>JAFJYI010000264.1:600000-1106877 GCA_019022655.1 Acacia acuminata | reverse complement strand
TTCTATACGCTCCGATGCTTAAGTTAGTAAGGATTAATCATCAAACACACTACTAACATTAAATTGGATAAGAAATGCTTACAACTCATTGGGGTTTACCATTCCCAATTCTCTTCTTATGAAATTGAAAGGTTCTTTGGCTAGAGGCTTTGTGAAGATGTCGGCAAGTTGGAGATGAGTTGGGATGAACATCACTTTGACATCTCTTTTACGGACATGATCCGAATGAAGTGATGCCTCATCAATATGCTTGGTTCTTGTATGTTGCACCTGCATTCTTGGCCAAGCTTATTGTGCTTGTGTTGTCACACAAAATTGGGATTTCCTTCAAGTGAACTCCCAAGTCAGCAAGTTGTTGCTTCAACCATAGCACTTGAGCACAACAACTTGAAGCAGCCACATATTCGGCACCCGGTAGAGGACACGGCCACTTTGATCATGTACAGCCTCTTCTTGAACCAAGAGACAAGTGAGTTGCCAAAGAATTCGCATTGGCCACTTGTGCTCTTTCTATCGTCTTGTAGCCGGCATGATCCGAATCGAGTATGCCACCAAGTGTTCCGGTTGACCTTTGGGAAACCACGGTCCAGAGTCTTTGTGTCCAGAGATATCCAATATCCTCTTTACTTGTTCAAAGACGTGGACTCTTTTGGAGCGGATTGGAACCTTGCACACATCCCAACACTTGAATTGGATGTCCAAGGCGACTCGTTGTAAGATAGAGAAGTGATCCAATCATTCCTCTATACTTTGTGATGTTGAAATCTTTGCCTCCTCATCAGCATCTAGTGAAGCCGGTTGAGCTCATGGGAATGTCGGCACCATTGCTGCTTGGTCCATCCCAAATTTCTTGACAAATCATTCGGATATTTGGTTTGGGAAATGAATATCCCGTCTTTTCTTTGCTTGATTTGCAGTCAAGAAAATAGTTGAGCTCTCCCATCATGGACATCTCAAATTCTCACGTAGTCTTTGAAAATTCTTCACACAAAGCATCATTAGAAGCACGAATATAATATCATCCACATATATTTGAACCATTAAGATTTCATTTAGCTTATTACTCTTTATGAAAAGAGTTGTGTCGCTTTTCCTCTAACAAAGCCTTGATCTAGAAGAAATTTGCTTAAACGCTCATACCAAGTCTAGGAGCTTGTTTCGTGCCATATAGAGCCTTCTTGAGAGGCGATACATGTGATCTGGACAATGTTCGTTTTCAAAACCGGGAGGTTGTTCTACATAAACTTCCTCTTGTATAAAACCATTCGAGAAAAGCACTTTTCACATCCATTTGATATAGTTTAAAACCTTTTACACATGCAAAGGCTAGAAGTACTCTTATGGCTTCCAATCTTGCCAATCGAGCATAAGTTTCTTCATAATCAATTCCTTCTTCTTGATTATAGCCTTTGGCAACCAATCTTGCCTTGTTGCGGACAATGATTGCAGACTCATCACGTTTGTTCTTGAATACCCATTTGGTGCCAATGACCGGATGATCTTTGGGCCTAGGTACCAAATCCCAAACATGATTTCAATCAAATTGATGTAACTCCTCTTGCATTGCTATCACCCAATCATTATCCTGGGGCTTCATCAATCTTAGAGGGTTCTATATGAGATATAAATGCGAGAAAAAGTTATTTCATTCAAGGTACTATTTACGGTTCTTACTCCTGATTAATATTGCCTATAACTTGGTCTAAAGGATGATTTCTAATAAATTTCCAAGCTCTAGGTTGAGTCGATCTGGATTTTCAATAGAGTTTTGGGATCGGCCAAAAAACATTTTCGGATTTTCAATAGAAGCGGGAGTAGTTTTCGAAAAGAATTGATTTTTGAAAACATTTTCTTCTTCATTGTCCAAGGCTTTATCAGTTTTGGATTCATAGAAAACAACATGTATTGATTCTTCAACAATACGAGTGCGAGTATTAAAAACTCTAAAAGCTCTACTCCTATTTGAATAACCAATGAAGATACCTATATCGCCTTTGGAATCGAATTTACCAAGATTCTCTTTACCATTGTTGTGCACATAGCACTTGCATCCAAAGACATGTAGGTGGTGAGATTTGGCTTCCTTTCCTTGTAGAGTTCATATGGGGTCTTGTTCGAAGCTTCTTCCTCAAATAGGCTCGGTTGGAGATGTAGCAAGCCGTACTCATCGCATCAGCCCAAAACACTTGAGAAGTGTTGTTTTCATTTAACATTGCCCTTGCCATCTCAAATGAGGACTGTATTCTTCCTCTCAACCACACCGTTTTGTTGAGGAGTCCTTGGAGCTGAGAAGTTGTGATCAATTCCCACATTGTCACAAAGATTTCAAATGGCGTTGTTTTCAAATTCGCCACCATGATCGACCTTATACCTGAAATTGCAAAGCCTTTCTTTCGCTCGACCTTTTTTGGCAAAGGTAACAAACTGATCAAACGTTTCATCTTTAGATGATAAAAATATTGTCCAAGCAAATCTAGAGTAATCATCAACTATGACCAAGGTGTAAAGGTTTCCACCAAGACTTTTTACTCTAGTCGGTCCAACTAGATCCATATGAAGTAATTGAAGAGGTCTATTAGTTGAGATCTCATTTTTTGCTTTAAAAGAGGATTTAGTTTGTTTTCCTTTTTGACAAGCATCACAAACTATGTCATTTTTGAAATTCAATTTAGGAATACCAATGACCAAATCCTTTTTCAAAGCAACTTGTCAAGTTGAGACATATTAACATGGGCTAATCGTTTATGCCACACCAACTCTCATTCAAGTTACTAACAAAATGGTTTTGAACTGAAGCATTCTTAGAGAGGTTAAGAGTATAACAATTTCCATCTCTAGGTGCTCTAAATAAAGCTTTAGTTTTCAAATCGTCAATGGGGACTAAATCCTTTCTAACAATCAAACATTCATTTGAATCAAAGATAACTAAGTTACCCTTGTCGGTGCTTTGGCTCACACTTAGGAGGTTGTGACACAATCCTTCTACAAGGTAGACATCTTTGATGAGAGGACCTTCATTGTTTCCTATCTCACCAATTCCGGCAATTTTACCCGATTGGTCTCCTCCAAATGTGACTCTACCACCATCCTTTGATTTGATTGAGAGAAACTTTGATTCATCTCCGGTCATGTGTCTTGAGCACCCACTATCAATGTACCACTTGTTGGGTCTTGATGCTCTAAATAAGACAAAACCCGCAATTTTCAAGGGATCAAGCCTTAGGTACCCATCTTTTCTTGGGTCCTTTGGAGTTAGTTTTGACCTTAGGAACATAAGTTCCTTTTGGTACCCATTGATAATTTCCCACTTTGGTTTAATTTTTCTTTCCTTTTTATGAAAGCAAGATGAAGTAGAATGACCCTTCTTATTACAAAATTGCAATGTGCAGGGATTTGAAGAGTGAACTGATTTTGTAAAATAGTTCATGTATGTTTTCGACCACTCTTCTTCTTGCCTTTCTTTCTATCAAAATCTGATCCGTAACCAACGCGATCTATCATTTATAAAAAACGTTCTTTGTTTTAAAATGACATTGAGCATTTCACTTCCTCTAGTGAATTTCTCAAGTGCCTTTGTAAGATATGAATTCTTTTTCTTGAGATCAGGACAATCTTTACAAATAGTATTTTTTCAAGAAGACAATTCTTCAACTTGAGATTCAAGAGAAAGATTTGTTTTTCGGTTTGAAATATTTTTCAGCAAGTTTTTCAAATTCAAATTGCACGATCATATATTCATCAAACAGATCATCATAAGGAGGTTTGCAATCATATACCTCTTCAAGTTTAGCACGTTGCTCTTCTTCTTCAGCAACTAGGCATATATTGGCTTTCTTCCTCATCCTCATCATCTTCATCGAGATGAGCTATCACCCCGATGGCTTGGAGACATAAGCTTTCTTCTTGTATTTGCCGAACTTCTTCTTTTCTTTGTCTTTGTCGTTCAGGTGAGGACATTCGGACTTGATGTGGCCGGAGCTTGACATTCGTAGCAGATGATTGGCTTCTTTGCCTCATAACTGGAGCTACCCTTGTGAAACTTCTTAAAGCCTTGGTCCTTCTTGTAGAACTTCTTGAATCTTCGGACCAGCATGCCAATTTCTTCATCTTCGTCTTCATTCTCATTTTCCCCATCTGAGTCTCTAACTTCTCTTGCGGCCTTGAGGGCAATTCCTCTGTTCTTGCCATGAGCTTCATCAAGTCCCTTCTTGAACTTGAGCTTAGCCTCATATTCAGAGAGACTTCCGAATAGGCGAAATACACGACGTCGTGCGACTCTCCTCGAGCCTCTTCTTCAATAGCCGTGACCTTTGCTTCCCATTCCTTGTTAAGGATATTCAAGATCTTCCTTACTTGGACTGGTTGGTCATATTCTTTTCCCAAGGCAGCAAGTTGATTGATGAGATGGGTGAACCTTAAGCCGAACTCACCAATGGATTCACCATGCTTCATTCGTAGAGGTCATATTCATCATAAGAGTATTGACTCTGTTTTGCTTTACTCCAGCTGTTCCTTCATGAGCTATCTCGGCATCCCACATTTGTTTTGCGAGAAGATAGATTGCAAATACGAAAGTACTCTTGTTGGCTAAGAGCACTTTGAAGAAGTAGGACAGCCTTCTTTGTTGAGTGTGACACTTCTTCATCATTCTCATCATATTCTTCTTCAAGCTTAGGAACTCTAACTCCATCTTCAACGGTTGATGGCTCATAATTTCCTCTTTCAAATACTCTCCACAAACATACTCAGTAGCATTCACAAATACTTTGAATTTTGCTTTCCGAAAGGAGTAATGCTCTCCATTGAACCGGGTGGCTTTGTTGATAGAAGCTCCATCGAGGTAAGATACCTTCCATAATGATCCTTCTCGAGTTGTTAAGCTCTTAAGAGAAGACCTCGCTCGATACCAAATGTAAATGGAGCTATATACCCAAGAGGGGGTGAATTGGGTATTTTAAAAACTTTTAGAAATATGCTCGTTTTTGAAGAAATGAAAACAGAGATAGACAGAGGGAGGAAGGGAAGGAAAGCTTGCACAATAGAAATTATCCTGGTTCAGTCTTATCTTTGACCTACATCCAGTCCCAAGCCACACTTGGGATTTTCAATCCACTATACTCACAAACCGATTACACACTCGTACTCGAGTAGTTCTCTCTAGAACTCACTCCCCTTACAAGTTGTAATCAATACACTAACCACTAAGTCCCCGACTTATGGTTATCTCAATCAATAAATGATTTACAGATAGAACTCTCTCGTCAGCTGATAAAATGATCATCGAAGTGCAAGTATCGATTGATACAATATAGATGTAAACGAACACAATAAATGGCAATCAATGAATTTTCGCTCTTAGTAAGTGTGTCGGCTTGAGAAGAAGTTAATGCACTCTATTTATAGGTAGAGAACATTAAATGACCGTTGAATGGTGAATTCAACCGTTGTAGGTGATTAGCATTAAGTCCGGTCATCTTCTCTCCTAACCTCCAACTAATCCGGTGCTAATATGGTCTGAGGTGGAACTCGAGGATTTGTCCGTTGGAGAAGATTTTACTTGATGAAGAAAGCATTCTTGACCGTTGAGAATGCGTGCTCGGTGTGGTTAACCAAAAGAAGGTGGATTTCGGAAGTGCATTTAATGCTCTGCACACTTTTTGCTTTATGGCTTTGACCTTCATAATCTTCATCTGTGCTAACCGAAATTCACTCAATAAACTTGTTAAACATATCGGGAACATAAGTGAGTGATTCATGAAAGCAATTAGATCAAACAAGAGTGATATGCAAATTCGTGAAATTCAAAAATTGGTTTTAGCGTTGTTTACTCGAGTATGTTCTTGGTTACTCGAGTAAGTCAACAATCGCAATGAAAAAGTCTTTTTGCGGTATCCAAAAGGATACTCGAGTAAGCGACTTCCAGAAGCAAACCATCGAGACTTGAACTTTTGAAACCAAGGTCTTTACTCGAGTAAGTTAATAGTGTACTCGAGTAAGCAACTATTTGCTTGAAATCTCTAAGTGAAAAATGCTCTTTACTCGAGTAAACAAATTCATACTGGAGTAAGCACGAGCATGAGTTAAGTTGAAAAACATTTGAAGAGTTCTTTACTCGAGTATGGAAACTCTTACTCGAGTAAGCACGAGTTTATAAAACTTTGGGAACTTTCTGTAAGACCCTTTACTCGAGTAAGTCACTTATATACTCGAGTATACACTCAAGTCCAAAAGTTCATTTGCTCTCGGTAAGTCCAATACTCGAGTATGTATTTCTATACTCCAGTATTGATTTATCTTTGAAAAATTGATTGCTCTCTGGATGGCCTTTACTCGAGTAAACAAACATTTACTCGAGTAAGCCTTAATTTGAAAAACACATTTGCTCTCGGGTTGGCCTTTACTCGAGTATACAAACCTTTACTCGAGTAAGTACCTTTTGAAAAACGCATTTGCCTTCTGGATGACCTTTACTCGAGTATGTCACCTCCTTACTCGAGTAAGTGCGTGTAAAACTCAATTGGGCAATCCTTTAACAGTCCTTTACTCGAGTAAGCTTTCCTTTACTCGAGTAAGCAACGAGAAATGGTTTTTCACGGGTTTTGCGAAAGCTTCAACACGTTTACAATTGTTGTTAATCATCAAAACACATTGAGAACTAACATATTAGCTATTTTGTTCTTTAGGTAATTGAATGTGATTTACTCTATGCATATTCTTTTTCGTTCTTTCTTTAATTTCCTTCTTCATATTTTTTAAGCTTTGTTCTATTTGATGAAAATAGATGTGTCTAAGAACTCTATCAACTCTATCAACCCGAATCTTTTCCAAGGTGGGAACTACTATTGTTTGTTTAATTTTCCAGGTATCAATGCTTTCTTGTACTCGAGTCATCATTTTATTTGGTATTTTTGTTGTTGTTATTCATTCATACATTAGTCATGTAGTAGTATAGAGTTGTTATGTATAGTTGGGTACAACCATGTATTATATAGATGTGTAAATTATGTTATGGAAACCATGACAATCATTAATACCATTTCTCTCACTATCAGATACATCATTAGTTTCCTGAACATGGTCTTGATTTTAAGGGAGAGCAAAAGACATGTTTAAGCTTGGAACCTAAGAGGGCTTACATTTATGCATCTGAAATTTTAGAAGTTGATTGTGTTAACATGTTAATTTTGAAGTGCCATGCGCACTTTATGATTGCAAATTGAATTTTATATTTCTATTTTCCTTGTTTATATTGGTACTTGGTATGCTACATGGAGTAAAGTGGCTATAAAAGAAAGAAATGCATCATTCAAACTTCTATGTTCGAAATGATTAATCTATTTCTAATTTTTTTCGTACTCCTACATGTTCGTAATGAAGTTTTATACAATTATATTTTACAATTTTCTCATCTTAACGACTTATTTACAAAAATATGTTCTAATATAGAGGCTTTTCCAAATATACTGTGCAATAATATATTATAGGCTGGTCATACTGCCCATGTCTACCCTTAGCGCTACAATCAGGCACTTCAAGCCCCACCACCTCCGTCACTTGCTGCTCACTATTTTGTATACTCTTCTCAAAACGATTCCCTTTAGTATCCAGATACTTGAGGTACCAATCATATGACAAATGATTTAACTAAGCTTAATCTTGGAAATGAACCTTATCTTGGATATGATACTATTCGTGTGAGTGATGGTTCTCCAATGCCTATTCGATCAAGGCTCGGACTTTTGCCCACTCCTTCTAGCAACTTTATTCTCTATAATCTTTTACATGTTCCTACTTGTTACTAAAAATTTAATGTGTGTTAATCGGTTATGTGAGAACAATGATGTTTTCTTTGAATTTCACTCTAATTTTTTTTTTTTTTTTGTCGAGGACGAACGAACACAGAAGCTTCTACTTCAAGGCCCCAGTCACAATAGGATGTACCCACTCACTTCTTTATCTTCACCGTGAGCTCATTATGATACTCGTACCTCTCTTCTTTAGTGGCACAACCGTCTTGGCCATCCAGCTCTTTGTACTGTCTCCAAAGTTCTATCATCTAATTCTCTTTCGGTTACCAACAAAACTATTTCTTATTAATGTTTAGCTTGTCGTCTGTCAAAAAGTCATTGTCTCCTTTCCCCTCGTTCCCTTAATTGATCCACTTTCCCTTTTCAATTAATTTTTTTGTGATGTATGGGGGCCTTCCCCCACTATTTTTGTTGATGGTTTTAGATATTTATTTTCTTTTGTTGATGACTTTTCCAAATATATATGGCTTTATCTCATTCACACTAAAGATGAACTTACTTTTGTTTTTCACAATTTTCACGCTCTTATCAAGACTTCCTTCAATGCTTCCATTCGTTCTTTTCAATGTGACTTGGGTGGAGAATTTCGTTATGTTAAGAGTAATTAAATAATAGATATATTTTTTGTATTATAGAATAGTCTAGAATACAATTTAGTAAGATTCTTTTAGTACAAATTCTGTTATAGGCACCCTGTCATTAGTACTACATGTAACAATCCCATTGGATTATTTCTTCTATATATATTCATCAATACGAGCCTCCGATAGTGAGGATTTTAATGCATTCAATCTTGTTTGCTTGGTTTTCTAACTTGGTATTAGAGCCAATTGAGATTACTACTCATCATGTTTGCCTCGTCTGCCACTCTTCATGGTGATGGAGGATCTCTGACATCTTCGTTGTCTGAAACTCCCACAGGCACTCCCACAAATATCACCATTACTACTGTTTCTAAAACGAATTCCCTTTTTCACTCGTTTAACCAAGTAAGCTCGATCAAGTAGATCGGGGCAATTACTTGCTCTAGGACTCGATTGTCTTACCGATTGTTGAAGGCAAATAAGCTTCAAAGCCACATTGATGGCTCCACACCACCGTCATGTCTCATCTTGGAAGGAGCTTAGATGAAGACGAACCCAAAATATGAGGACTGGGTTGCCACTGATCGTTTGCTGGTTGGCTGGCTTAGAAACACGATGAGCATGGAGGTCGGTGCTCAACTTCTCCATTGCCAGACTATAAGCGAGATATGGACTAAAGCTCGCTCACTGGCTGGTGCGTCTACCAAAGCCAGAGTTATGGTTTACAAATCCGATCTCCATCATACTCGAAAAGGTGGTATGAAAATGGAAGAATTTCTCAACAAAATGAAGTCGATATCCGACCAGCTCACTCTCGCTGGATCTCCGCTTCCCCACGATGAGCTTATTATCTACACCTTGAACAAACTAGATGCTGAGTACAATGCTATTGTCGTCAAGTTGCTTGATCAAGCTCAACTGTCATGGGTCAAATTCGAATCTTATTTACTGGCTTTTGAAAGTAGGCTCGAGCAACTGAATCAGTTCACTACTTTGAGCATCGAGACTGCTACAAATTTCACTCAACGAGGACACAACTCGCGTCAGCGATGTTCTTTCTCTAACAATGATAGTACCCAAGATGGGGGTCGAGGTCATAGAAGCTTTTGTGGTTGCCGTTTCAGGGGACGAAGGCGCTCTACTCGTGGTGGTCGAAACAGAGGATGTCGGTTCTACAACTATTGTAAACAACCTAGGCATGAATATCATTCACTGTCTGATACTTCTGCTGAGATTGTGTGGTTATGTTCTTTGTTATCTGAGTTGGGTTTAAAGTGTAGAAAGCCACATTTGATTTGGTGTGATAATATTAGTGGTCAAGCGCTAGCATCCAATCCTGTTTAACATGCCCGATCTAAATATATAGAGATCGATGTTCATTTCGTGTGTGACAAAGTGTTAGCTGGTCAGTTAGACATTCGGTATATTCCATCTAATCAACAAATTGTTGATGGTTTCACAAAGGCTCTTGCCCATCCACAATTTTCTGAGTTTCGACACAAGCTTGGAATGGTTTACACCCCTTCCCACTTGAGGGGGAATGTTAAGAGTAATTAAATAATAGATATATTTGTTGTATTATAGAATACAATTCAGTAAGATTCTTTCTATACAAATTTTGTTATAAGCACCTTGTCATTAGTGCTACGTGTAACAATCCCATTGGATTATTTCTTCTATATATATTCATCAATATAGAGCCTCCGATAGTGAGGATTTAATCTCTAATGGAATTTATCATCGCCTCACTTGTCCTCACACACACACAAAATGGAACAGGTTGAGAAAGACAAACTATTGTTGAAATTGAGCTCGCACTATTAAATCATGCCTTAGTTCCATCAAAATATTGGACCTATGCATTTGTGACTGCATCTTATTTACTAAATAGGTTACCAAGCCCATCTCTACAAGGCCACTGTCCTTATGAATTATTATTTACTAGCAAACCTGACTATACTCTTTTGAAGGTTTTTTGGAAGTGCTTGTTGGCCCAATATTAGGCCCTATGTGCCCAACAAGCTTGCACCACGCTCCAAGCTCTGCACCTTTATTGGTATGCTCCTAATCATGTTGGATATTTATGTTTAGAATCATCTACAGGTAGAGTTTATATATTGTTGGCTCTTGTGTTTTTGATGATTACAATTCCCAAGTTGTGAAACTACATAAGCAAAGGACATTGCAAATAATCTAATCTTCAGAATGTTACTTGAGCAAAGAATCAAGTTTGCTCGAGCAACATCGTGTGCAAAGTATATTAGAAGTGATCTGATAGAACTTTGCTCGAGCAACATCAAGCTAGGCTGAACAAAACAACAGGAGAAAGCATGCTCGTCCAGAAGGCAAAAGCATGCTCGAGCAATCTTAAAAGGTTGCTCAAGCAACATCGAGCAACCTATGTATTCTGCCTTGTTGATGTCTCTACTCGAGCAAGGAAAAAGGGCTGCTCGAGCAAGCATAAATGTTGCTCGAGCAAGATCGAAGAGCAAGTGTTTTTCACTGAAAGGAAAATGTTGCCCAAGCATGGTTTACATCATGCTCGAGCACCATGCTAGAACAAGCATTAAAACATGCTCGAGCATCAGCGTGTATCAAGTCTTTTTAACTGAGGTATGAAGGCTTGCTCGAGCAAGATTTAGGAGCCTGCTCGAGCAACAGTGAGACTAATGCAATTGTTCCAGTTTGAGAAAGAGCTTGCCCGAGCATGATATTAATCATGCTCGAGCAACATGCTAGAGCAAGCTGGAAAGTATGCTCGAGCAACAGCGAAGCAAAAGGGATTTAAACTGATTTCAAAGAGCTTGCCCGAGCATGATATATTCATGCTCGAGCATCATACTCGAGCAATGAAATTTTCCCGCTCGAGCATCGCGAGCAAGGATACTTTCTTCAAGATTTCAAAGGATCTTGCTCGAGCAAGCCTGGACCTTTGCTCGAGCAACTTCACCCTGATTTCAAAATCACCGTGTTCGAAATTCATGAATCATCGAATGGGTTAACTCTTCTTCTAATTATTATTACTTTTGATTACCAAATGCTATTAACCAATTTGTTCATGAGTTTCAGATCATTTAGGCATAAGTTATCGGTGAATTTGAATTAATCTATCTCAGCTGTCAAAAACATTAAATGCTGCTACCTAAACCATGATATTCTCGGTTACCAATGTTTTGAGCAAAGTAAAGCCGATTCTGATATTCTCCAACTTGGCATTAAATGCCATCTCACAACGGATACAACAAAAAAATGAAAGAGAATGTCGGACTTGGAAGTTCCAAATGTACCACTCAAACAAGCAAAACTCTTAAGCAATGCTTTATCTGTAAATGGACACGTTCGAGAGTCTAAACGGCTATTTCATGAAGTTCACCAACGGTCATTAATTGCATCAACTATAAATAGCGGAGCATTCAATTTGCCACCTACCGAAACGCTTATTTGTGCAATCAATTTGAGATTAAATTCATTTACTTGTTTCATCTATATTGTTATCTGTTCTTCAAATGGTTATTTGTATATCAACTCGTGAGGAGTATTTCAAACACTTATTTCATTATTGAGCTTGTATCTTAAGTTTAAGGAACCTTAAGAGAGGGTGTATCAATTACAACTTGTAAGGGGGAGTGGAGTCGGAGAGTGAGTGACCATCCTTCGTTTACAGAGACTGTAATTGTTTCTGAAACTTAGTGGAATCCCGAGTGTTTTAAGGACTGGACGTAGGTCGGTGTTTTGACCGAACCAGTATAAAATTTCTTGTGTTCTTTTATCTTATTGGTCTCTATTTCGTTTATACACAAGAAAAGATTTTAAAATATCAAGAATCACCTATTCACCCCCTCTAGGTGATATTCCACCTTCATATATCACGTTATGTTGTGTTTGATGAGAGCTTATTTCCCTTCTCAACCCCCCACCACACTTCTTCTCAACCTATTTCTTTATCTGAAGCCCACTTACCAAATTTTTCTTCAAGGCCCATCTCTTTCCTCAGCCCAATTCCTTCCCCTATTACTACATCTGATCCAAATCCTAATTTATCACCATCTTCTCCACGTCGCCTCTCGTCTCCTTCTTCCTCTCCTACCCCAAACCAATCTCCTCCTTCTCCCCCACCCGCCTTAGCCCACTCACACCATGGTTACTCGTTTAAAGCACAATATTCATCAACCAAAAATATTCAAAGATGGTACTGTCCTCTATCCTCTCCCTCGTGCTCATCATACAACTCTTTCCACAACCTATGTTCCCACCTCCGTCTCTGTAGCTCTTAAAATTCCTGAATGGTGTCATGCTCTCAATGATGAATTTCAAGCTTTGCTTTCTACTCAAACATGGGAACTTGTCCCTCCAAACTCCAATCAAAATGTAATTGGTAGTAAATGGGTCTTTCGGTTGAAATTCAAGCCTAATGGAGATATTGACAAACCCAAAGCACGACTTGTCGTGAAGGGGTTTCATCAACAATCTGGTATTGACTTTACTGACACATTTTCTCTTGTTGTGAAGCCTATCACAATTCGTTTAATTCTCTCCTTAGCTTTTTCTTATGGTTGGTGTTTAAAACAACTTGATGTACAAAATGCTTTTCTCCAAGGGTTTCTTGATGAGGATGTTTACATGAGCCAACCAACAGGATTTGTTTATCCTGACTTTCCTCATTATGTTTGCAAGCTTCGCAGAGCTATTTATGGTTTAAAGCAAGCACCTCGAGCCTGGTTTGCTCGTCTTACATCTTGCCTACATGAACTAGGTTTCATCTCATCCAAGTCTGATTCTTCTCTATTTATATCTAGCAGCTCTCCTCGGGTATCATCTTTGTTTTAATCGATGTTGATGATATTATTGTGACAGGATCCTCTGTTTCGATTGTTCAACAATTAATTGCTGATCTTGGCAAATCCTTTCCTGTTAAAGATCTGGGTAATTTACATTATTTCTTGGGTATTGAAGTTTTACCCTCCACCACCGGGTCTTTTGCTTTCTCAAGCAAGTACATCCTTGATGTCCTGCAAAAATCGAAGATGTCTAGTGCTCGTCCCGAATCAACTCCAATGGCACTCAACAGTCATCTTAGTGCTATTGATGGTTCTAACTTCTCAGATCCTTTTCTCTACTGTAGCATTGTTGGTAGCTTACAATATCTTAGTTTTACTCGACCAGATATCTCATTTGCTGTGAATAGGGTGTGTCAATTTATGCATAACCCTAAAGATGTTCATTGGACTGTTGTTAAGAGAATACTTCATTATTTATAAGGCACATCTCATTTTGCTCTACATATTAAACCCTTTCATTCTCTTGCTCTTACTGCCTTCTCCGATGTTGACTACGGTGGGAATCCGAATGATGCTCGGTCCACTGCTGCCTTTGTAGTTTTCATGGGTCCTAATCTTATCTCTTGGAGTTCAAAGAAACAACCAACTGTTGCTCGTTCTAGCACTGAAGTTGAGTATAAAGCCCTTGCTACTACTACAAAGTGAATTGGTATGGATTCAAAAAGAAAACTAAATTAAAGCTTCAAAAGTGAATGTTCCAATCACAAGCAATAAGTAAGCAAAAACATTTCAACACCTCTCATGTCCAAGTGATCTTCTCACGAATTAAGAAAACAAATATCATGGCAATTTACTTTACAAAGGTGAACCTAAGCTAGAAATCCATCTCCAATGATAATGTGTATGTCACTCTTCACTCAAAAGTGTATAGGTCTGTGTTTACACTCAAATTTGTCCCTATCTAATACTCTTTTCATAGGCTTGATAAGAATCTAAATTCTCCACCACTAATAAAGCAAGTGCATGCATAAATCCAAAGGACTTTTATTAGGTGGTAATGGGCCTAATGTTAAGAAAGAAAGGGTATGGTGTTTAGAAAAACAAAGTTGAATATCTTAAAAGATGAAGATAATGATACAATAGAGAAGAATATAGGATGCGAGAAACCAAACCAAACATGAACTGAGTCATCATTCTTTTCTCTTTCTCTCTCTCTTTTTTTTTTTTATTTGATTGGATTTTTTTCCTTTTTTATATATTAAAATTGGGATTTATCAAGAATCAAGATTTGTTACCCCACCGACTCTTCTGAAGAAACATCTTTTCTAATTGTGTTTCATAACTTTCCTCTCTGAGTGAAATTACACTGTCAATCTAGCTATCAATATGATTTTTTTTTATTTTGTCCAGTTACCAAGGTTATGTCCAAGCTGCTTTAGTCCTTGGTGGTGTGGATGTTACTGGACCTCAATTGCATATTGTAAGTTCATTGCTTAAAGCCTTATACTTATTGTTGTTCAATACATATGATCTGATATTTTTCGTGACTTTTGATATTTTTTTTTCCAGATTTACCCACATGGATCAACTAATTTACTCCTCAACTTCAAGGATTGGAAGCATGTTCCGAAGGCGAACAAGGACAAGGTGTTTGACGAAATTGTGCAGGTAAATATAGTGATAATTTATGGTTTATTTATTTATTTATTAAATAATTGAGTAATTAATAATTAAATTATGATACCACATAAGTTTAAAGTGTGAGGCAACATGAAGAGGTATATACTGCTGAAGATGGGGACAGCTGGAAGAACTAGAGGGGTCGTCTGTACTCTGAGAGGAATGTAGATATGATGATTCCTCTGCAGCAGTTGATTGAGAACGTCCCAGATGGCGTCGATCCAAATGATCGGGTGGGTTTTGTCCAGGCTCGGGAGGAATCCGATTGGGACAAGTATGTCTTTTTAATAATTATAGTTTAAATTAATTAATACTTGAAATTTTGTTTAAATCTAGTTTAAATTCATTTATAGTTTAAATACAAAGAAGGCTTGACGGTATGCATATTATGGTTCAAAAGTCATGTCCTGTTCAATAGAGCTCTCTGTTATGACACCCTTAAAACTTTTTACACTTTATCTTTAATGGATATGGCAAGTGGTACATATAATTTACCATCATTATAAATGGTATTGGTAAGACCAGTATACCCCCAAAAAATTGGATAAAATTATGGAAGATATACATTGATACTGTTATCAATTTTAGGTGTACTCATTTTTCTGAGTTCTAATTTTGTATGAACATTTTTACCCGATGTAGAGGGATGAAGGGATAATGCTAGTGGTAGAGGCAATATGTGTTGCTATATTTAATGACTTGGGAACTGGAAGTAATGTTGATGTTTGTGTGATAACTAAGGTTAGATCTTTGATCCATGATACTACATGTTGCTCTTCGAGGTGGTTTAAGCCTTAAATAACTTCCATTTATTTGTACTCTCCTATTTCATACTGCACGGGACATAAAGAGTACCTCAATCTAATAGTGGTGGTTTAATGCATCTCATCTCCCACCTAAAAAGTAAGTCAATGTCATTTCTGACTTACTTTTTCAATTTCTGACATTTAGTTGTAGTGGGTGAACCTATTTGTTTTTAAAGGAAGCACCTTTATTTGGTCTTCTTACAACCTTTGCCAAAGAGAACTCTTATTCTTCACTGAGAGTGATGTCTTTCTTTCATAAGCTTGAAACATGCTGTGGACTCCTGGGCAAAAAAAAAAAAAAAAAAAAAAAAATGTTGTGGACAGAAGCCGAAGGCATCATTTGGGTACTTCTTATTCATATTGCTTTTGTAGTGTTGAACACATTTTTGTTCATGTGTTTCATATTTCAGAATTGAAGGTGCATTTAGTTTTATCTGTTTGCACGTTGCATTTTTGTTTTTTGTTTTGTGTCTCCATGGTTTTTTTTTCCTGCTTCGAAATTTATTAACTCAGGGAGTGGTAGTTTACGAGCATTGTTTTTTAATGTCTGCATAATTTATATAGGCTGATCAATGAATCTTTTATAGGCTTTTTCAAAAGAAAATTAATTAAAATTGATATGATTTTTTTGCTTCACTTTTGGTTAGTAATTATGTTGTCACATTAATGAGATGCTTTAACAATGTTAAAAGATAAGTTATTTCATATCAGTCATTGTCTTGCTTTTTTACTAGTAAAGTTGATAAGGCTTTATAGGTATTGTATTTGTTTTTTCACCAACTACGATATCTGTAGACTTAGACATTTTTTTTATGAACTGCATAGATACACAGTGGAATTGTTGAACACATGGATTATGCATTTAGATATTGTCCTTCCTAAGAGTGGAGGCTTTAGCAGCTTTTGGAACAGAATTTCAGCTTTGGCAATCTTTTTTACTGCATTGGGGGTGGTTGAAGTTGATATTACTGAAAAGCATTTCTACCTGGTCGGTATTTTTTTAGCTATAAGTTATATGTATTTTTTTTTATCATTTTCTTATCTCATTTCCAGTGATTAACTTGTCTCGGAGCTAGGAACAGTTTTTTGCGATAGTTGCGTGGAAAAAAGAAAGGAAGGGAAATGAATGAATTGGTAGTTTGAGAGGGTTTTGTGTTGGATAAAATTTTATACCTATTTTTCCTTAGTACACACATGGTCTTGCATGACCTTATTTTGAAGGATTATGTATATTACAAGTTTCAAGTTTGAACCATGTTTTTCTCTATTCTAGAGGTGGTCAACTACTGACTAATATTATGATTAACTAATTAATCAGCCATAACAGTATTACTATAATTCAATTGAATTTTGCTTATACCTGTAATGGATACAAATTATATGGGCTTTGAGCAGAACAATGAGAGCCCAAATCAGCAGATAACCCAATTGAGACGTGGCACAAGAGTGAAATGAAGGCCCTGGAAGCTGAGAGCAATCGACGAAGAATGATTATATAAGGATAAAGTTAGTTATGGAAAGGGTGTGAAATGTAATTGAGTGTTTTCTCTCCCCTCTCTAACAAACCGTGCTTTCTGTTATTCTGTTCATGCTTTTCTTCTTTTCTATATTCCTTGCTTCTATTTTGACCCCCCCAAAAAAAATATTCCTTGCTTCTATTCTGCATCTGTGTAAAACCAGTACCTCTGGATGATTGTGACTATCTTTTCCCGTTTAACGAAATACAAACACTAGCAGTTTTCTACAGTAATTACCTATCCATTACAATACCCTTAGTAAAATGAAAAAGAACATTTTTTCTTAGAATTTTTCCTGCTTTTTAGATGATAATTGTTTTATACTAAATTATAGGAATTGGGTGCGGAAGTGGGAGCAAAGATTGTGGGATTTTTTAAATTAATTTGATTTTATATATTAATCGCATATTCCCTAATTTTTATCCTCTATTTAAATTATTTGATGATTATATATTATGCATATCGAAATTATAGGGACTGATAACAATATATCCTAATTTATAGGATTTGGGTGTACATACGGTGTATATTTTATTTAATTTAATTATAACATCTTAATGGGATTATTTAAATTATATTTACACGAGTAAACTTAAATTTTCAAGTTGTACATCAAGTTGCAAATTGTAATCACCTTCCAACAGTATTTCTATGTCTGTCACTTTTTGTTCGCTAATTGACTATAGCATACTTTTGCAGATGGTATGTATGATATTTGTGTGTGTATATATATCTGTTTGTGTGTGTAGAAAAATTGAGGGAGGCTTTTAAGCTATTTCCAGTTCCTGTAATAAGCTAGGGTAAGTACTTTTTCTTGTTATCCCTAAACACAAATTAAATGCCGGTCATTCATTCAGTAAGATTTTCCCGGATTTAGTTTTAAATGCAGCCAAGGAGTGAAACTTGACCAAAAGTTGAGAAAGAATTGCATCATTGCATCAACACCGACGCGCTGAGCTTCCCGGAAAGAGGGGTAATAGAGAGTGAAACAAGAAGAGATAAATATGTGCGGGAGGCTTTTGTTATGCGTTCATCTCTGAATCTATGAATAGAAAGCAACGTCTGCAAATTCTAAAGCTTCCATCTTTGAGACCTTTGTTGCTTGTGAGATCTATTTCTTTTTCGCTTCCATAGTCATCGATCCAGGTTATTTCTTCTGTTTTGCTTGCTTTATTCCATGGATCCATCTTCCTTCCTCTGTTTTGCCTTCATTTTTCACAGAAAAATTCTACAAAAGATTTTTTATGTTTTCTTCTAATCATTTGAAATTTTTTACACTTGTACTTCTGAAACACAAAGTCCCATAACCTTTAAACATTATGGTTGGACTTGATCTATTGACTTAAATCTTCATTTATTTCAAGAACTATTTGGAAGAGGAGGAAATCTCTGCAGATCTCAAAGCTGACATTTTTCCGATCTTTGGGAACTATCTTCCCTTCACATATCCAGGTTCATACTTACCTTCTTCTCTTTTTTATTCCACTTGTTTCATCACTTCTATTTGCTGTTTTGCGAGATTTTTATTTGAGTATTTAGGATTCATGTGCAGAAAACAATTCTGCAACTATCTGAGGTAGCCAACTCGCTGTTTTCACCCCTTTTTTCTTTGACTCAAATCAATCATTATTGTGAAGCTTTTATTAGCTTCATAAACCTTTAAATCCTTTTTGGCTTTTATAGATAATCAACAATTTTTCAAATACATTGTTAAATGCACCTGTCACTTGAGAAGTTAAACCCATTTTACTATTTTGTGTGGATGGTGTGTTTAGTTATGCATAAATGCTATTTCGGTGGGATAAAGTCTATTTAGATTAAATTTTAACTAGGTTATCTTTTTAGTGGAATTTTTTTGTTATTTATTAGTCATGCTATCCAAATTTTTTATTAAATTAGTTTATCAATACACTAAGATATAAGTTACTATAAAAAATTGTTTAGTCATACAATCCTTTTCCTTCTTTCTTTATTAAGTTGTTTTTAAGAACAATTGTTTCATATTTGACTCCATACTTGCTTTGTTCTAAAATATGATTTCTTAGAGTAATCCATTATGGAGATTTTTTTACTTAACAAAATTTATTTTAAAAAATAACTTCAGAAAACTACTCTAAGACATAAAAACTTAAAACAGAATCGAACAATGCATATATTTAATTTGAGGGTTTTGATATCCTTTTCCGTACTTTTAAGTTCCTATAATTCAACGGGCTTTTTCATCTTTCACGCGGTTGGTTTGGTTCATCTACTTCAAAAATTATTGCATGCCATATTCAGATAACAGTACAATAAGTGGTAATATATATGTGTGTGTTGTTAAAAAAAAAAAAAAGGTTGATAATTACTTTTTAGGTAAGTGTTTTGGGAAAAAAGTAGCAATGTGTTCTAAAAAATAAAAACAACTTTTAGCTGCAATGTGTTCCAAAGATAATGTATTTTGAGTTTGTTATTATTGTTAGTAGAGAATTGTTTTTGGTTATTTATTAGACATGCTATTCCAATTTTTTTAGTAAATTAGTTGACCAATATAACAAGATATTAAATAGTTATAAAAAATAAGTTATCTTTTTCTTTCTTTGTTTTTTAAGTTGATTTTAAGAATAGATGAAGTGGGAAATGATACTTCCTTTTTTTCTTAATAAATTCATAACAAATATATTCTGCAAAAAGTTTTGCAAATTTCTTGTTTCTTCCAGTGTTAAATCTTGTTGTCCCTGGCTACCTTACTGATGCTACCAAAATTTAACTAAGCACCGCAAGTGTACAGATCATTAAAAAATAGTAAGTGGCAAATCAAGGTCATCCCACAAAGACTCGATCAAACTAGTGATTACATGTTAAATTTCCTTTTTTTCGTTTAAGTTGAGAAAATCAAAATTGTTTTCAGAAATAGTAAAAAGAAATTTAATAGAAACAAGAACTTCCACAAAGATCAAATTTCAATAATAAAAACGAGTAACCCGAGTTACCAATCCCATCAATTTTGTTAATCTCGAGTATAAATAGTCAAGTGCTTGTCGGTCCACTTACAACCCTCTCTTAAATATAATTTGTTATATCTAACATAATTACTCAAGAGAAAAATAAAATCAAACACACCCTTCAACAATTATATGGGGCCATTAGGTATATGTCTATCCTAACCGCAAATTAAATCGTGATCTAATCACATATTACTTAATCTCAAAGCTTAATTAAAATTTCCTTTGTCAAGGTAAATCCTAATGCTCAAATTCATATTCAATGAGGGCCAATCACTAAATAGATAAATCTAAACAAGACTAAGTAACCAAAATTAATATCCAATTTAACTAAGCAATGAAAACCAAATTTAATCCACCTATAAGTTCATAGCTACTCTAGGTTGTAAAGAAAATTAGCCACACATGGCTATACTAAAATCCATGAAGAGAATCAAGAAATAAAAAGGAAGAATAAAGGAAAGATAGGAGAAATCAAGACTGCCCCCAATAGCTCCCAGCTATCCAGTTCTCTATCTGCTCTGCATCTTGAATTCCACTTAGAATCACGCTCCTCGGCTTCTTGATTTCCGTCGGCGGCGTTCTGTGCGTCTTTCTTTCTCCTGTGCGTGGTATATTTCCCTTCTTGAGTTGTTTCCCTTGCGTCTCAATATATCTACTGCGGCGCCAATCTTCTTATATATAGACTTTAGGTTTTGATTCGTATTGGGCTTTGATCTTGCTTTTTCTTTTCTTTTTCTAAAGGATATATAATATCCTTTTTGCTATTTGCTCCCCTGTACATGATCTGCTTCATTTTTTTTTAATGTGTCGACCCCACGGCTTTATCACTTCTAATATAATATAATAATATATTATATTATATCATTTTCAATTTAATTTCTTGCCTCTCTTAGATCATATAATATGTCCTGCACAACAGAATATGATATCAATAGATTTTCTGTTATAATATTCTTTTATCTATATTTAATTAAAAGATAGATAAATATATATAAGATAGCTAAATAGGTATAAAATATTAATAAATCAACCTTATTATACCCTAAAATATACACCTATTTAATTATAAAATATATACTTATCAGTTACTAGCGTAGATCTAATAAACTTTTGCTTGCACTTTCTATGGTCTTAGTTTCAGGTTGCTGAAGGTTAAAGCTAGAAATTGCTATTACAACCATTGCTTTAATGATGCGCAGAGAAGCTTCATTGCTCCTATTGGGACTATCAATTTACAAAGCTATTAGATTCATATCTCATTTGCGTAATGGTAACAAACCTGACCAACCTGATGCTGTTGATGATAGGTAGCTAGCTTCTTCTAAATAACCTTACAGTCCTTATTTTCTTGTGTGAATTGCTCCGAAATAGCCTAGTATTTGCTGACAATTTGTTTCTATTTGTAGTTCTCAAGATGATGTGATTTTAACTCAAACGATTCCTCTTGCAACCAAGTATAACATCTTCCTTAGCTTTAGAGGGGACACTCGTGACACTTTCTCACGTTATCTTTATGAAGCACTTTGCAATGCAAACATTCATACATTTATGGATCACAAGCTCCACAAAGGAGATAATATCTCACCAATTCTTCTCAAAACAATAGAAGAATCAGAAATATCTTTGATTATTTTCTCCAAAGAATATGCTTCTTCCACGTGGTGTATGAATGAGCTCGTTCATATTATGAACTGTAAGGATCTATACGGAAGAACTGTCATCCCTATTTTCTATAATGTAGATCCATCCAATGTTCGCAAACAAAATGAGAGTTTTGGAGACGGATTTGCTAAGCTTAAGCAGAGATTTAAGCACGACGAAGAAAGAGTGCAGGAGTGGAAAAATGCTTTGAGGCGATCAACATATCTATCTGGATGGGATTCAAAGAATATCAGGTAGCTTCTAGTCATTTTTCACTTATTGATTTCTTTTCTTTTTTTTGGGATTACGCATAATCTTTTTTTGAATTTATGTTTGTGTTAGGCCTGAACCGCAACTAATCAAAATGATTGTCAAAGACATTTTGGGCAAATTGCATAACAAGTCGTCTTTTCATTTGGAAGGATTGGTTGGGATTGATTATCATATTCAAAAATTTGAACGGTTACTAAGTGAAGCTTGTATTGTGGGAATATGGGGTATGGGTGGTATAGGCAAGACCACTCTTGCCAAAGTCAGTATTTGACAAAGGTTGACGACACGGTTGAATCTTTCTACTTTGCTAAAGATGTAAGGCAACAAGTAGAAAGGAATGGATTGGATGAATTACAAGAGAAATGCCTTAAAGAATTATTTAAAGATGAGGATATTAGCACTTACAATCTAGGATCCACTTTTGTGAAGGAAAGGCTTCATCATAAAAAAATTCTTTTGGTGCTTGATGATGTGGACATGCTATAGCAATTGAAGATTTAATCAAAGCATGTGGTTGGTTTGGGGAAGGAAGTAGAATTATTATCACATCAAGAGACGAGCAAGTGCTTAAGAATACTTCTGCATCTATAATATATCATGTTCCACAATTGGATCCCCATCAAGCCTTTCATCTCTTTAGTTTGAAAGCTTTTAAGCAAAATGAGCCATCAAAAAGTCATTTGGAGTTATCAGAGTGGGTAGTGGACTATTGTGAAGGAAATCCATTAGCCCTAACAGTAATGGGTTACTTTTTTCGGGTAGAGGAGAAGCATGGAAAGGTGCTATGGAAAAACTAAATCAAACTATTCACGAGAAAATCTTTAATGTGTTGAAATCGAGTTTTGATGGACTTGATGACGCACTTGAGAAGAATTTATTTCTTGATCTAGCATTTTTCTTGAAGGAACCATGGGGGATTTTTTTTGAAGATTGTATAAGACGCTTATATGAGTTTTCTAAACATAATGAGATAGATGTACTTAAAGAGAGATCCCTCATTTCAGTGAATAAATATGGTGGTATTGAGATGCATGCTCTTTTAATGGAAATGGGGCTTGAAATTTCTAGGCAACAATTAATGTCTAATCCTGAAAAACCCATTCGACTACGGAGGCACCAAGATATTTATCATGTATTCAACAATGATAAGGTAATACTACTTCTAGTTCTTAATATTATACTAGTTTATTGTGCAATTTGCACTAAAAACTTGGTCTTAGATTAATAATCCGAGGTAATTTATTTTTTAGTTTTTATTAAATTCTTTATTCTCTTACTATTTTATTTCTTTGTCATGTATTTTATTGAAATTTTTTTGTTTATTCATTAAAATATTCGGTAAGTCGCAATATTTTCCTAATTAGACTTTTTAAAAAAAATTCTTTATCGGACTAAAATTGGTTCTCTTTTTTGATAACTTTTAGGGTTATTTGATAGCTGACTAAAATTGGTTCTAGCAAACCCCTTTTGTTAGATGTGATTTATTAAGCTTCTTAATCTTTGTAATATTCATATCTTCTTAAGCTTTGAGATAGATTTTACTACATATTTTAAAGGCTAAAGTATACTTAGTTCTTTAAATTTTATGTAAGGCATATTTTTAGTTCCTTATCTTTATAAAGCATATTTTTTGTCCTAAAATTCTAACACCGTTAATATTGCTAATGGAAAACGCTAACGCGACGAACTCAAGTAAAATGACTAACAGCATTCAATTATAGAAATTTTATATATAATTTAATTTAACCATATTTTAAGTTGAATTTTAATAGTATTTAATTACATAATCATCACTTAAGTTTAGACTGTTATCACTTAAGTTTACATTTTCTGTTAGTAAAATTAATGATGTTAGAATTATAGGACTATAAGTATGCTTTATAAATTTAAGGGACCAAAAGCATACCTCATGTAAGCTTAAAAGATGAAAAGTATACTTTAACCTATTTTTAAATTTAGAACATGAACGATAGTCAATAAGTTATAAATTATCCACAAAAGTTTACTTTTTAATATTCATTAATAATTCATGTAGTATAAAAGTTATGATCATTAGATTTTACATATAAAGAATGACAATTTGATATGTTATGGGTAAAAGAATGGTGTAGTTTTGCATATTTTATGATTCTTTTAAGAAAAATAAGTAAATAACGCACAGTTTCAAAGTTTTTTTCTTTGAAAAATAAAAAATTCACTATTTTATACATGTAAGATATTTAAAAATCTTTATTTTATGTAGAATTTAATGATCACAAGGAAAAAAAAAAAAAAACTTTTTGGGAGATTGGGTCATACAAGGAGCAATACGAGGCACATTAGAGGCCCAATCCATGGATGCAAGTATATGTATTGATAGTGTGTTTCCATGTTCATGATTTTTGAGAAATTCATTGAGTACCCGTAAAACATGAGTTGTGAGAATTTTTGAGCAAAATGCACTATAGCGTTTTTAATTTGGATATCCACAAAAGCGAGATATATTTAATTGTTCTGCAATATTTTTATTTTCATTTTTTATACAATGACAATTGTTTTTATCTTGATTTTCTATTACCAGGGGATTGAGGCAATTCGATGTATGTCATTGGATACAAGCAAGATAAAAAAGACTACATTGAGAGCTAGTGATTTTCTAAGATGCATGATTTAATATTTTTTAAAGTTTATAAGTCGATAGGAAAGAGCCTTCAAAATTGAATATTTGTGAAGATTTGGATTATGTATCGGAAGAACTAATGATTTTTATCCGGGAAGAATATCCACTACCATACGTGCCATTGCATTTTTGTGCGGAAAATCTTATTACACTTAAAATGTGTAATAGTAATATTCAACAACTTTGGAAAGGAAATCGGTATGTACCATAATTCTTGTCATAATAATTTTTTTAATGGAGTGATTCAATGATTTCATATATATGAAACATTGACCAAATTATGCACAATGCAAATGTTTGCTTTACTACCTTTAAATTGAGGGTTCTTGGCAGGCGTTACTTCTAATTTTTTGCTGAAGCCCAATCCATCTGTTAAATGCATTGACTTATATTCATAATAAGTTGACATTTTTATTGATTGACATGAGAGAAACTATTAATTAAATTTTAGTTATGTGTCGTTATCTAATGTATTAAACTCTATTTTTGTTTTCAGCATTTTCCAAATCTGAAGGAAATTTATTTAGTGGATTCAGAACATCTCACTGTACTGCCAGATCTCTCTCAGGCCCCTAAGATTAAATATTTATTTGTTAATCGTTGTGTGAATTTGGCTCAAATTCATTCTTCAACTTTCTCAAGAAAGCCTGTTGGTCTATACATGTATGGTTGTGGGCCAATGCAGATAAAGGTTGGGGGCAATATAAAAGGGAGAAGTTCAAGGTTAGTGATTGTGTCCGGTTATTTGGATCTTGTCAATTTGTCATTCAACAAAGTGACGTGGAAGGTGTTCGTATGTGGCAACAGGATATGTGGTGTTAGATTCAAACATGAGGTAATGCCATTGGAAGAGATAGAAGAATTGAGAATGGGGACACAAAATTTGGTGTCTTTACTTCCATTTGTGAGGAAAGTTGAATGGTTTGAGCATTCAATTGTGTTTGGGCATGATTTCAACCAACATCATCGTTATTGTTATAGTGAGATGATTGGGAGAAATGATGATAAAGAGAAGAGGGGTCATAGAGGGGGAATAATGAATGGATATCAAGTGGTGACGATGGAAGATGATGAAGAGGATGTGTTGATGGAACATTGCTGCAGTGAGAGTGTTAGATTCACAAGAGTTCCCACCAGCATCACTCACTGGTCATTATTGAAGGAACTAATATTAAAATCACTTCCACCCTCTAATGAATATTGCAGAAGGATTAAACCTCTATTAGATGTAACACTCTCTTTCCCCGACATTATTCCACCATCCGTTTACCCTTATGTAGGTATTGGGTATGGCTCTCAACGTAACTTCACCTGTGGCCTTTCCGGTGGGTATCCTGATGGCATGTTAAGGGCTTCGGTTGGACATAATTTCGGACCAACTCATCTTTTAGGAGTATGGGATAAAGGAAGGAGTTTTCCTGTGAGATATTATTAAAAAAAATTCCTACTTTATTCACTATATGTATATTAATTTTCACTTTTCCCTAATTTAAGTTTAATAGTTGTTTATAATTACACACGCATCTTTTGTGCGAATGTTATGAATGAAACAGTTTAATTCAACATACAATAAAATAAGAAAATCACATTAAAAGAATGAATTGCACTCGGTCATTCTATTTCTTTCCGACCAAAAATAAATATTTGAAGTTGTTTGGTTTAGCGAAAGTAGACTAAAATATAACCACGAAGTTCAGTTTTTTGGTAATTAGGGGTTATATCTATTATCTCACCCGACAAAATTTAAAAAATTGCGTTGCTACATTATAAATATTATATCATGATTTTATAAATGAGATATAGATTAAAAAGACATATTTTATTAACCAAACGAGGTCCTAGTTCGATTCATAATTTCGTTTACCAGACGCTCATTGATTTGCGCCAAAAGGCACCCCACACATCAGAAAATCAGACGTTTCATTATAATATTTCCCAAGCTGTATTAATTTTAATTAAAAAAAACTGAACTATTTTAAATGAATCTTATATTAAAGAGAAGAGTATCAATGAAGGCTATATTTATATTTTTCCCTCAGCCATGTGAAATGAAATAAAATAACTTATCAATGCACAAAAAAACAATACAGTAACCAAAGTGAGCAGGATTTAATGTTTGTGGGTGCACAATTAGTAGTGGGATTTGGAGGTTTGGGGCAAAGACCCCAGAAAATTTTTTTAAAAGGAAATTTTTAAATGTATTAAAAAATAAAAGAATATAAACAATAAAAGAAAACTTCAACTTAACATAAAAATAATAATAATCAAGAATCAACGAAGCTATTACAGTAGAACGATTACAAAAAAGCATTCTTCGATTCTTCATTCCTTGAAAATATTGCATTATATTTTTATCATCAATCTTATCAAATGAAATGATTATATCTTTATTTTTCCCTCTTTTTTGAATAATTTTTTGTTAAAAAACTGAAAAAAAAAATTAACTCTTTAAGTGTATTTTCATGATCCATCAAACAGGGAAACAACCGTTGCACAGGTCAGCTATTGTTGATCACAATAAGCATGTTTTATTGTTTGAGTTTTCTTTCCGTTCCACCCCAAAAAAAAAAACCATAAATAAAAAATCCTAACCCGTTGGCATGATTTAATGTAATATGAATTAGTCCACAACTCACATATTTAAAGCTAAAGTGCATCAGTATGTATATCAAATTAAAAAAGATTTAAACAGTGTATTTTAAGTGGCAACGATGGTTGGTTAATATTGTCCATTTGACAAAAAAGAAAAGGCATAAAGTGGGATCCACCGCAGAATAGGCATGAAGCGGATGTGGTTTAAAAGGTAAACAGAGGGTTCGAACTGGGAACGCCTTTATGGGACTAGACAAATAACAAACCATATCATCTAAACAAGTTCATATAAGGTTCTTTCAAAATATATATATATATTCTTAAAATTTTGTGTCTACACCTACTGACAAATGCACTAATGTGTGTCCGCCACTGACAGTAACAATAACCTCTGAAGCTAGCCACAACATGACCTATTGACCATAAGGACCTGTTTGATAATGAATATAAGAAACTTCATCCCATGCCAGATCGATTATCTAAGATGTTATTATTCTCTCTAGCTATTTTTGTAATTTCCTCTGATTTTAATGCTTAACCAGGACATTACACTTTAATTTTGTATGGCTGAACTTCTGAAAAACAAAGTCTCAAAGCTATCAAACATATGAGTGAACAATCCATTGACTAAAGTCTTCATTTGTTTTATTCAAATTTTTTTTAATGAAGTAAACGACTGATTAATTTATTTATTTTATTAAAAAAAACGCAAAGTGCTTGTTCTTTCATTCACCATAATTAATCACTCCCTATTTTGTTGTCATGCGTGAAAAAGCAATCGTATTAAACCAACAGGGCGTGTTCTCTTTTTTCATGAGTTGGTTGCAGTGTTTCCGATTTGGTCTCTTCATTCTAATGATGACTCCTTCCTATGTGTTACGTACGGAGACTGGAATAAAAACAATTTATCAAATTCCACTTCTTTACATTTTAAGAAGTTGTGTCAGCACATTTTAATTTATTTTTTATTATTTTCACTCATATTTTCTCTCTATTGATAGTGGAAAAGTTATATCTATTTATCATTAATGACAAAGTAATTGTTCATTTTATTTTTTAATTATATTCTTCGTGCTCTTAATTTTTTTATTTCCGTGTCATTTTTCTGCCTAAAAAGTATTTGTTTATTCATTAAAATCTTCAAGAGTATCAATGTTTATCTTGAAGTTCTTCAGTTTAATTTGTTTCTTTGTTTTAAATTTTCTTAATTAGACTTCACATCAAAAAATTCTTTTTAAGAAAATGACTGAAATTGTTCGGGCCATGCATTTGTGTTCGGTGTGATTAAATAATCTTCTAAATAAACTTTGAAGTATTTGGAAATATGGTACGAGTGACACTAATAGTACATATTAACTTGAGTTACGATATTTTATTTTAGTTATACTCATTAGTTGTAGGGATTTTATCATATTATTTAAATTAAACATTCTATATGTTTATTAAATATGACTTGTACAATTTACGGAGGCATTTCATAATGGCAAAGGGAGGGGGGGCAGATATTCTCAGATCCTCCCTCCTCATCCCTCGAGTTTTTAATCTGGATCATTCAAAAGTTGATCCAACTTCCAAAGAGATTTTTAAAATTTTTTATATTTACGTGCGGTTTTTGCGTTAATAATTCCTCGCCCTTAAATCAACTTTTGGATGGCAGATACAAAAAGATAATCGAGAGATCCGGATCCTGGGCTGTTATTTATTGTTGGCAGTGCGTGTGCCACATGGCAGTCGCGCGAATGATGCATTTGTCCGAACAATCTGTTGGGCTGACCGCACATACGGTCAGTCGCAGGCCTTACCTCATTTCTGCTACAATTATCTTCGGCTGAGGTTTTATAAATCTCATGGTTGGCCCAATTATATTCAATTTAAAAAAAAAAATTAGAAATAATGAAAATGTAAAGGTTATGATCTAATGTAACGGTGAAAAAAATAATAGTGATATTGATAAGAACTAAAATTGGTAGCTCCAATATCCGCCCATCCTTAACTTTAGGCCCATTTAATCTTTTTTAATAAAAAATTCTTCTTTTGCCCGAACCATTATCTATTGTCTAAACGCAGCGTTTAATTGAGTTGGACTTGGCTTCATTCGCGCAAGGGCACCACACATAGGCCCTCAGTAGCCGTGCGCACTCAACTTCCTCCGCGGCCGCCCTCGGCGACAGCTTGGCTGCAACATCACAGCCTTACAACAATCGACTGTAAGAGACTCTTTATCCTTTTCTTCTCTTGATTCTTTGAATCTAAATTGTGCGACGCTTTGCTTCATATGAAAAATTTGAGCTCTTACTAAACATCTTATTTGAATAGCTTCATTTATTTGTGCAGAATAAAAGTTGTGAATTGAAGAACTTAGGTTCTCAAGTGTAGGAAGAAGGAAGAGCAAAGAAGACTGATGTCTACCTTCATTAGACGTGCATTCTCCTACAAAAACCTTCTTCTTCTTCAGAGCTCTTCCCTCTACAATCGTGATCTCTCACGCACTATCGAAAATCCTATCAACATATGTAACTCTAATGTTGAGAGGGTATTCAGAATCCCAGCTGCTAATTTTATGATAGGAAGTCACAGAGGCTTTGCCAAAGGACGAAAGTCAAGTGTATGCCTTTTTGTCTCTTCTCCAACATGAACATCTAGACAGGCTATTTCTTCTCCAGTTTTGTTAATATCAGGATAGAGTTTATGTTGATTTAAGGAGAGAAATTAAATATGGTTTACTCCTTTGGTTTTTGGTGTCTTCCAAGAATCCAAGTGAATGGACTTATCTGGATATGGTTATTAAATCATATCTGTGCAAAAATAAAAATGGTTGTTCAAGTTTTAGCGGTAGTACTAATTTGTTGTACTGCTGGAAATTTAATGTTTCCTTTTAACTAAACAATGAGCACATGACAAAAATTCACGGAGCTTTCATACAGAAAGTTTTGTCAGTATAAAAACGATAAGTAAAAGAAAGTTTGTAAATTTTCTGAAATGAGTGCATCTAGTTTTTTCAAATATGATTGTCGTATGTTATGTGCTAATTGAATTGGGTTAGGGTCTGCACTGGAAACATAAAGGTTTTAGCATTAGGGGTTGTAGCCCAAGATCAGAGCAAGGTTGGTAGGGTCAGACAGAATCATTTCTTTGGTTACAATCAACTTACTCCAAACACTCACAACATAAAGTTGATATGAGATTTTTCTGTAAAGTTTTGCCAATGACTGTTCTAATGAAACTACCTTCTAGTCAAAACATAGTCTTTAGGTAAGTTCATGCTCAAATTTTTTTTTTTGTTAATTATTTGATTTGTATAATTTAGAGGACGGAGCTCGTGTTGGTACAATGTAAGTTCCTCCAGATGTTGGGCCTACTATTAAGGCGAATGCTATTTCACAGATGGAGGCAGCAATGGCTGCATTATCGACAGAACTAAACAAGCTACGCACAGGAAGGGCATCTCCAGGTATATTTAGGGCATCGTTATTGTGAAACTTTACTTTCTGTTTCTGTGATTGTTAATAATCAACTTGTACATGCATGACGATATGTTTCTACAGGAATGCTTGACCATATTATTGTAGAAACAGGAGGGGTAAAGATGCCTTTAAACCGAATTGCTGTTGTTTCAGTCATAGATCAAAAGACCTTATCTGTAAATCCATATGATCTCAGGTACTCTCCTGAAACAGACATACATAATTCTTTCTCTATGATAATTATTGTCTGAACCTGTTCTTATTCTAGCTTTCTGTGGTTTACCTCTAGGCTCTAGCGGTCTGGATCTTTTTCAAAGTTTATTTTCTTAAATTTGTTTTCTTTATCATGAACTTCAAGGCAGCAAAACTGATTGTACAATTTTATAACCGATCCATTTACTTGAGGAATGCATTTATTTTCACTTTTAATCCACAGCCATGGGAGATCAAGTTTACGTTTCTCTTGAGATCAAGTTTACGTTATTTTAAAAATATTAATATTTAGATACATTCCAATACATTTTAATATTAAATAATATATTTAATATGAAGAGTTTATTTCAGTTTAGTCCCTTCACAAACGTTTTGAAACTTTTTGTTTAGTCCTGACTAAACTACTGCGTTTTGGCAGCAGAGACATGACAACATGGACCCAAGAGCAGGCAGTGCCGCGGCAATACCGGAGCTGGAGTCGGACGAAGAGAGAGGAGGAGGAGACCACCACCGCCAGCCTCTCTCTCTCTCCCCACTGTCTCTTTGTCTGTCGGCACCACTCAATTCCTCTGTTTTTCCTCACCACAGCCGGCCAATTTCAGCACCACTGTGTGGACAACCTAGAAAGCCGATGGGCTGAACTTGAACCACAGTGACGGGACAAGCATGAACCAGAGACCTTCGACCTCCAACCTTAGCTCTCATCTTCACCTTCCTTCTTTCAGACCGCTCACACCATCGTCAACCACCATCCTCTGTTCACTTCCAGATTTCCGGACGACACCAAACTTCCTTCTCTCTGATGCTTTCTTCTTCATCAAAAGTTGACCGTATCTGTGCTTGTTGAACAATCCGATACTGCAATATCCGTATCGAACGCATCGGTACCGGACGCGTGTTCGATACGTTGAAGAAAAAAATTCCGGCGTATCGATGCTTCATAGTCTGTCAGAATGAAGTTCATTTGGATATTTTGGCTAATAAGTTTTGCTCATTGTAACTTACTAATTTACTTCTCCATCTAAGGATCAGATTGACCAAAGAGTATGTGCATGTAAACTAATACCTCTTCAATTTATATGTGATTTCAACTTTTCCCCTTCAGCCAGAATTTTGGTCACCAAGTCATGTGAAGATGCCTGACAAAGCGTTAGAAGGGCTCGGCAAAATGTATGGTAGAAAGCTGTTCCATGTTGTTGAGAAAAAGTGGCATAAACAACCATCCAAGCATGAATCAAATAGCATGAAAATTATGGAAAGGAAAGGCCTCAGCTCAAGTTGTCCAGAATTCTCACTTTTGCTAAATGTTTTCATCAGTTTTTCATCTAGTTGTTTTCTTACATTTCCAATAAAAGAGGAAGCTTCAAATTGTGTTTTCTAATTGTGAAACGCAGCTTTGGCAAGTGTATTTTACCAATACCACTCTTGCCCCATATTCCCACAATCCGAGCATGAATCAAATGGCATGAAAATTATGAGAAATACATGAATTAATTTAGGGATTGGGAAAAAGAGCTACCTGTCGTCAGCAACGAGATAAAAACAAAGGGAGAGAAGAAGAGAATGAAATGGTTGATTTATACTATATAAATAAAAACTATATAGACCGCTGCTCTTGTTGAGAATTAAACCTGTATTTGCATTTCAGGAGTGGGTGGCTAAAGAAAGGGCAAACACTACATGCCAGTGAATATGTATACAAACGATAAATAAGGTTACAACATAATATCTCCGATTCTAAATATAAGACATAATTTGTACTATAATTTGCACTACAAACTATGAACTAGAGGAGTAATAGATAATGAAGTTCAACAAATAACGTAACTGTGTCAGTTCACTATCTTATGTCTAGGTAATTTTTATTTTACTACAGTTGTGGAAGCTGGCATCCGAAAGTTTTCTGGGTAATTTCAACCAGATCCTCAGGAATACAAATTAAATTATCACTATCAGCTCCTATGAAAACATCAAATTGATGGATTTGAAGTCTCAAGGGACTTATGGGCAATTTATTAGAATTGTGAAAAGGCAACTTTATCCTTAGCTATCAGTTGATAAGTCAATGTACCACCAATGACAAGTTAATATATTACTTATGACAAGTCAGTTCAATAACAATCATGGTTCCACTAATAACAAATTAGAACACCTCAACTAAGAAGTCCATGTGTTACCAATAATAAGTCAGTGCACGACAAGCCACGTTGCACCAATAACAATTAACATCTCAATTGACAAATCAATATGCTACTAACGACAAGTCAAGGTAAACTTACCTTTTCACAATTCCAATCAATCACGTACAAGGCTCTTAAAACTTAATATCAATTTTATAATTATATTGGCATGATAGTGATACTTTATGTCCTCAGAAATGAGATAATTGCCCAAGTTTTTTTTTTATCTCCCGAGAAGTATTAATTATATTGGCATGATAGTGATACTTTGACGTTGGTCCTAAATATTTCATATTTTTTAATTTTTTCTAATTTATCCCTATTGATGTTCATTCAACAATAATCAAGAAAAAGATATAAAGAGGGAATTATGAAAGGTTACTATAGTGTTTTAGAAAATAAATGTTATATTAGCTAACTTAACCAACTAACTTAATCTAATCAAATTAAGTAAATATGTTTTATATTAAGTACCGGAGGAGTAATCTCTTTATATTTAGATGCTTGAGGTTAAATTGTCAATTATTTAGTGGCTTGGAGGAGTTGCCTGAATCAATTCGCATACCAAGGCATCTTTGTCTATCTGTTACAAAAATTACGAGGGTATTATATCAACTATGCATATTTCAAATAGGTTCCCTTATGTGTGGGGTATCATTTACTCTAACTGAATATAAAAGTGGGCAAGGTGAGTTTTTTCAGCGAACTCTGAAGATCATATTTTCATAGCACACATCACATAGTTTATTGATTTTCCTCTCCTCTTTTGTTCATTTTCTGGCAGAAAATTTACTTTTTGGGACTTTGCAGAAGAATTTTTAGACTTCTAATATGTTGGCTTCTAATCCTGCAAATAAATTATCATTTAATCGATTCATTAGTAATGATGACGTAGTTATTGTTTACGAGAGGCATGACGAAATGAAGGCTATAACAGTGTCTGAAAACTCTGTCCTCCAGAATTGTTTCAGAGTTTTCAAACATTCTGAATGGATTGGAAAACCATTTGGTTCAAAGGTGTTCAGTAATAAGGGTGGTTTTGTGTACTTGTTGGCTCCTGTGCCAGAGTTATGGACTCTTTTATTAAGCCATTGGACTTAGATTCTATATATTGCTGATATTAGCTTTGTAATCATGTACCCAGAGATTGTTCCTGGTTGCTTGATTTTGGAATCTGGAGCTGGAAACTGATCTTTGACCCCTTCACTTGCAAGGACTGTTGCTCCTACAGGTCATGTCTATACATTTGATTTCTATGAACAAAGAGCAGCATCAGCTGGGCAACCAAAAAGACAATATTCACATTCTTACATTGGAAATTACTATTTCATTTTGTTACCTTTTACAGATCCACTTGGTTGCTTTATTACCTTAGCTATGTGGTTTGTCTGTAAAGTTTTCAATTCATGTTTCTAAAAACAAATACGTATATGCTTCCAAGCTTGTTGATCTAGTTATCTCTGCTATTTTAAGTGCAATTACTCTTCTTAGAACTCCTCAACATGACTTAAAAAGCAAATGATGGTGATAAAGTGAGTTTGTTTGTGATGGTACAAGTTATGGTAAATAAACAATTCATATGTTCACTTGATCATCATCTAATTTTAGGGAAGATTCTGAGAGGACAGGACTTAACAGTTTGATCAGTGTGAATGTGAGAGACATCCAGGGTGAGGGATTTCCTGAAGAATTTTCTGGTTTAGCCGATGCTGTATTTCTGGATCTACCCTAACCTTGGCTAGCCATTTCTTCGGCTGCAAAAATGTTAAAACAAGATGGAACTTTGTGCTCATTTTCCCCATGTATTGAACAAGTACAACGATCATGCAAAACACTTCAAAGCAGCTTGACAGGTACTGTAATATCCCAAAAAAATTTGGAATTTATAAAAATAATAATAATGAAATTAAATATGTCTTTAAATAAGCTTTACATTTGCTAATTTGGTTGGAAAAGCATGTTTCTTTAAATATGTCTGATGTAAAGAATGACTTGAGTTGAATGAGGAAGTTTGAATATATGCAATTCGTTCAACTTTGCTCTGAATTAATTTGAGCCATTGAACTTCATATTGTTCAAGTCCTTGTCTTTGAATTTAAACTACATATTCTCTGAATTTATTTTGAAATTGTTTTGCTGTGGATTTAGTTGGTTTTGCATTTCTTTAGTCTTTGTTGTTCCACAATTAGCCATTGGATAGTATACTCTTGTGTTTGTAACCACTGCTTTTCTGAACATTCCCCCACATTCAATTCCACAGATTGACATTGACTTGCTATCATTAACTGATAGTGTGCTTGTGAGTAGTTTTTTTTAAAAAAAAAAATTCAAAATTAATTGCCAGCTTGCCTGAAACTCAATTTTTAATTTGAATCATTATGCGTATATTGCCATTGATCAATTCCTTAGAAGAGTGTTGTCTAGCAGGATAGCTCACTTTCCCTTGGATGCATATGAATTCTCCATTGCTGCAACTGTTACTGATAAACTTGATGGCAAGTTGGAAAAAAAATTCTTTTTCTTCAAGTGCCTGTTGTAGATTTGAGCGGATGGTATAGCTAGGTGTTTGTTTTCAAATTGCAAAAGGTGGGTTGAACTAAGCTTGTGCATACATTTGTTTCCTAATAGTTACTGTTACTACTTGGTTTAACCTAAGAACTGAAAGTTTTGTTGGTAAATTCTGCACTTGATGATTCTGTTGGGGAAATTTTTTATTTTTTATTTTAAAAAAAAGGACAAAAGAAAATAAATCAGTCTATCCAATTTTTTATTTTGGGCTGACTGCTACATTGCATTCGATCTGGCAAAAAGAGAAAAAACTGCATATCCGTTTTTTGCTATTATATGTGCATCCCTGCTACATTACTTGCTGCGTTTGAATCTGTTGTAGAATCTAAATTCAGGAATTTTGCTATACCATTCCAGAATATTCTAAAAGATTGAATTTGTGAATGTTGACTCAGAGTAATAGAATTCTAATTTCTATTTTTTATGTACGCATTTCCATTCATTGAATTTTTGCTATGAAACTGGGAATTTAGACCAATTAACGCTGTTCATATCATTTTAGACTCAATTACTTGATCGGTTGCTGACTTTCTGATGTTCTCTGTTGCTACAAGTCGGATTTAGCCACTGATTTGTTGAAAACTAGACTGATTTCTAAGCGTGGATGGCAGAAATTTGATGTATAAACTGGTTTTAGCTACTGAATCTATACTTGATTGAATTTTGGTGTTTGCATTGCATTGGAACTACTCTTTGATCCGCATAGTACTTTTGGTTCAAAAAAAGATTGATTTCTTATCACTTTGTATAGTGAAATACCTTTGCCTAGTGCATCTTTGGAATTTTTGCTGAACACCTTAAGGTTAAATATGAACTATCTGACTCAAAAAATCTAAATTTCCACGAAATTAATTAATTTTTCTTCTAGATTGGATTTTGCGGCTTAAATTTCATTTTGGTGTGAAGTAATGATTGCAATGCTTTTGGTTTTATCAAAAGTTGTTCCTGTTGCTGTAACTGGTTAAGTTCTGCTTTCAAGATGAAGAAATCAGAGTTTGGCTTGCCTTTGTTACAAGGAAAAAGAGAGAGAGAGAGAGAGAGAGAAGTAAGCTTATTGTTTAAAATATACTGGTTCTACTTTGACAAAAGAAAATAGTTATTTAATCTTGATTTTTGTTGAATGGAGATTGTTTTCCTTTTTGCATTATTTTGTTGTATTACTGAACTTAGAAATAGTAACTATTAAATTTAGAATGATTAAAACAAATTATGTTCTTGGTGGATGCATGGGCTTTACTTCAAACTAAGAATGATGAATAATTTGTTTTAGTTTTGCATTATAATGTGACTTAAGTCCTATTGCTAGCATAAATATATATGTTTAATACAATTGAGCTTGTTTGAACATGTATTAAATGACTTGGTTATGTTGTTTTGAAAGCTTTCATCCTTCATTATTTACACCTATAGCTTAGGACTAACTACTACACGTCATTTGGGTTTTAAGTTTCTAAATGGACCATATAGTCATGAATACAACTAACTGTTGTGAGTAGACTTGAAATTGTGATTATGATTGGGTTTGACCTTTAATGTTGATTATTTGGTTATGATTGAAGGTTTATGGTAACATGGTGCTGTTGCTATTTCAACTAGAAAAGAAAAGATCCTCTTAGCTGTAAATTTGCACGAGATACTTATTTTATTATTGTAGATATGTGAATTTTGTTTTGACTTATGAATTAGTTAGTTTAGCCTTATTTTGCTAGAGATGATGCTTTGATGCTTAAATTTTGTCTGAATAGTATTTAGTTTGATTTTTGAAGTTAAGGAAAAGAATATTCTATTGCCATAAGATCTTTTAGCATAATCGAGAATGGGTGGCTGTAATTGTGTGATGTTTTAAACTTCAGAGAGAGAAAGAAATCATAGCAAAGATGTGTGTTTCTTAATAATTTTGGATATAAAGAATTTATATGAGAATTTGACTTTTGTCAAGAGCTTAAGGCAATTTTCATGGTACTAGTTTTGTACATTAGTTTTGCAATTAAGACTTGTATACTCTATATTGTTAAAAAATAAAAAAAAAAATTCAATTAAGGTATGAATTATATTTCACCGAAATATTTATGTTAGTTTGTTACATTTATAAGCTCTTTTGGTTGAGCATAAGGGGAAAATAATAAAATAATAAATTGTTTTAACAGGAATTATTTCTTTATTTAAGAATTTGGGGTGAAGAGCCTTGCATTTAAAATATACATTAGACACTCATTTGTTTAGGTTTAATTTTTATTTAAAGGCTTATTCCAAATTTTAATTTCAAATTTTTTTGTTAACTTTACATATTATTAAACTTATTAAACTAAATACAAAATGATACACAAAAGTTGAAATGCTTAGTTATGAAAAATTACTAATGTTGTTGGAGAAATATTTGATTGAAGGTCCATTTTACTCAATAAGTTATATTCAACCCCCTACGTTGGAAGATGAATTTTAGTATGGTGGTGTTGTTTGAAAATAGTAGTATGCTTCCGTGATATGACAAATTATGGTGATAAGTTAGCTTTTTACCGTTCTGATATCATTTTGTTGAGTCCGGTGAGAAATGGTAATGCTATCCTATGCATTTAAATTCTTTGTAGTGGCAGATATTTATCCCAAAAAAATAATTTAAAATAATAATAAAATTAAGTAAATATTTTATTGACTTATTGAGTCAATTATAGAAAATGCATAATAGGAATAAAAGATAATAAGATAGTTTACATATCTATATTTATAGTTGTAAGTTGACAGTAAAAGAGCATTTTGGAACTATTAGAGAATAAATATTATACTTGTAGTAGCAGCGTTTAGTATTAGAGAATAAACATTATACTTGTAATAGCCTTTAAATTTAAGATATAGAATTATTTTTTAATTATTTACTGTAGTTTTGTCATAAAAGTGAATGTTTTGTATTTGTTTTATTATCTATCTTTAGGCCTTGAGTTGAATCTTTTCTAAGCCAAAGCGCCATATTGATTTTGTTCTAACATTGTGAATTACCCAAAATGTCCTGATTAATCTAAAACTTAAAGGGTAAAGGTGTAATTTTACGCATGAAGTTTGTCCCAAAAAGCGCCAAGCACCACGAAGTTTTTTGGAGCAAAAGTACACATGAAGTTACGTTTTGGGAGCGCCGATCTACCACGTTAGTTGGCCACCGTCAACTTAGATGGAATGCGATGTGGCGACAATATGATTTAGATCTTGCCGACGTGGACGTGAAATAAAAAAATTCAAAAAATTAGGAAATAATTAAAATAATTAGAAAAAATTTCAAATAATTAGAAAAAAAATTAGGAAAAATTCAAAAAATTAGGAAAAAATTAAAATAATTAGAAAATTTTAAAATAATTAGCAAAAAATTAAAATAATTTAAAATAATTAGAAAAAAATTCAGGAACCTACCATCATTTCTTTAATAATTTAGACACGTTCCTCTAAATATTTATATTAACATGAATTATTATAAAATTTTCTATGTTTAGTAAATATATAATCTGTTTTTCTATAAAAACATTTCCTTATCTCCCTTCTAACATCAATCTAAATTTGTATTCTTTCAAGCATCAATCTAAATTTTTATTATAATTTAGTAATATAACGCTCAAATAATGTAATACTCACTCTCGTATTAGGAAAAAATTAAAATAATTAGAAAAAAATTAAAATAACTGATGGTAGGGTGGCCGATGGTGGACCCACTGGTAGGGGTATTTTAATTTTTTTCTAATTATTTTAAATTTTAATTTTTTTGCTAATTATTTTAATTTTTTTTCCTAATTTTTTTAATTTTTCCTAATTTTTTTCTAATTATTTTAATTTTTTCCTAATTTTTTGAATTTTTTTTGCCACGTCAACATTCAAATCATCTTGTCGGCCGCTTACGCCATTACCATGTCAAGATTCCATCCAAGTTGACGGTCAACTAACGGCCGTAGTGCTGGACGCTCCCAAAATGTAACTTCGTGTGTACTTTTGCTCCAAAAAAGACTTCGTGGTGCTAGGCGCTCCTTGAGGCAAACTTCATGTGTAAAATTGCACCTTTACCCTAACTTAAAATATCTCATGGTTTTTAGTTTTTTCCGAAACAAATCCTTAGCCTTCAATTTTATTTTCCCCTAAATGTCAATATGCCATAGCAGCAAATGGATAGGAGAAAAAAATTTCTAGACTTCTCTCAAGCAGTCTTGATCTTCTTCTCCGTTCAACATTGTGTGTATGTGTGAGTAATGCATCATCCTCCTTGTTGGTCTGTTCGTCATCTCCCACAATGAAAAGACCCTTTCTCGCAAGATAACAATTAACTATAAGGTTTTCTCAAAGCCAGATTAGTAGGTAATTATGGAAAACCCTCTTTTTCAACACTCACACCTCAGGGTCCAGGGCACAAATTTCGTCCACAGACCCACAACAGAAAATCCATAACTCGGGGCACAATTTTCAAACGGGAGATTTATAGCCCATAAGTCGTACAACACGAACCCACAAGAAAGAGTCTACACTAGACAAATGGTCACAAAGATATAATGGTGGATCCACGATGATATGATAATGTACAAAATAAGGCCTTTGAAAAATCAACAGTCATCCAAAAGTGGTTAATGTAGTATTTCAAAAATACGAGGGCCCTATGATGGCAATATATAAGTCAATACAACACTAATACCGAAAAGAGGCCTACAGGTTTCACGACGACTATGCGCCTCGGTCGCTTCCCTTGTCCTCTAGCAGGGTTAAAGGTCTCGCCTGAAAAATTTAATAATGACGGGGTGAGACATAAAGTCCCCGTAACCGAAATTAATTTATCAAATATGCAAGAAAGAATTGCAAGTCAGAGAAGCAGGTTTGTTAATAATATTATAATAATAATAATAATAATAATTTCAATAATTAAATAACCACAAATAAAAAAATTAACACATAATAACCATAACAATTAACCATCCCCACTCATCCATCCCTCCTCCTTATCTCCTCATGGACGCAGATCAGCCCATCGTGTTAGTAACCTGGCCAAGGTGAGCTATCACTTCAAGGATACTGTCCCCTCTCGTGCCACCACAAAATACCGTAACAGGGAAGTGTCCGCCCAAAACACTCAACTCAAATCCGAGCCAGGAATATGAGAGAGCCGATGAACACAATTTCACCCTAAATCTCTTCCACACAACCCAACAATCCCACAACAAAATAAATAAAATAAATAATATAACACTAAAATTTTCATCAACATCTTACTAAATTATTATTTCATATATATCATCTCACAACAAACATTACATCCGGCACAACAATAACAACCACATTAAAAATAATCATTTAAATACATAGATTGGAAAAATACACGGTTTCACTGAAACAATTTCATATTTAAATATACACATAATTTTTCAAAACACACACAAGCAATTTATATGAAAGTAAGACTTAGAAAAAAAATACCTCACAGTCCAAAACAAGCATATAAAATAAATTAACCCCGCTTACCTCAAATCCAAGTTTAACCTTAGCTCGAGGAACACAACCCGCCCAATCGCCGCTTACAAGAAGGCTCTACATTATCACAATTAAAGCTTATAATTTCCTATAACTAAAAAAAAAATACAAATTCTAATAATGATATATTATTATAACAAAATTGAAAATCACATGTTGGGGTTTAAATTATTATTATTTATTTATTTATTTATTTATTATTATTATTATTTCTAATTAATTTAAACTTTCGAGCTTATTTCCATACTTTTAAATTAAGAGTTTAAATAAATATTAACAACATAAAAATATAGCTTATTATGATATATACTTATATAAATATAAAACCAGCTTCTTTTTTTTTTTTTTTTTTTTAATTCCCAACTGCAACGATTATTTTTAGATATATATATATATACACACACACTTTCAATACATAGTAAGCATTCTGAGCAAAAAAAAAATACATAGTAAGCAAGTCTTTCACATTATCCCAAGCAAAAACATGTACACACACGTGAGTTAGATTTTCTTTCTTCTTATTTATTTATTTATTTATCTATATTATTATTATTGTTATCATACTTTTATATTTTTTTAAAAAAATAAAATAAAATAAATTTTTCCTTATTATTATTATTAGTTTAAACTTTCAAAGGCTATCATAATACTTTAAATTAAGAGTTTAATACATACCAAAAAAATTATGCTCTTTAGACATTAATAAAATCAAATATCTATAATTTATTTATTTTATTTTATTATTATTATTTTTTTGGAACACAAAACAAATATACTCTTTGGATATTCATAATATAACATCCTATTATTTCAAATGCATAAGATCTAGCATATTATATATCTATATATTTAACAATATCTACGTTTAAGAATATAATATATGTATCTACGGATCTTATCTTTTAATATATATATATATACACACACACACGATGCTAGCAAAACCATTATACATGTTTATCAATAACCATCTCATTCCTTTGTTTTCTATGATTACGCACGTATGTACATAACAAACCTCCTATATAATAGCAATTAATATATATATATATATATATATATATATATATTTATTTATTTATTTATTTATTTATTTATATAAGCTACGTATATGTAACTAACAGGTGCCAATATATACATATATATATATATGAATCTTCTTTTCTTTTCTTTTATTTTCAAATGCAATGATAATATATATATATACATACAATCAGTAAGTTCCCTCTCTTATATATGTGTGTGTATATATATATATATTTATTTTTATTTATTATTTATTATTATTTTCTTTTCACATAGAAGCAAGCATACGTGTATATTTATATACTATGACGCCTATATATATATATATATATATTGCGCAGTGAGGGAAAGAGGTTTGAAAATGCAACGCAAGCTAAAAACATGATCCCTGTTTCAACGTTTATCAAGCAGGGTTTTCAGGATATTAATTCCTACATCCTAACACTAAAAAAAAAACCTGTGTTGGTCAACCAAGGGACTAGAAGGAGGGCACCCAAAGACTTACCTTCAGGTCCTTCTCGTTGCACTTTGTGATCCTTGCTAAAACTCAAGCACCCCTGTTTTACGCAGAACAACCAAAACAGTGGAACCCCCTCTCTCTTTCTCTCTCCCCCATACAATGGCGGAGTCGAATTTATATTTGTGGGTGCACAAATTGTGAGGGAATCGGGGCGCGCCTCCGATTTTATTATTATTATTTTTAAGTAAAGTTTTAAATGCATTAAAAATCAAATAAATAAAGACAAGGAAAAACTTTTGAATGAAAATTTTAAATGCAAAATTTTGAATTTCAATAATTCCAAAGAGATTGACAAAATATTGCAAAACAAAATTTCATAGCTTCAATGGCCTATTATATTATATTTTTTTTTGAATTTCTCACGCAAAAATTGTTATTACAGATATTTATGTTGGTAATAGCCATACTAAAGTTGTAAACTATAGCCTTTTGAATTTTTATTTAAAAAAACTAAAGGTGGTTAGGTAATTTTTTAAATTTTGCAGCATTTCAAAATTTAAAATCATATCCTTTGAAATTATTAAGATTCAACATATTTATTTATCTTTTACCATTTTTAATTAACCTTTTTTCTTATCAAATCAGGCCCATGTTGTAAACTTGCTTTAACCCATTTGGTGTGAAAGTTGTCTGAGCACTGCAACGGCCCATGAGCTCCATTCATATTCATTCACCATTTCATGCCATCACACTTCTTTACCCTAATCCATTTGTCTGAGCGTGTTTTATCATGGACTGGCTAAAAAATATTTAAGTTGTCCGAGGGGTTCGAACAGGGGACCTTGTATATCATCAGACTAGCATTATGACCACTGCACCATCTGAACAACTTGTTATAGGATTCCTTCAAAATATATATATATATATATATATATATATATTCTTAAACTTTGTGGGTGCACTTGCACCCACATGCCCAAGTGTGGCTCCGCCATTGCCCCCACACACACTCGTTCCCTGTTCAGTTCTCGCTCTCGGCCCTACCTCTTGTTCTCTTTGTTGAATGAATGTAAATGAAGAGCGAAATATATAAACATGGCGTGGGTTTGATCTGAGAAGAAGAACACGCTGGTTCTATGAATTACACAGAGAAGAATGACGTTGAGTTCGAGAAGCAAGGGAGTGTCTCGAGAGATATGAACAAGTCTGAGTTCAATGACGTGTGAGGCGTGGTCTTCTCTGCTTCCCGATGGCGTGATTTGGACGAGAGATGATTTGCTGTTTCTAAATCAGCGTGTTTTATGGATCTGTGGTGTTTTTTTTTTCATTTTTTTTATTTGTTTATTTAACCTGATGCTTTTCCTATGTTGGGCTCTTAACATATTCAAGAAATTAGGCAATGGGTAATCCATTAGGTATGAGCCATGAGGTTCAGTTGGGCTGGAGCAACTAATTGGGTATTAGTTTGCCAAATAATTTAGGAAAATAGAGATGTGTTGGGTTGTTGTTGCGGGGTCAATTAACATTATCTTACTTAATCCTCTTTAAGACTCATAATTACAAGTATTAGATAATCTTAGAAAATAAATCCTTAATTTAATATAAGGATTCAACAATTACATAATAAACACATTCATTATATATACTTATTTTATAATTATACTTAAATCCTAAAATTAAAAGTTAGGATTTACACACAAGCAATGGCTTTTTTCCCAAAATGCCCCTAATTAAATAACTTTTTACCAAAATGCCCCGTTTTTCAAATTATTTCCCACTCTGCTCCGTTTGCCCCCTGTTTAGTCGACTAAAACGCGGGGCTTCTTTTTTTTTTTTTTTTTTTTAAATTTCCCGAGATTTAGTCGACTAAGCATTGTAGCTTAGTCGACTAAATCTCAGATTTAGTCGACTAAGCTACGGTGCTTAGTCGACTAAATCTCGATTGAGGCTTTTTAAAACCCTCATTCGTGTCATAATGGAACCCTAATAGTCAACTAAAGCATTGTTGCTTAGTCGACTAAATCGTAACAGGGGTTTTTTTAAAAATCCCCCAGGTAAGCAGCGAACATTCCAAAAACCCCCAGCAAATATAATATTTTCTTTGTAGAGGAGCAGTCTGGTGTGCACATGTAGACGTGATCTTCAAAAACCATCCCGATGAGAAAGAAAGAAAGAAACAAAACATAACCAAAATGCTAATAGCTGATTTATCTTTCAAAATGATTTTAGGAATCCATGTTGGCAACAAGTAATGATTCAAAGTATTTTAATTTCCAAAATATGCTTGCTCCCAAATATTAATTCCAACAATATTAGTGATATCACAAGTCGTAAGAAACCTCCACAATTATGTCTCAACAACAATATTGAAGTTTGTCATTTGTGGCTAGTATCACTCGTATTCTATTTAAGTTTGGATTATTTTTATTTATTCAACGTTGTACCTCAATATATTTCTTCATATACACATATAGTAACTACCGCACCTATTAATCTAATTATATAATACAAGTGAGTGGATCAGTGTGTTATATATACAAATTAGTTACTCACTAATCTAATCATATAATACACACACACATATATATATATATATATTAGAAGTGTATATATATATTTTAACAAGTGTCCATTTGAAAATTTGCAAATCTTGTTAGTTGTTATAATGTAAATTAGGATTTGTAAATTTTCAAATGGACACTTATTAAGTTGTTATGGTTAGTTTTTAAAAATAAGTATGTACACTTATAAATTCACTTATGAAATATGGACACTTGTTAGTTGTTTTAAAAGGACGCTTGTTAATTTGTTGTACTTAATTTTAAAAAATAAGTATGTACACTATAAATTCACTTATGAAATATGGACACTTGTTAGTTGTTAAAATGTATATGTGCAATTATAAATACACTTATTATTTTGTTATTGTTAGTTGTTAAAATATATATGTACACTTCTAATATATATATGGGTATTATATGATTAGATTAGTGAGTAACTAATTTGTATATATAATACACTGATCCACTCACTTGTATCATTTCAATTTGGCTTTCAATCTGTTCATGTGAAGATTGAGATTTTTTTATAAAGAAAAAAAAAATAAAAACCAATTTTTGCAATCGGCTATTATACTTCTACCCTTTTCATTTTGATCACTAGCGACTTTCATGCTTTCGCTGATTGCTTTGTTGTGCAATGTTAGATTTATTGTATATTGGCATTCTTTTTTTTATTAATCTTACTATATTTTCATCAATTTAGAAAATTCTTAAGGTATTTGTGATGCATGATCTGATAAATGACTTTGTTCAAGTTGTGTATGGCAATTTAGAGGAGGGAGTTTAAATTGTCATGGCCTGAATTGGCTTACCAAGGCAACGTTTTTCCTATATAGCATTGCTAGAAATCTGCTTTTGGATCCTTGTTTCTTTTCCCTTGGAGCCTATAATGTGGAGTACATAAAATACATATTTGTTGTGATATCGGTTCTTACTAGTTGCAATCTGTTTGTAGTAAGAAGCTAGTCGCAAAGAGCTTTTGTGGAGTATATAAAATATATTTTTAATCCTTAAATTTTAATATCGTTAGCCTCACCTAGTAGGAAATATTGACTCATTAAGTCAAATTATTTTTATCCTATAACACTCAATTTTTTTTTTACAAATTCATATTTTTAATTATAATAAACTCTCACTTTTGAATCAAATGCTCGCCCTTCCTTATCGAAACCCTACTCCATTTGCCGCAATGCCTTCTTTCTCTCGAATCAAAAGAAGAAATCATACCTTCTCCATGGATGAAATTTGCTTTTGTGTTGGCGAGCTTGACGGTGGCATCTAACAAAATGGTTAGTTCTCAAATGAATAAGGGAGGAAATCGGCAATTGGGATTACAATCCCAATGGTTCAATTTGAGAACTAAATCTCGGGTTTAAGTTAAAAATGCCCTCTTCGAGATTTAGTCGACTAAGCTACGGTGCTTAGTCGACTAAATCTCGTGGAAGTAAAAAAAAAAAAAAGGAACCCCGCGTTTTAGTCGACTAAATCATGGTTTAGTCGACTAAACAGGGGCAAAGTAGGAAATAGTTTGGAAACAGGGGCATTTTGGTAAATAATTATTTAATTAGGGGCATTTTGGGAAAAAAGCCCACAAGCAATCTTCTTCTTCTTCCTCTGTTTTTGGGAGTCGATGTGTGTTGGGTGTGGGTGCAAAGCTTCAGTTCTTCTCTTTCCTTTTTTCTGGGGCATTGAATGGGTGTGCTAAGGGCGAAATTTATCTTCCATGCTGCTAGTTTAATTTTCTGGCTCTTTGAGCAATTTCGTCGCTCTTCGTTTTTCCTCCTTGCAATGGTGTGTGTAGTTTGGGGTAAACTTTCTTCCCCTTCCTCTGTTTCAGCAGCTGTGGTGAGAATAGATGAGAAGATTGAGCTCAAAACAAGTTGAAAATCAAGGTTTTAGGAGCTCACTTTACGTAGGTAACGTCACTTTAATGCCTTTAGCTGTTGTAAGAGGGAGAAGATGGATTTAGATCGACTATGCTTTTCTTGAATTTCTAAATTGATTCTTAGTAAGAGTGGAACTTTGGTATCGTAATTGGCATCTGTTTGTACATTTATTGATACTTGGGAGTGTATTGTTGTGTAACGCCCCTACCGGCCTCGCCCTTTTGGGTGGCGGGTTAGTGCGATTCTAAAAACCCATTTGGATCTTCTTCATTTGGCATATGCGGAAGCGTTCTCAAAACACATACTCAAAATTTAGACACCCGGCCCTATATTATTCGTACGGAAGCGTCAACATTCTTCAGGGCCGTCATCATAGCTTTCAGGGTGTCTTTCTCTCTGCTCTGCTCATTCTTAAATACGGCAACTTCAAGCATTCTCTTCTGTGTGCCATCTTCAAGTGACACTCCATTTTGCATTCTGGTGCAACACCTCTCTATCGTGCTCACCTGCCTAATGGTTGGTTGTGGGGGGTGAGATTCTGGGGAATCTCAGTAGTAAACAAAACCAAACAATGCATGTAAGATAAATGCTAGTGTATGATATGCTTGCCTTACATAGGCTCTTGTTAACATAATGACATTCTGCATGCTTCAATGCTTCATAAAATATACTCATGGCCATAGCATAAATAGAAACAGAGCTTCAATCATTCAAATATGTTAAACAAGAAAGTAAAGCAATCATGCATATTATCACACAAGCAAATTAATCTATACACGTAAGTAGGGTAAGTCCACTACCTTAGCCTATGTCTCCGCTTGTACCTTCTCTTTCAACTACGGAGTTGCTTGAAGTATCTTCCATTCGTTTCCATTCTTCTTCTTCTTGACTTCTTATGGCCCTAAACACGTGTTCATATTATCAGAGCCATGGAGAATGAATACCTAATGGGCTATCTTTGCCTCATATTATTACTTGTGGCCATTTCTTTCTTAATTTCGAATGATAGCTAAAAGCTATCAGTATTTTGGCCAAACATCGAAAAATCATCGTTAATTCTACAGGACTCCGATTGGGGTGGTTCAAATTTCTATTTGTCACAAATTAAGTCTAGTTTCATGTAAAAATAATCACTAGACTTATTTGTTGCAATATCATTCCCAGATTTGCATTTCTTCTTCGCTGCCCAGAAAATGTTTCAGTTTAATAGGTCATTTACAAAAATTCGTTTCTCTTTGGATATAACTCCGAATAAGGCGTGTGACCTATCCAATTAAACCTTGTTGTGTCTATTTTAATTCTGGAAAGTTTCATGGCAAAATTCGATCATTTACCATTTCAAAAGTGAACCCAAAAACGACTATATGTTTCTGAAAGCTGACAGTGTTTCAGTTTTTCTTTCAAACTTTGGAAATTCATAATTCTCTTTGTACACATCGGATTCGGGTTTTCTTTAGCTCATGATAAAGAGTATGATGTGTAATAAATATCCACAAAATTTCAGGGTCAAAGGAGTTCGTTTACCCTGAGTTTACCTTGCTCGAAGTTCACTACTCCAGCAGCAAGTTCAGTTTTCCAGCAGGCGATGCTACAGTAACACATGCACTGTTCATCTACGATTTCACTGTAGCTAGCGTCATTTGACTCTGTTTCAGCTTCATACTTCTTGTTCCGCTGTATATTCACAGAAACAGCAAGTCCTAGGTTCAACAAGGACCATTCAGAACCCACAGCACATGCATGCAACATTGAGCTTCCATCTTCAACCAATTCAGAACGACATGCATGCACGTTAGATTTCCAAAGTTCTTGTTTCGGCCCATGTTTGAACCCAAGCTTCCAACACGTCCATACTCCCTTCCTTCCAACTCATTGTTCTTGGTTTCGTTTCTCTTTCACGCTCACATACTCATTCTTGTTTTTCGTCTCGTTGCAGCAGACACAAAAGAAGCAGCTGAGCATGGGTGCTGTCAAAGCTTCTTGGGCATCTCCTTCCTATTGTTCTTCCTTCAACTTCCTCTTCCTCGGTCTCACACTCTCTTTCTCATGCTCTCACATTCTGCAAGTTCTCGGCTTTCTTTGAGTTTCTCCTCCTGTGAACCCTCTCATCTCAGCCCACGTTCTCGCCCTCTCATGCTTCATTGTGTTTTCTCGGCTCCCCCAACTCTCTTGCTCTCTTTCAAGTACTTAGCTCATGCTCAGTCACTTACTCTCAGTGTTTTTCTGTTTCTGACCGAAGGAAAGCAAAGTATGATGCTGAAGTGAGGAGTAGAATGGCGCATAAGCTGAAACACGAGGGAGTAATGGAGTATGGCGCCATCTCACGGATAATGCAGAAACACAAGGGAATATAGTGGCGCACTACCGAGTTCCAAGAGAGACAGAATGGTTGCTATCACGCTTAGTTTCGAGAGAGGAGCAATAACTTATGGACTCCATAATGCAGCAGACACGCGACAATGGAGGATGGCGCCGATATATATTAAAGACACAAGAAAAAGTAATGGAGCATGAGAGTTGCTGAAATGAGAAGAATAATGGCGCATACACTGAGACACGAGACAATGGAGCATGGATGTTTTCGTTTCTGAATTCCAATAGAGAACATGTCTGCCTTTACTATCCGAAAGTGCATGTACACGTGCTGTGATCTGCTGCTGTCGTGTTGTCTCTGTTTCTGTGTGTTTCCGTGAGACTGAGTGTTGGGCCGAAGAGGAGTGGCAGCTGAAGGAGGATATGGGCTTAGTTGAATAATGAGGAGTATGTCCAAATGGTTATGACCGAGGAGGAAAGCACATTGAAGGAGTATGGTTTGCACGTGTGTGTTCAAATCTTTGCAAGTCCAATTAACAATTGAATATTAAATTGGTGCTGCTTTTATATACATCTACTTTTGCCCCTGGGTCCCACAAGCAAATTCCCAATCTTAGCTTGGCCATGCATGCATTGTTCGTTTTCTTTGAAACCAACTTAACAACTATTCATGCCTTCAATAAAAGACTTGGTGGAGCACGTACTAGCTCACCAATTGCACTTGCATTGGCCCAAATGCATATTTGAATTTGTGGTGGTAAAATTACTATTTTACCTTTACTTAATTTCGGCACTATGTTATCATAATAAATTCTCTTCTCTAAAATTCCCATCAGACATATCCTTATCTCTTTCAATTTTTCTCAAATTCTTTTCTCAACAATTCAAGGAAAAATAGGCCTTTACTTTCAATAATTAACTCTATAAGTATCACTAGTGCAAAAAAGGCTTTAAGACCGCCTCATTTAGAGCGGACAATGGAAACTCCGCCTTAAAGGAATGACCGTGGCGCCCGTAAATATAAAGAACTTCTTGCACCGGACCAATTTTTCACCGCTCTTAAAATCATTATTGAGACCGACTAAAATACCACCGGTCTTAAAAATTGAACCGAAATTTCAATTACTTTCTAAATATATCTCATATAGCCGTACTTATATTTTCTCATGTAAAACATAATAAGGAAAAATTTAAATATAAAAAGTCTAAAGTTTTAAGACCGAACTTACCAACAAGACGGTCTTAAAAGTTTTTCTTTCAAGACCGGACATATGATACTTGCGTACGAAAAAGTTCATTAATATTAAGACCGGGCGTTTTAAAAGGAACGGTCTTAAAGGTTAAACTTTTTAGATCGGACGTTTAATATGACCGAGATTAATGTAAATATTAAGACCGCTCTTTTTCATCCGGTCTTAAAAATCCAAGCAAGTTATACATTTCTTCGCGCGAAAGCTTTTGTTACTCCGTGGAGAACCTCTCGTTCGCGTTCCGAAACCCTTCCTTCATTGCATTACCTCTCTTCCTCGCCCACGTACCATCAGCCCCCTCGTTACTCTCTCATTTGCTCGTATTCCTCTCTTCCCCGTCTCGAAAATGGACGGTGAAAACGAATCTATTCGTGTTCCGCAACGCCAGCTCTTGGTGTGACCGGGTGTGAGTGAGAACGAACCCTCTTCATCTCACAATGAGGCTCGTAATCGCCCGCACGCCGTGGTAGAAGAGGCACACGAATGATGGATGTGACCCTAAGCTCGGACTTCGGGTCAAAGCTCGAGATTCAGCTTTGATGCAAGGTTGGAACCCGGTCTGGCCCTAATAAAAGCAAATATAATAGTTTTGTCGGCTGTCTAGCACGCAAAGAAGGTTAGCATCTTGACAGATGAGTGGAAAAGTGTGGACTATAAGAATGTAAAGGATCCTATTTGGGAGACTATCCGGTTACATACACCGTCCCCTCGATCAAGCCGAAGTTGAAAGACAAGACATTGTCTTATTGTGCCGATCGGTGGAGGAAGTTTAAGACCTTTCTCACTAACACGTATATTTTCTCCGATGTTCCGCCCGCCAAACATCCTTGGGAAGTTTACACGTTTATTGATGAACGAATTTGGCGACAATTTGTTCTTCTCGGACCACTCTCCCGAAGCTCAAAGTAGTATATATTTAGTTTTGTTTTCCTTTTGTTTGCTTATTAACCTCGCGGATATGTGAATGTTATTGTGTTCATCTAATCCCGTTAGTTATATAATAGTTCGGTGTGTGAATAGAAGTATACATTTCCCCGCCTTTGTCTATGCAAGTCCGATATGTCAACCCCGAAAAGGTAAATTACTCATGAGAAGGTATTAATTGTGTAATGGTTTGTCTTGCAAAGGAGGAAATGAATAGTCTTAAAAGGGGGAAACTTTATATACCCAATTGTTACTATCTAATGGGATCAATCCCACCGGATGCCTTAAAAAGGATCAAGTTTGTATTATTCTCAAGCCTTTGTCTATGCAAGTCCGATATGTCAACCCCGAAAAGGTAAATTACCGATGAGAAGGTATTAATTGTGTAATGGTTTGTCTTATGCAAAGGAGGAAATGATCGAATAGTCTTAAAAGGGGAAACTTTATATACCCAATTGTTACTATCTAATGGGACTCGCGATCCCACCGGATGCCTTAAAAAGGATCAAGTTTGTATTATTCTTTAAGCATAATTCTCTTTTGTTTCTTAACCTATCTATCTAGCTAGCACTACAAAACATAGCTCCAATATCTTCTACAATTCTACATCTTCCTTAAATAAAATGTTGAAACTTGATGAAGTGAAGAATTTGACTCTTGTTTGATTGACGTTCATATGAAGCGTGTTCTCTAATTTCTCATAGTGACATGCATGGCTGGAATTCATAATTAATAGATGTTTTCAATCATGATTCACGAAAAGAAGGGAACAAGCACATGAGATAGGTAGAAAGAATGATTGCCCTCATAGGGCTTCTCGCGGATATCAAAAGGCCGAAAAAGATTTGATGGTCGCCAGCGGAAGAGATTGGATGATGAAGCGAATCCAATCCTTCTATGATACATGCTCCTCCATCTCCAATACGTCGCGAGGAGTTGTGGTTGCATATTCGGCAAAAGCCAAGCGGCGCCTACACGAGTGAACAAACTCGTCTAGTTGCTTTGAAAGAATTGTAAGTATCGTTATTGTTATTTTTTAGTTACTAAACATGTTTCATTACTAAGCTTCTCGTTATCCGTATCTTACAGAAGATCTTAAAAACAAAGAAGCAGAGGGATCTTTTGTGTCGGATGGGAGGAATGATGTTCTGACCGTTGCGACCGGAAAACCGGATCACCCGGGGCATGTAAGGGGGATTGGAGGACGGGTAGGCATAAAGCAAGTCTTTGGTACATCCAAACGCCATAGACAAAGTATGGTTACCCGGAGGAGATGGACCGGACGGCTCGCTAATAAAGCTTCAATGACTCGCAATGTTTCAATCCGAGATGAGCCGATGAAGGAGGAACTGAGTCACCGAGGCCGCTTGAGCAATCGTCCGTGAGACCGGTGTTCCTTCACACACTCACCGCAACTGCAGCAGAGCACTAGAGGGAGCCGCATTGATGGACGCCGAGCAACCTTGTGACCTTTATGTGGACGATCCCGATCATCATGATGGATGATTATTGGTTGCAAAAGGGACTGTTCACAACTTGGAATCAACCGTACACCACCAACAAATGCCCGATGATGAAGTCGAGTGTCGCTTGAAAAGGTGATCATTAATGCACAAACTCCTCTCCAAACCGATGAGCCGAAGCTTGTGAGTGATGTCAAGGGAACCTTCATCCCTTGGCCGGTGAAGCTTGTACATGTCTCTACCGCTCCCCGAAGCTTCAACCCCTCCTCCTCCAGCTTCCATCCCCGTCGTCGCTCCATCCCCTCCTCAAGCTCTATCCCTCCTCAAGCTCTATCCCCATCGCTAAGTTGGTCGTTGCCAGGGAAAAATATCCGATCTTATGAAAAGTGGATATTTTAAGGATAAATCGTGGCCCGTCGATGAAGTAGTAGGTGTCCCTCATCCTATGCCCGTTCAAGTTGACACCGTTGATGTTGAGTCCCCGCTGCTTCCTCGACAGAGCTTACCGATGCAGCTTGTTAGAATTTTTATGAAGTAAGTATCTTCTCGTCTATGAGTACATCATTTAAATGCATCGTTTAGACATACATACATATATACTAATTCCCCGATCGATGTCATTATGGTAGGTTCTTGCATCATGAATTGGTTCAAAGGTGCGGATCAACGATTTTGGATTCTTGTGCCCGTCTATTCAAGTCAAACATCCATGGAGGAGAGACAGAGTACATATCAAAGAGGTTGTGTCAAGTGATCGAAAGTTGTACTTTTTGCCATTCTTCCACAGTACATATCAAAAATCTTGTCCGCAATTCACTTAATTCTGCTACATATATATATCACCGAGTATAGTTTACCGATGTGAATTTTCAGCCGCATCAGTGCGGTTGGTCGTCATGTGCATGGACGAGCATAAAGTTATCTTCTTATGCTCCACTCACACTCGCCCATTGCCTACGTTGGTGCACCATCAACGAGTAAGCATGTCATTTAATTCTCTTGTCCGACATCTCTCATTGTGAATTTTAAGTGAATCATTGATAAATTTGTGATTTTGATGATAGTGCCATGAGGACCTTCCAAATAGTAGAAAAGAAAAGGCGTGCTACTCAGACAAAGACCCCATATGGCATGCACTGAGGTTGGTACAATATTTAATTTGTAGCACACCGCCTTGTGAACTTGGTCATTGAGCTATATATATGCTCGATATATATTTCTTGTTCATTTTAGACCCGTCGGAACCACGAGAGTCCAACTTATGTGGTCGGTGACGTCATGAAACACATGTATGATATTATAAGGCGGGGGATACTAAATTAACTCGCAAAGGTAAATGTATTTGATGTTACATATTATGCAAGTTAATTCAGTTTCGCTTCGTTACAAATGAAATATGCACGCAAGTTAATTCATTCTTTTGCCTTTGATGTTACGATGTTTCAATGCAAAACTCCCTTTCCCGATGATGAACCTGGAGCACATACGCAATATGTTTTGTGAATATCTCGTATGGTCTGATCTTAGAGTTAGAAAAATGACAATAATTAATGTCCTAAATTCATTTGCAAGTATAATCAGTAGCAACAATAATCGATCTTCGTAAATTTGTTTATTTTTTTGAACAATTCATTTGTAAATATACATAGGCAATGTAAAATTCAATACATAAATGTAGTTAATTTTTCGAACAATTTTCTTGTGTCCATTTTGGGTTTCGAATGTATTATTGGATGGTGGATATAGCTATTTAATTTAGTGTTTGAAATCGAGACTTTTAGGACCGTTCATTAACAAGATGTCCGGTCTTAAAGGTCCGCAAAAATCTTCGCCTTAAAGTATGAGACTTTTAGGACCGTATATTTCTATAGTGTCCGCTCCTAAAAACTTAAAAAACTTCATGAACTTTTAGGTCCGACGTATTATAGGAGGTCGGTCTTAAAAGTCGCCCGCCTAACTTTTAGGACCGTATGTTTTTATTTGTGCGATCTTAAAAGTCAATCACCTTTAAATACATCTTTTCAGACAAATTAAATGGATAAATTTGAAGACAACCGAGGTTCTCGGCGTTACGCTCAAGCTTAGGTCCTTCATTATCATCGTTGTTATCTCTCCATGTGTAGAAAGAAGATTATCGGTGTCCCTTTATTTTGTCTTTTGTCTTTTTGTCGGAAAAAGAAGGAAGATAATGAAAAGGACACTTTGTTTCTAACATGGGGAGGTAAAACCGACGACAACGAAGGTCCAACCTTGAGAAGAATAGTCACTTTTTTTGTTCTTATCCGAATAAGGTAAAAGCTCCTTTTTTTACGTATGTTCTTAACCGTATTCTCGCGAATTTCTGTTGTTGGATTTACACGAGGACAATGTTTTGTTTGTTTCCTTTTTTGTCGGAAAAAGAAAGACGATAATGAAAAGGACAAGAGGCAATCGGATATGGAAACCAAAGCCGACAAAAATGGCGTGTTTTTAGGACCGTCGATTTACTAACTAAAGTCTTCGTTCTTTTATTTTAGGTTTTTTAGTCCGCCATTATCCGTCCTTCATAGTTGCATTGTTTATTGCTTTCCAGGTTCGATAATGGGATAAAGTACTAAACTCACACGAGAACAAAATTTAAAATATTTTATTTACTAAGTTCCCGACTTTTAGGACCGTATATTTATTTAGTGTCCGCTCCTAAAAGCTTAAAAGATACATGAACTTTTAGGTCCTGGACGTATTATAAAAGGTCGGTCTTAAAAGTCCCCACTTAACTTTTAGGACCGTATGTTGTTATTTGTGCGATCTTAAAAGTAATTCCCCTTTAAATACTCCTTTTCGACAAATTAAATGGTTAGGGTTGAAGACAACCGAGGTTCTCGCGTTCGCTCAAGCTAGGTCCTTCTTTATCTTCGTTTTTACCTTTCCATGTGTAGAGGCGGCATTATCGGTGTCCCTTTTATTTTGTCTTTTGTCTTTTTGTCGGAAAAAGAAGGAAGATAATGAAAAGGACACTTTGTTTCTCACATGGGGAGGTAAAACCGACGTCAACGAAGGTCCAACCTTGAGAAGAATAGTCACTTTGTTTGTTCTTGTCCGAATAAGGTAAAAGCTCCTTTTTTTTTTGTATGTTCTTAACTGTATTCTCAAGCGAATTTCGTTGTTGGATTTACACGAGGACATTGTTTTGTTTGTTTCCTTTTTGTCGGAAAAAAGAAAGACGATAATGAAAAGGACAAGAGGCAATCGGATATGGAAACCAAAGCCGACAAAAATGGCGGTGTTTTAGGACCGTCGATTTACTAACTAAAGTCTTCGTTCTTTTATTTTAGGTTTTTTAGTCTCGCCATTATCCGTCCTTCATAGTTGCCTTGTTTATTGCTTTCCGGTTCGATAAAGTACTAAACTCGCACGAGAACAAAATTAAAAATATTTTATTTACTAATTTTTTTACGCCCCTATAGGGGCAGCGATCACAAAAAAAAAAAAAAAAAAAAAAAAAACTAATCCCTCTCGTAGTCGGAAAGGGAGGGGGCGTCGGAGTCGTCGGAGTTGTCGAGTTGTCGGGTCGTCTTCGGCGGGATCGTAGTTCACGTCATTGGCGTGGAGTACCATGTTCAGCTTGTTGTTCATGGTATGAGCAAGCCGAACCAATTGGCCCAAACGTCAATCGATTTGATCGACGCGGGCCACTGTGATCGCACCAACCGCTTCACGGTGGATTTGGAGGAGGTGGCGGAGTGGGCTGAGGTTGAAGAGGAGGAGGAGGAAACGGAGGACTGGGAGCAGCCATTACAAATGGGGGCCGAGGTTGAAGAGGAGGAGGATGAAACGGAGGACCCGGGGAGAAGAATGTGAAGAAAGTACAAGAACAACGGGTTTAAATAGAGAACCCATCCCGAACAATGTGAAACGCCGAAAGCTTTAACGAGGAGACGCATTGTTCATCGAATACGAGGAGACGCCTAGTTGGGAAGTTTATCCGGAAGCCAAGAGACTCGCATCATTCATTTGAACAAAGTGTAAGTACCGGGTAAATGATAAAAGGTCGGTCTTAAAGGTAAGACTTTTAGGACCTAGGACTTGTTATAAAAGATCGGTCTTAAAAAATTAAATAATAGAATTTTATACCGCATACCTCTAAGTATCGGGTTAATGATAAAAGGTCGGTCTTAAAATAAAATGAATTGGAAAAAATATTAAATAATGGAATTTTATACCGCGTACCTATAACTCCTTATTAATTCCTCACTACCTCGTAACTCCAAACTACGTACGTGGCTATCTCGAGAACAAACTCTTCTCGCTCTATTAATTAACTCCTCATACCTCTCGCCCAACCGCTCAAACCATGGTTAGATTCAAGAGAACCGCTCGTAGGGGTGCTCTTAGTCATGATGCTCGTGCCTTCCGTCGATCGTTATACGGTGCGCCTCCTCCATCGAGAGTCCGTCCTATTGTGACAGAAGAGTCTCGGTCGTTGGACCCATTGTTATTTCTTCGGATGATGAAGAGGTTCCCGCTCCCCTCTCCAACCTCTTGGCCCCACCGCGACTACTACGACCCCTCTCCTCTTTCCTCTAATGAAGCATTGTGGGCCGATTCGAGTAAGACAAACTTACCGATCTCCCATGGGAAATTAATGTCAAGTTCACGCCGAAATCGCCAAGGCTTTGGAGGATAATAAGCTTTAGGAGATGTTTAGTCGATTCTTGTTTTTGATAATTTTCTCGCTTGTTTTTGTTTTGTATTTTTTCTTGTGTACGTGCATATGCAAGTAATATATGTAATTAAAGAAACTCCAGTTTTCCTTTAATTTTTATTCATTCAAATCTTTACGCGCTCGCCAAATCCTTTTTCGTAAATCACAAAAAGAATTTTAGGACCGGAGTATTATAAAACTAGCGGTCTTAAAAAGTTGTATATATAGAACCGTGTTCTTTTAATGAACCGGTTTAATTGTCTCAATTTAGGTTTGGAGGATTATAAAAGTCCTAGTCTTAATAAAATCCCAAATATAAAACATGTCTCGCTCTGTCGCGAATATTAAATTTCCCTCTCGAACTTCTCTTGTCGCGCCTAAAGTGTTACTCGGGTTCTCTCCACTTCGTCCGGTTCGCGTTGTACCGCTCGACAATCACTTTCTCGTTCCTTAGCTAAACGTCTATAGACCAAGCCGTAAGAGGTGTTTCGGTTATATAACTTTATGATTTTCCGCTCATCGCTCGGTTTTTCCCGGGTTGAGCGAAATCGATCAAATGTTCTTGTGGGTTTCTATGTTGTTAATGGATATTGTATTTTGAAGATTATAATTGCATTTTAGACCTACCCAACTGACCAATAAATGTTTTTAGGGTACTCTTTCTGTCTGCAACATCAACGTTCGTGGCGGAGAAGAAAGACTAAGCAAACGCATTTGAATTTATATGATACAAAGGTGAGTCCACAAGACCTTCACGCGATGCATTTAATTTCCTCGTCATGCATTTATTTTGGTTCTTTTGGATTCTCTCATGATACATTTATGACCAAAAGTTATTCTTCGCTCGCATTTAATGAGCAAGTTTATCCGAAAAAAAAAAAAAAAAAAAGACATAATCGACATTTGAGCATATATATGTATGTTAAATCTTTCCGTCTATATATATAGGAATTCTACTATGGATCACAGTTGGATAAATGCTAAACGGACGAGTGTTGAATATCGAATGGGGTGAGAGACTTTATAAAATTTGCTAAACAAAATGCCCATGCCGAGGGTGGGAAGTTTTATTGCCCTTGTGTAAAATGTTTGAATGAGAGGCGACTAAGTCCCGAAGTTATACACACACATTTAATTTGTGAAGGAATTTGTAAGACTTATACGGATGGGTATGGCATGGTGAAAAAATACCAAGTGGGTCTCAACATAGGGAAGTGGCCTTTGATGATAATGACACGGATATGGATGATCACATAGAGGACATTATCCGTGATGTAGGAGAAGAGGCTTTTCATCAATCACATGCATATGGTAATATGTGCGGTGATGCGAGACCCTCTATACCGTGGTGTAAAAAATACCAATTGTTGAATGTCATATTGAAATTGGTAAGCTTGAAGGCACGTCATGGATGGAGCGACAAGAGTTTTTTAGAAATGCTTGAGGCTTTTAAGGACATGCTTCCGGATGATAATGTGTTGCCGCATCGATACTATGATGCTAAGAAAATACTTTGTCCACTGGGATGGAGTACAAAAAGCTCCATGCATGCCCGAATGATTGCGTGTTGTATAGAAAAGAGTTTGAAGAGGAGCAGAGTTGTCCGAAATGTGAAACCCCAAGGTACAAGTCAAATAAGGGGCCGGCAAAAGTGTTGTGGTATCTTCCAATCATACCAAGGTTCAAGCGGTTGTTTGCGAATGAAAATGATGCAAAAAATTTGAGGTGGCATGCAGATGAGAGGATTTCTGATGGAAAGCTTCGACATCCTACCGATTCTTCTCAATGGAAGAAAATTGATCAATTATTTCCGAACTTCGGCGAAGAACCTAGGAACCTTAGGCTTGCCCTTAGCACGGATGGCATGAATCCATATGGAAGCCTTAGCAAAGATACATAGTTCATGGCCTGTACTACCGATTATTTACAACTTATCTCCAATGTTATGCATGAAACGAAAGTACATCATGTTGTCTATGTTGATTTCGGACCGAAACAACCAGAAATGACATTGATGTTTACCTTCACCCTTGATCGAAGACTTGAAGGAGTTGATGTTTTTGACTCTTTCAAGAAGGAGGTGTTTAAAATGCGAGCCATGATATTTTGTACTATAAACGACTTCCCAAAGATATGGGAACTTGTCGTAGTATAGTGTAAAAGGCCATAAAGCATGTCCGGTTTGTGAAGAAGGCACACGCTACCATCAACTTCAACATGGAAGAAAGACGGTTTATCTTGGACATGGAGATTTCTTAGACGGGGCCACCCATATTGTCGATTGAAGAAAGCTTTTTTTGGTGGCCAAGAGTATGAAGATGCTCCGGCATTGACGGGGAGCAAGTTTATGAAAAGGTGAAAAATATCAATGTCGTATTCTAAGACTGCAAAGTGTAGAAAAGAAACAAATATATGGAAAAAGAGATCTGTATTCTTCGATCTTCCATATTGGCGCAATCTTGATGTGAGACACAAGATTGATGTCATGCATGTGGAGAAAAAAACGTATGTGATAGTATTGTCCTGCACGCTTCTCAACATACAAGGTAGTTCCAAGGATGGTGTGAAGGCAAGATTGGATCTGATCGCAATGGGAATACGCGAAGAGTTACATCCAAGGCCGATGGGAAGAGAACTTATTGTCCCCGGCTTCTCATACTTTGTCTAAGGATGAGAAACGAAGTTTTGTGAGTGTTTACATGGCACAAAAAAGTTCCCACGGGTATTCTTCAAATTTTAAGAGGCTTGTATCGATGAAGGACTTGAAATTAGTAGGCCAAAAGTCTCATGATTGTCATGTCTTGATGCAACAATGACTACTCCCAATAGCTATTCGAGGCATCGCCGAATATGATCTTCGGTCGTTTTGACTAGACTTTGTGTCTTCTTCAATGCGCTTTGTCGTAAAGTTTTTGAGATTGAAAAGTTGGATGAATTGGAGAATGAAGGATATCTTATCTTGTGCCACCTTGAGAAGCTTTTTGTTCCTACATTTTTTGACATCATGGTTCATCTAATTGTTCATCTAGTGAGGGAGATAAAGATGTGCGGCCCTATCCATTTACGGTGGATGTACCCAATTGAAAGATCTATGAAATTCCTAAAAGGGTACGTGAAGAACGCATACCGGCCGGAAGCATCGATTGTTCGAAATATGTTTCGAAGAAGCCATGGAATTTTGTCAAGATTATTTGGCCAAAGTAAGACATATTGGGCTTCCAAAACATCGACATGTCATGGGGGTAGACGAGGGCTTCCGTAAAGAGTGTGGATCCCGATGAATTGTCACTAGTCCACTTGTACATCTTGAATAACGTCGATGAAGTTCAAGCCGATAGCTGCACATAAAGCACTTTGTAAGGAAAGAAAATCATCGAATGACCGAACAAAGGTTGATTAGGGAGCATAATGTAACTTTTGCAAACCGGTTCAAACAAAAGGTCGAGGGAGAGGAATGTGTTTCGATACAATCAAATGGTTAGCGGTGTGGTCCCGAGGTTGATGTCATAAGTTGGAATTCGTATGTGATCAATGGTTATACATTTTACACAAAGTCCCTAGATGATACGAGTACTACCACGTCCGGCAGTGGTGTTATGTTAGAGGCTGAATCTATGCACTTCTCCGATTCGAAAGACAAGAGCCCTTTATTGGCGGTCATGCCATATTATGGGGTTATTGAAGAGATTTGGGAGGTGGACTATGTGAAAATTAGATTTCCCATTTTCAAATGCAAGTGGGTTAATGTCAATAATGGTGTTCGGATCGATCGGCTAGGATTTACATTAGTCGATGTCAATGGTAGAAGTTTTGGAGATGAACCTTTTATTATGGCGCAGACCGGCAAAACAAGTGTTCTATATCACCGATCAAGAAAATAAAATGTGGTCTCGTAGCTCTCCAAGGAAAGAGGGTCATTGATATTGATGAGGAAATGAATTCAAATTATGGTATTCCCGAGAGTACTCCTTTTTCAAGGGGTCTACCGACATGAACGAAGAAGATGAAGCGGATAATGAACCCTAAGATAAGAAGTGATCATCAAGAAGGGATATGGGAAGATATCACTTTATAAAAGAGTCAATTCATAAGGTAATATTCATATGCATTTCTTTGAAGACTTTAATTAAGGCTTTAACTATATATATTATATTCCTTCTATCTATGTTCATAGTTAATGTCACTGACTATGAATTTTGTTCTTGTTTTATTTTTGTGGCGGGATCCGATCCAAAGGGTCATGTTATATAAGAGGATGTTACGTTGTTGGGTGGGGGAATCAGATGAAGGCATGGTGAATATTATTTTGGGCGCATGTATGTTGTACTTGTAACTTATTGTATTTGTAAGTAAGTTATCTTATTGTATGAATTAATTTAGGTGTTGTAGTCATAGTAATCATTAATTAAGAGGCCAAATAGCTCATGGTGAATAATATTTGTATTCTTTTTCCAATTCAATTTATTCAAATAATTGTTCATAGTTTGTAGCTTAAAATATCGACTTTTATGTCTTTGGATTGGGTGGTGGATTTATGTATATATATATATATATATATAATCGGGAAGAACAAATAGGAAAAATTCGGGAAAATTTAGACCGGAAATAATAAGCCGGTCTTAAATGTTCACTTGTTAAGACCGGATGTAATTATATGACCGGTCTTAAAGGTCGGACACTTTTGAGTTTTGATATTAAACCCGGTCTTAAAAGTTGGTCTTTTAAGACCGGTATATTTAGAAGTCCTGGTCTTAAATAAAAATCTTTAAGACCGGATGTATTTATCATCTACTCTTGAAAGTCGGTCTTTTAAGACCGTATGTGTCTTGTCCGGTCTTATAATTACGATCTTTTAAGAGCGGCCTATTGTTTGACCGGTCTTAAAAGTCGAGCTTTAGGACCGAACAAAAAATATTTCGGCTTCATTTAGTACAACTTTTTAAGACCCAAGTTTTTAAATGTCCGGTCTTAAAAGAGTTTCTTTAAGACCGTTCGAGTCCGGTCTTAAATGGTAGACTTTTAATACCGGGCCGGAACAAGACCGTCGCATATCCGGTCTTACGACCCCCTTTTGTCCGGTCTTAAAAGCCTTTTTTCCACTAGTGTATTCGGCCAAATTTCCATAACAAATTTCCATACAATTTTCTTAATTTCTAAATTCTGAAATTCGGGATGTTACATGTTGATAGATTAATTATAACTTCATTATGTTTTAAATCTTGCCGAGAGGAAAAATTTAGAAATTTTATAATTTCATAAATATGCTAAAATAAAGTTTGGTTATATGGTGGTTTGCTATATGATTAACCTTGATGTTTGTGTTATGACTTAAGTGTGTTTCTATGCATGTAAGGTGTTTGCTAAAATGTGTAAGAGAAAATTCGGTTGGATTAGCTTGTTTAAATTCTTTGTTGAAGTTTGAAGAGGCATATATAGTTGTGATATTAAGTTTGATAGTTAAGAATGATAAAATTAAATTGTCATTTGAACTTGTGACTATAAACAGTATACTAGCTACAAAAGGGTTTAAAACTCAAGTTTATTTTCCTTGATTGTAAATTGTTACATAATGAGGGTTGAGTTGGTGTATTTAGTGGTCGCTGAGATTATTTGCTGGGTGGTATAAGAAACAATTGGTATTAATAATGAAGTTGATAATGAAATCAATGGTTGAACTGAAAGTTTGTACATATAATAGCTATGTTTGCTTGCTATTATAATTTGATAGCCATGTTTGCTTGCTATTTTGTTAGTCTTTGGAATGTATATAGCGTGTATCCCGAAACGGCTGGGTGTGATGCTTGTATGTTAACTATCATAGTTATGGGGTAGTTACAAGTTGAGTAGTTAACGGATTTTTATCAAATGAAATTTTGTAAGTTCTTAGAGTTGAAGTAAAAGAAAACGACAATTGCATTACTTTGTGTATTAGGAGATTAGAGAGTGAAAAGTTGTGCGGAAGCAGCTAGGTAGGAGTAAGACATATATTTGGAAGCTAAATTTAGGGTGAATAGCATCTCATTATAATTTTTATAAATGATATTTTACTTGCTATAATTTTATTAAATTATCAACTTTCTCAAGCACTAATTTCCTTAAGATAGTTTTGTTGAAAATATATCAATTGTTTATTGTTATGTATATGTTTAAATGAAATGATGATTTTATTCAAGGTTAATAGTTCCATAATATTTTATCATTTATGAATTTTTATGCAAAGAATTTGATAACAAAATTTCTAGATATTCTTTGTAAAATTTTATATTGAGATGATCTTATATATATTTAAAATGACCTTATGTGAGTTACTATTATATGAACAGACTTTCGGCTTATGGAATTGGAAGGAAATGTTTTGAGAATTTATAATCTTTCATGCTGGGGTCTTCTATTACGAAATATTCTTTCTGAGTTCTCATCATTAGAGAAAAATCTTTTTGCTTGCTATTGGTAAATTGAGCCCATGCATGCTTGAAATTGTTTTGAGAGGACTTAATACAGAATGCTGGTTACTAACAGCAGTACTGTTAGTTCTTGGCACACAAATGGTTGGTTAATCTCAAGCTTGCTTGATATTCATGGGATTTGTTCTCTCGCTTGTTATTTCTAGGTCTTGTACCTACACGTGTTTTGCAGCCCCGTCATGCGCTTGCTTCATGACCTCATGTCGCGCTTCATTGGTTACTTAACCTCATTAACTTTTTGTCCATACTTGTTTTCATAGCTTCGAGCTGCGTTTGGTTAGTTACCCTCATAAGACTATGTGTTCATGCCTATTACTCATTTCGTTTAAATCCTCAGTTATAATGGGTTTTCCATATTAGTTGGCTCTTAGTTTCATCAATGTGTTATTTGTTTACGTAATATTTTCTTATTAATAACTGTTTATATAGTTTCATCGACGTTTGCGATTTTATAAGTGGAAGTTGAATATATTTGTCATCTCAAAATTATGGACTTTTACTTAATTTATCCTTCTAGTATTTTATTTACTTATACTAATGAGACCTTACTCATTGGAAAATTATTTTGGCCTTAGAGAGAACTGTTGACCTTGCACCTCCGACTAAACAAAGAAGACTCTCATTGTTGATAAAAGTTGGTAGAGATATTTTGAAAGAGTGGCTAATTGATGTAAATATAAGTTTACATTTTTATATTTATTAATATTGTTTAGATGATCTATGTAATCTATAGGCAGGATCCTTATCTTCCCTAGTAATTTGGAATATACATGTGTTTGTGTGCACACTTGCTATAGTGGAGCAAAGATCCGAACGCTGTTATGAAAGTTCGGGTCATTGTAGAATTTTTGGGAAGTATGATCTATAGATGAGACTATAACCAAAATTACAAGAGATTTAATATTCTAATTATGAGTTACGTTATTATATATGAATTTTTAAAATTTTTAGGAAGTCTTTTCTTCTTCCCTACTAACACTGACTCTGCTTTCGTTGCTCCGACCATTGTGGCCCGCGGGGGGCTTTGCTTTTTTCTTGTTGGAAAGCTATTTTTTCTTCTTCCTTGACTTAACTATTTGCAACATTTGATTCTAATAAAAAAAAAAAAAAAAAAAAAAAAAAAAAAAAAAAAAAAGGTTATACTACGTCCACAGCAACAGTTCGTTCACTGTAGTCTTTTTTTTTTTTTTTTTTGGATACACTTTAGCAACCAAACATTATCTAGTCTTTATCTTGAGCAAGAGTCCTCTCCAGCTCTGAGTCTGCATGCCTTACAATCTAAAAACCTGGCATAGAAGAGTGGCTCCTTTTAGCAAGCTTGTCAACAGCAGCGTTGGCCCAGCGGCTAATGTGTTGCACCACAACATCCCACTCACGATCCATTATAGCCTTGATTTCCTCAACCAACCGCCTGTCCTCATGGGTCTCGATTACGGGGTTCCTTATCAGTGCATCAGCATCTGTCGAGTCCGTCTCTAGAATGACGTGTCTAAACCCCATGTCCCACGCAAGCTTTAGGCCACGAAGGCACGCCCAGAGTTCAGCCGACAAGCTATCACCCTCCTCCCCTTTAAACATGAAAGCCATCAGGAAATCGCCATGCTCATCTCGCAAGAGTCCTCTACAAGCAATTCCAGGAGATGAGGAAGAGAAAGCCCCATCAGTGTTAACCTTCACCCACCCATTTGGTGGTGGCTGCCAATGCTCCCTAGGCTCGTTATGCAAAAGCCTCCTTCCCGCTGCCGTACTGAGTTTACTGCGGGCATCAGTCATACTTCAAATAGAAGCAGATACGCTGGTAATAATAGTGGTGTTTGACGTCTTCTTTCCCTCAAACACTGCGATATTTCGACGCCTCTATAACCACCAGCATCTCAGGACGAACAGGTGGCACCATTCCTCCCTACCCTGCGAGCTCCCTCGGCAGTTGAGATTCCAACTGAGCCAGTGGTCAAACGGCAAGGAACAAAACTTGCGCCAAAGATTGGGTGGCACGAGATGGTGCCATAGGTTGAGTGTTTCTGGGAAATCCCTAAGAAGGTGTTGCAGAGTCTCCGGATCCTTGCAGCAAATTGGGCAGCAATCATCCATGCTCAACCCTCTTTTGTATCTAGAGACGTTAGTTAAGATGCGTTTATGGAGAACAAGCCACAAGAACATCTTGCAACGCTCTGGAATCTTTAGCTTCCAGATTTTTCCCCAAAGAGGGCTCGGCTGTGATATTTTCGGATTAAGTACATCATATGCTGACTTCACTGTAAATGCACCACTTTTAGTCCACTTCCATCGCAATTTTCCATTCGGCATATCCTCCAGGCCTTCTCGAACAGTGTTCCATGTGCGTTTCAATCCACGCCACAAATTCAAACAAGTTTTTCCCATGTCAATTTTTGGAATCAAGTCTGGTCCACATTTGTATTTGTCTCGTACCACCTTCACCCATAGGTCATCCTTCCTAGCTACAAGGTTCCAACCAAGCTTCATAAGGTAAGCTTGATTATACAGGTTAGTGTGTCTGAGCCCCAAGCCACCTCTAACTTTTGGTTTACATACATTATCCCAAGAGACTAAGGGTATCTTCTTCTGTTCCTCAGAGCTACCCCATAAGAACTGGCGATTTTATTTATCTAATGACTCGCACGTACTAGCTGGGAGGAGATAAGTTTGCATGGCATAACCTGGAATTGTTGAGGAAACCGATGAGATGAGAGTAGATCTGCCTGCAGACGATAATGTTTTTGCTTTCCATGTGGATAGTCTAGTCTTCACCTTGTCAACCCCATAATGAAAGGACTCCTTTGTAACACGCTTATGATGGAGAGGGACCCCCAAGTACTTGCCCAAATCGCTAGTAATACAGAAACCAAGTGCTGCGCACATCTCGCTTCTTCTAATATGATGCACATTTTTCGAGAAAAAAGACTCGGGTTTTCTGATGGTCAATCTTTAACCCAGAACTTTTGCAAAAGGTCTTGAGGCACTTATTAATCATTGATACTGGAGCCATTGATGCTTCTGCAAACAAGATAAGGTGAGAGATAGGGGGCCCTCTTTTTGTGAGGCGAATTGGCTTCCATAGACAATCTCGAATATCGGCTTGTATAAGATGAGTCAGTTTTTCCATGCAAATGACAAACAAATAAGACGATAGTGGGTCCCCTTGCCTCACACCCCTAGAGGGGTGAAAAATCTCAGCCTTATCTCCATTTCACAATAACTGCATGGTAGAATTGGACACACACTGACTAATTACCTCAGTAAGATGACCAGGAAGCTTGATTTCTTGGAGGCAGCCCAACAAGAATTTCCAGTTTACATGGTCATAGGCCTTCTCCAAATCAATTTTAATTGCCAAGAAACCCTTCTTTTGCTTCATATTCCGCATGGTGTGAATAACCTTTTGAGCCACAATTATATTATCACTGCTATGTCTTCCTGGAACGAAGCTACATTGGTTAGGAGCTATGACCTGCAGAAGAATAGGCTTTAATCGGTTCACAATAATTTTCGAGACGGCTTTATAGATGACGTTACATAGACTAATTTGGAGTCACACTCCATTCACTGAAAACTGAAAAACTTCAAGGTATACTTATGCGAGTATGCAGTGCTCATTGTAATTTTTCTTATTTGCATTTCTTTATATTATAATTGTAGTATTTCTAATTTTTATCAAAATAATATTTCTAATAATTATTTAAATGTGTGTGTACGTTAAGTATAACTATAATTATTGGATATATTTTATTGTATATATTAGCTATTATAATTGTATTTACACAATTTTAATAATTATAAAATTATGATTTTGCATATTAAATGTTGTTTCAATTTTAATTTCATTAAATTTCAACAAAAGTATGAAAATAAAATACATAGGCAAAGTTGTTTATATAAAAATATTTTGCTTCCCTCCCTTTCTAAACCAAACAATGTTACATTGAAACCCCTCCAATCCCCTCCCCTCTTATCAATCCAAACCAGGTATTAGGCAATGCTCCGTAGGTTTCATGAAATGTAACATCCTTTTTCCACTCACTTAGAGTCAGTGGCGGAGTCACATTGGGGCAAGTGTCTGCAAGTGCAGACAGAAGATTTTAGGATATATATTTTAGCTGAAATATGTTAGCATTAATTGGTCCATAGCTCAGTGGTAGAGCATGGGAATGCACACAAAGGCCCCGTTTGGTTTAAAGAACTTGGAGGAGAGGAAGGGAACTTAATTAAGTTCCCATGCAAAATGACCGCTTGGTGCGCCAAGTTCCTAACCTAACTTCCCGGCCCACACCGGCCCACCACTCTTCCTCATATGTGAGAACTTGAGATCCCACCAAAATTGGTGGGTTTTCAAGTTCCCCTTGGCCACTATTCACATTTTTGGATAGATTTACCCCCAAATTTTTGGCGGAAAGTTCAAAGTTTGCAAAAAAATTTTGGGTCGACGCTCAACAGGGACATTTTTAAAAAATATATATTTTGGCAAAAAAAATATTTTTCTTTTTTATTTTGAATTAATTTCTTTTGAGGGTAAAATAGACATTTCTTAATTCTTTACCAACTACTACCCATTCATTTTCTTCCAACCAAACAACTCAAGCCATCTTCCCTCATCTTTTAAATCTTCCTTTCCCTCCCTTTAAGTTCCCTTCCCTCCTCAAAGTTCCTTTCCCTCCCCCCAAATTCTTTGAACCAAATGGGGCCAAAGAGGGCACCAGTTCGAATGCGCTTGGGCCTTTTTCTACTGCAGAAAATGTTTACACGTGTCAAAGTTTTTGACACCAGCCACTATTTGCATGTTTTATATATTTTTTAAAATTATAAATTAAATACATTTATCAAATATAATTTTGCTCTTAATTATAAACAAATCCTAAAAGTAAAAATTAGGATATTACAAAAGTCGTTGAGTTCATAGGAGTATCAGCATTTATCATATATAATTTCTTAAGAAGCTCTCACATGTATTTGGTTCGGGAAATAAATATTTGATTCTTCTTTTGTTTGATTCTAAGTCCAAAGAAGAAATTTAATTCTCTTATCGTAGACATTTCAAACTCACCTTGCATGATCTTAGAGAACTCTTGACACACTTATGTTGAACATGATATATTTGATAAGGTTGATGATGAAGATATAATACAACATTTTCAAGGAATGAAAAAAATCAAAGAATGCTTTTGTAATCGTTATGTTGTAATAACATAGTTGACTCTTAATTATTATTTTTTTATGTTAAGTTGAAGTTTTATTTTATTTTCTTGTTTATATTCTTTTTTTTAATGCATTTAAAACTTTCCACACACACAAAAATCGGGGGCGCTGCCCCCGAACCCCCAAAAACCTCCACTAATTGTACGGACACAAATAAAAAAACCTGGCTCCACCATTGCTTAGAGTATTTGTAATTTAGCAACCAATTATAATACTACTTAAAAGAACTAGTAGTTAATAGAAATAAGCATTTAATTATTACTTGAAAACGATGGTAGGTGAAATATAAATAGGTTTGAATAACTCAATTGTCCGGATAATATTAGTTGTTGAAGTTGAAGGAAAGAGTGAGGCGTGATGAAGGCCATTCTATATTGGCTGGTGATACAAATGGGGGCAACACATATTTTAGGCCGGAACCAATAGTAGCTGCTCTTGTAATCTTCATTCGCTAGTCATCACCACTAGTTATAACCAACACATTCAATTTTGACGAAATTAGTATTTTGATTTATCAAATGGGAAAATTATTTATATTTTATACCACTCTTATCCTATTTATAAGTTCATTTTGATAAAAAAAAAAAAAAATTGATCCTATTTATAAGTTCAATTTCATGTAATAAATGAGATTATAACAATTTTACCCATATTAATTGTATTTATGAAGATAAAGAGAGAAGAAACAGTTGAAAAATACCCAATCATAAATGAGGGTAAAGTTGAAAATTTACCCTCCATAATCATTGAGTTAACTACCTCTACTTGGTATGGAAGATTTTGTCAAAATTGATTTATAAATAGGACCAAAGTGGTACATTGTATCAAGATACAATAATCCTCTAGTCCTAAATTTTGGGCATAATTTGTGTATATATTATGGTCTTAAATGTAAAACATTTTTTCATTTTATATCTTATATTTATTTTTTTTCCTCTAAACTGATTTGTCTAACTATAAATTAATTTATTATATAATGTTACACATAAGCATTTTAGAGAGATAATGTCACATATGTTATAATTAAATAATTTATTTGACTTCATCAATCTTCATGAATGAGATAAATAAATTTTACATTAAGAATCATACAAGTATAAAATTGAGAAAAAGACACACGTTTCTTAAGTTGTGAACAATACAATCAATATAAAATTCTACATAAAGCTTCACTTGGGAGATTTTATCAGGGTAAAGCCTCTGCTATCAGGATAATACTCCAATTTTCCCCCTTAAAATACAAGTCCATTGAACCCCAATCCTCTCAATTTGTGATCTAATTTGTTTACCACTAGAAACAATTTAGTTGTAAGAAATAAGTCAGGAGGTCCCTAATAAACAGGGTAATCAATATCTATTTATACTACTGTTACCCTTTTGTGTCCTCTAACAAGTTTTTTAAAGAAAAATCTCTATAACATATCAATCAATTAATTACTTGATGTATAGTATAATTGCATTAATATGACAAATTAAGCCTAGCTATGAGTCAGAAAATTGTGTATGTATATGACATATTCAAGATACTATATATAGTCTTATAGTAGCCAATCACATGGACATACACAAATCATAAATATAATCCCTGAAAAATATTTATTCAACTTTAATTTCTAAAGATTAAATTAGCATATATATTAATTTTCCCTATAATTTTTCGTATAATGATGTGATGTTAGTAGTTTTAATATTTTTTTAAATACACGTTAGGTTTGAAGTGGCTCGACTATGCTTTTAACTTTTTTTGAAGTATTATATACATAACGAGCTTATACTTTCCCGTGCGTTGCATGGGTGATACTGTTTTATAGGTTACTTAAATATATTTTACTTTCTAAGTGATACAACTTTCTTGCCTTTAAAGAATATTAAAAACCACTACCAATAAATGACTATATATTAGAAATGAAACCTTTTATATTTTGGTAGACAACAATATCCTCCAATCGATTCAGAGTATATGTTACAAATGAAATTTCAGCAATACTGAACAACGATGTCTTTTAATTGATTAATATTCCTAAAGATCTTGTATATCTACTGCATTTGAAAGATTAGTTCTCCCTTACATGCTTTTGATAGATGGCACATTAAAATTTATCTTGTAAATCAATCGATTCATGGTACATATTTTTTTTTATTTCATATTCTCTTGTAAATCAAAATTATTATATTTAATTATAATTGCTAAATCACAGCAACACAATTTTATATGCTTTTGATAAATGGCACATTAAAATTTATAGCTTATTATTCTATCTCATTATTGAAATTTATAGCTCATTATTATATCTCATTATTATTACATGATACAATAAATCAGAAATATATTAACAATTATTTCTCTATTCTCCAAATTTATAGCTCATTATTCAATCTCTTCATAATTTAATCTACTACTGAGATTTGCCCTTTACGTATATCTTTACATACACCTAAAATTTTAGATAAAAGTCCAAAACCTTATCATTCACCTTACTCTTATGGTGGCATGAAAACACATTAGTGTTATGGATCATAACATCCCGCAGACTAAAAAAAAGAAGATAAAGAAATTGCCTCTGTGCATATAGATGGTCTTAATGGCAAGAGTATACATACTGAGAAAAATACGGAATTGTTTGACTTGCCCAACAGAAAATCAAATAAGCCACATTAGAGGGCTATGAGATTAATAACGAAGCATGTAAGGGCAGATAGACCAAATTATAAGTTGAATCATCCAAGTCCTTAAGTGAAGCACGACCCACCACGGTGGAAAGTACAAAAATGAGAAATAGTGTTAAGAGAACAGTAAGCATGCAATGTGAAAGGATGAAATATAGAAGAAATATGATGAAGAATATACTTATGTTGATGATGATGAATACAGAGAAAGAGGTCGAGTCCTTTTATGGACGATCAAAGGTGAAAAATTGGCGGGATTAAATTTGAAATCAGTTTCGATGCTTGACGGATGGAGATCATGACACATTGGACCAATATTACAGCCAAAGCTTCTTGGGGCTGAGAAAGGGATCAAGATTTTGGAAAGATTTCAACTTTGGTGAAGGCGTCATAATTGGGGTTATTAACACTGGAATATATACCTACTCCATCGAGCTTGAGCAAGGGAGTTTTGAACCAGTTAAGGTCCCTGAGCAAAAAAAATCAGTTAAGGTCAATATCATATCCAGATCCACCTTAGTCAGAGTTGCATCTTCTAATACAGAATATCTGGTCTTACAATCAAAACTCAGAAATCAAAAAACTAAAAATCAAAACTCAGAAAATTATCTTCATTTGAGAAAATTTCTATAACTGATTCAGTTCTTCCTACCCACTCCATATCTTCTTCAATAAAAAATCCAGAAATCACAACTCAGAAAGGAAAACACTGAAAACATCATCATCTTTATTATATGAGAAAACCCAGAGATGGATAGAGGGAGAGATCCACAGATCGGATGTGGCCGATTCGGAAACCTGAACCTAAAGTTGGGATATCGTGCTTTGTTCATTTCGATTTGCTATTACAGTGTGCAACGAAGTTTATTGTTCTGAGTTTAATTGCTCTTTTTTTTTATTGTTAGATGATTGGAGTCCGGACGAGGTTGCCAGTGCCATCAGGTTGGGAAATTTTTGCACAGCTGGTGGTATATTTTTTGGGAAAATCCTTTTCAAGGCCCATATTACCAAAAAAATACTGAAAAAGGCCCTAGCATTCTGAAAACACCCAAAAAGGCCCAAGGATTCTCGACAATTGGAAAAGCGCCCTTCAGAATTTACGAAGTTGTTAATGGGGTTGATTAAGTTGTTAGCGGGGCTGATTTAGTTGTTAGATAAATGATTTAGTTGTTAAAATTTTTTATTTTTAACAACTAAATCAAACTATCTAACAACTAAATCACCGCTAACAACTCGATCAGCCCCATTAACAACCTTGGGCCTCTTTTAGGAATTTTCAGAATCTTGGGGCTTTTTGGGAATTTTCAGAATCTTAGGGCCTTTTGGGTATTTTCAGAATGTTAGGGCCTTTTTTGGTATTCTTTTGGTAATGTGGGCCTTAAAAAGGATTTTCCCATATTTTTTGATCGAGGATTATACAAGGAGATCACTGTAGCTCCGCCAAAGGACGAAGAGAGCAAGGAAACAAAGTGGAGAAAGGCGTGGGGCCCAGCTTAAAGTAACGTCTGTTAACCCATTTTAACGGTATGTGTACTTTTGCCCCACTTTTAAAAGTTCATGTATATTTTTACTCCCAAAAAAGCGTATATGTCTTTGACGCTCAAGATAAAAGTATACGCATATTTTTACTCTTTTTACCCCAAATACAAAATAATATATGCCAATATATATATATATATATATATATATTTTGCTTCCAAAAAAGCTAAGTCATACAGTTCAAACCTAATGTTTAGGAAAAAAAAAAAATAATAATAACATCACATCAAAATATTGTCCAACATCAGGCATTTGTCAGGAAGGCCAAATAACTATTATTTTTTAATACATTATTAATATCATTCAGTCAATAAAAGATATATAAGGCGGGATAGCTAAGAAAAATCAGTTGCTGAAGTTGGCGTGTTGACGGATGAGAAGTAAAGTGTCTGTGGAATTTAACACTGTAATTAATGAAAGACTAATTAGTGGAGAGATTAGCAGGACATCATTTAGCATCCCTATAATATAATTTTTTTTATACAATAGGCAGGGGTTGAACCCCTGAGGGAAGGGAGAATTTTTGTTGGAAAGCAGGGGTGTGATGCATCAGTACTTTTGGACAGTGTGGAGGGGATGACAAGTGAAAAACTGGAAATACCAAATCTGAATTCATTACGAGGATTCGAGGTTATAGACAAGATTAAGTATTTACTAGAACAAGAATGTCCCCTCACGGTTTCTGAGGCCTTTGCATCGTGGTTTCGTAACAGACCCGGTGTGAAAACACAGAATTAAGGAACAGAGAAAAGAGTGAGAGTAAAAGATGAGAAGGAAGAAGCCAATTTATAACAAAGGGAAGAGGAAGAAGGGGAAGAGGAAGAAGGAGAGGAGGAAGAGTGAGAGTGAGAGAACATGGTGCAGCAGCTGAGAGATAACGGACGTTTGTTGATTTAACTGTGAAGTGTGACTTTTTTTCCTATAAGATAACCACGTATATTTTTATCCGGAAAAAGCACGTGGTCTTGTACTTATTCTTGGAGAAAAAGCCTCATGTGTATTTTTGCTCCTTCACCCTAATCCTAAATTTTCTATCGAAAAAGTTTCTATGGACTTTTTATATATATTAATTACAGAATTTCAATATCAAAAAAGTTTTGTTGTCAAAAATGTTTTTCATGTTGTCAAAATAACTTTTCTTATTTTTAAAATTTTCCTATGAAAATATCGGTGTCAAAATGGCTTTTTATGTTGTCAAAATGACTTTTCCCCTTATTGCACAAAATTTTTTCAGTTTCTAAGATTCTACACGCCTGAGGAAAAACTAAGAAATTTTTTTACAACAACAAAAAACAATTTTGACAACATAAAAAGCTATTTTGACAACAATATTTTTATAGAAAATTTTAACAACAGAAAAGGTTATTTTAACAAAATGAAAACTATTTTGACGATAAGACTTTTTTAAATATTAGAATTTCCATAATTAATATAAAAAATTCTCAATAGGAGATTTGGAGTTGAATTTTTTTTTTTTTTTACCTCAGTGATATTTTCCCAATATTCATTCATGGATTCACCTTTTTGAATTTCTCTTTCTTATTCCACCTCACATTATTTTCACCCTTTTCTCACTCATACGACGCATTTGATTTAAAAAATTTATAATTAAAATAATTTCAAAGCGATCAACCTAACGCGGCAATTGTTAAGAGGTATATAGTTTAAAAAACTATAAACTTTTTAAAAAATATTCATCAAGGAACACGGAATCTTATCATAAAACGGATAGAAATAAATGCGCTCAAAAATGAAAGTATGTATCTCCCTTTTTCTTTCACTACGTCTTGTCGGGCATCTTCAGCTTTACTTTTCTTTCGTCTTCTTTTTCTCTTTACTTCGTCCGCATATGCTTCCAAAAAAGTTGTCATCTACTGTAGCCTCGATGATGGTGGTGGGGCGGGGCGGTGGCGGTAGTGATGGTGGAGCAGTGGTGGTGGGGGTAGTGGTCGTGGCGGTGTTGGAGGTGGCAACGGCGGTGGTCTGGGGAGGTGGTGGTGGTGGTGAATGAGGGTAAATTTACTGCTTCGATTAAGGGAAAAATAAATTCTGATTTTTTGCCCTGGAATAGAGAATCCAAATTTTTAGCTTTTTTTTACTCCCCACCACAAAAAAAAAACCTGGTTCATCCCGGAGCAAAAAAAAAAAAAAAAAAAAAAAAAAAAAAAAAAAAAAAACTGGATTTATCAAACACAATTCTCATCCATTTGTGTTCCTAAGACACAAATTAAGAAAAAATCATTCTCGGGAGTGTTACCATACACAAATAGATATATTTTTCTCTTTCTACCCACACATGCTTGTAATTTCGTATACCATCTCACACTATTTTTTTATAAAAAAATATTAATAATTCAAATAAGTTCTAAGTTATCAACCTAAAACAAACTTTTTGTTGTCTTTATTATAACATCCTAACTAACAATTCTCACAAACTAATAAAAAAGTTATAGTCAATAAAATTATTCTACAATTTAAGTAACTTCCAATATTAATATATTGTCCCTAATAATTACACTAAACTCTAATATTATATTAATTATTACTCTCATCCACTATCCTTATTAATTATAGATATAAAAAAAAAAAATTAATGCGTTTTAGTAACAAGCAAGTTACTCCCCTATGAAAATATATAATGTGGTAGTTTGAGTATGTAATTAATATGGGAAATGTTAAAAATCACTTAAACTTTATGACAAATATTACTATCTCATGCCTTTAATACATGAGTTATATAATGAATTTATTTTGATCCTACATATAAAACGATTGTGAATTTTTCATATATTAATAGACAAAATATGTGAATTGCTTTTTTCAATATTAGCTTTTAAAGAAGTATGACATCTTTGATTTTTGTTGTTGTTGGGGGGATAGTTAAAATTCATTATAAGATCTATTTATTTGATCAAGTACAACTTATTTATAGGGGGTGTTACCTTTTTTTAGTTATATGCAAAATATACCATACCATGCGCAAATATCTTTTGTTTTCCAACTAGTTAAATATAAGTTGTTCACAAGTAAAAGAAGTTACTCCCACTGAAAATAAGTTGCACTTGGGTTCTTAAATAAATTTCAAGTAGTACTGAAAATGGAGAAAAATTAATAGACTTATTTGCAAGGTTATCAAACCCGACCGACATCTGATCCAATCGAGCCAATGAGTTAAAGATCATTGGTCACTTCGAGTCAACCAAGAGAAAATAAAAAAATAAAAAATAATGTAAATTCTCGATGGGAGTAACTTTTGCAAAAGCTATCCAAGACGTACAATGATGAAGCAGCTTTGCAACACCAACAAGGCAATCCCACCGACAGGCTTTATTTTTTGCAAAATCTTTCCAAGACGGGCAATTTTTTTATTTTTGGCCAATTAGAATTTTAGTAAATGTTCTCATGAACTGCTCATGTTTTTTCATTAACGAAGGTTAATTGGAATCTTTAGATTTTTTTTGAAAAATTTAATAATATAATAAGTAGTAACCTTTTTATAAAAAAATTTCAAACAAGCAAATGCGATCGGGGTTAGAGCAACAAAGGGCAATCCACAAAAGTCTGAAAAACAGGAATTCACTTGACCATGCGCCTAAAACTAAAAATAGTCAATTTAATTTGAATACTGTTCCGGTATGGAACACAAATGTCTCACCACGGAGGTCAAGTTAACTTCAATATAGGATCTGGTAGGCTTATCCAATGTTATCTATGGCACGATAACGGTGGACAAGATGATCACCGTACACAACGAGAGGTGTGGGGTGTGTGCACAAAGACGATATCTAAAGAGTAATGGAGAATACGTGTGTACCGTTCACCGGGGTGTGCCTATTTATAACCAAGCCGGGTTGGTCCGACTCACTAGGTAGCACGTTCCCATGATGTCGTGCGCTGTGCCCCACTTCCTGCACTACTAAGGTAGTGGGGATAACCGTGGGGTAGTTGGCCTTCTAGTGGGCTTGACTTGGTCTGGCCCATTTCCGAGGTCCATAACAGCTTACCCCCAAAGTCGGCTACTCGGCTTACGAATTGCCGAGTTTTACTCCGTCTGGCCCCGATTTTCCAGGCCCTTATTTCTCTTAGAACCATTTTGGGTTCTAATTCCAATTGGCCGTAACCACATCCTATATTTGTGCTGAGTAGAGATTTGCACAGGCGTTGCCGCCAATCTTATGTATTAGATCCCGACCTCGTACCTTAGAACCCGACCTCGTACGTTTCCACAATCCGCCTCGGTCTCGTCGTTTTAGGATCTTCATCTGAATTGATCAACTTATCTCGGCCATTGTACAACTTGGTATTCGGCTCGAGGTTTTGAGCAATGATGCCGACATACCAGCAAACGTGACCGTTCGCCTTGCTAAGTGTCTTTTCGTTTGCTCGCGTCGCATCGTATAACCGTCGTTTCCGATTATAATGACACGTGCCTTCAAGCGCCGCCTTTGGTTAACGCGCCCATTAATGTCCTACGTCATATCGTCATCATAGCTTTCTAGGGTTTTTCTTTTACCCCTTCGTAAACGATGTAACGTCTCGGCTTTGAAACGTCATATCTCTAGAACTCTTATAAGTGCTCCTCACACCCTTCCTCATCACTCTTCTTCGTCTTCTCAACTTTGAAGAATCGTACCAGACTTCCTTCTCCGAGAATCTGCTTCTTGCTCTCTCGTTCTCTTGCTTCCAGGTATTGTTTTCTCAGTTGTTCTTGAAACACGCGCATGTTATAATTCGTATTTTGCGCTTAGTACTGGGTGTTGAGGTGTTGAACGACTGTGATGACTGTGAATTCCTCTCCAAACGAAAAAAATGTCGAACGCTATTTTGAACTCGCTTGTCTGAGTTGCTTCGACACCATTTATTTTTGCTCATTCACTCCTTCCGGGCTTTGAATTATTCGATGCTTTATGGTCTGCCATTCAACATTTGAGTGATTTTGATTTGTTGAGTTCTTCACAATGCTGGGCAAATTTGGGCAATCTGGGCTATCCGGGTTTGATATGCATATATTCGTTCATGTTTTAACATGCTATGTAACTTGTTCCCAAGATGGATCCAAAACCCCACTAGTAGATATGTATGGTAATCCTATTCCGAAGAAGATAGAGAGATTCTTGAACGCGTGCCCGGGTCGAACTAAACTTTGGCTATGGTCCATTCTTCCCACGGAAGAAGAGAGGATGGAAAATTTACTCCGATCTCGGGAAGTGGGAGTAGGACAAGCGTACGAGTTCCTTCTTCACCCGATGCCGAACCCCCTAATTCTCCTTCGCCCATTGTCGGCTTCTCCCGAGGTTATTCCCCGGCTTCGAACATGGGCCCTTCGGTCCTTGTGAAGATCGTTGCCACAAAGCGATCGAGCTTGCTCGTCATGGCCATGACAGAAAGCCGAGTCTCTATTGGATAAATGCCGCTGCAATAAACCGACGCATACCTCTTCACTTGGGCCCTTGCTTGTTCAAGCTCGTCCCGAAATTCTGTCTTGTCGGGTATACTTCGTAGTTCGATTCTAGCCTTTGTTTTTATTTTAGGTTTAAATGTCTTCACACCAAACCACTCAATCCGAGACGGAGAGTCCGCCCTTCCGGAGGACCTTCACGAATGCCTTCCATCGAGACTATGCTGTGAGCAACATAGTACTTGACCGTAAGAATAAGATGTCTCGGGAAAGTGCTTTCGCGGATTGTCCGAAGTGGAGAGGGGTATGATGTGTGCTTGCCTCCGGCCACGAGTCCGTGGCTTCGGGTCGATCCAACGATGAGTCCCGCCACTTTTTTTATTTTTACAAGGATTTGGTCACCTATCTCGGGGTTGAATTCCCCTTTTCCGACTTCCAAATGAGCCTTCTCACCCATTTCCACCTTGCACCTTCTCAGTTACACCCCAATGGTTGGGCCGCGGCCGTTGCCTTTGAAAAGTATTGCCTGACTCATAAGCTCGAGTGTTCCATCTCCGTGTTTTGTAGCTTCTTCACTCCCTTAGATATTAAGACTACCACGGACGGGGAAAAGAAATGGTTTTGTTGGACCTCATTTCGGGCGTCTCATGGTCGCAAGTTTCTTAGGCCTTTTAAAGATTCCTGGAAAGGCTTCAAAACATCTTACTTCAAAGTTGTCACGAAGCCCGGGGATACACCGTGGTTTCTTCGAACCCGGACATCCGGGGAACTTGAGGAACGCTTCCCTTTGTACTGGTCTGAAGAGCATCATAAGTTTGACGCAAAAGATTTTTTGCCAACTAAATCGCAATTATCCGCTGCCGAGAAAGAAACCATCAGCGCCCTTATTGCCTTAGTCTAGAAAGACAATTTGGTGGATTCGGCCGAGTACATTACACCCCGTAGGTGTTCATAGGGCTCCCCTCCCCCATTTTTATTCTTTTGTGCGTGTTTGGATAGACTTTGACTTTTTTGATTGTGTTTTTCAGGTACCTCAATGGGTAAAAGACCCGAGTATCTGGATGTGATGATTCCTGCCGCTCGTCCAACAACTCCGGGTTCAAAGCGGAAAGCTTCTGGCGGAGAGCCTGATGCACCTGCTACCGCCAAGAAAACCAAAGTTTCGAAGAAGAAGAAGAACGACAATCCATCGACTAGCAAGGATATTCCTACCCCGACTTCTCCAGCTCAAGATCCGGGGAATCAAGAGCCTGAAACTTTAGCCCCTGATGTCTGTCCAACCATTCAACTCCCTCGTTCCTATTTTTGGGGACATAAAATACCCAACTCCCTCCTAAGGGCATTCGTCCGCCTGACCATTGGTATGACGGGCAGACATTGTCGGAGGTGGAGACGAAAGAGTTGAAGGAGATTGAGCATGCCAACTTGAAGAATGCCGGCCTATGTCAACTTGTGGCACACCTCAAAGAGAAGGTCGGACAGAACGAGAAAGATCTGGATTTCTTTGAGGACGGAAGAAGAAGGCCGACGAGGCATTAACTCAAGCACAAGAGGATCTGCAAGTGGCGAGAGCCGAGAAAGAAAGCCTTTCTGACGAGCTGGTGAAAGTTCGTGACGCGCTGCACTTGTCCGAGTCTGAGCTTACTCGAAGGGCGCAGGTCCACGAGAGTGACATGGAGTCCATTGCCAAATATAAAAACTTGATTGACGAACAGGCGACGAAACTCAACTCTTACAAGCAAGCCCTCACTGCCGCTCGGGCCAATCTAAGTTCGTACCGAGGCGCCCTTGATGCCGCCGAGGTTAATATTTCCAAGTTAAAGGCAGGCGTTAAGGAGGCCTTCGAGAATGCCTTGGAACAAGTCCGCTCGGAATCCCTCGATCGATTTGAATTTAGAAGGAGTGCACATGAACGCGTACGTTGAAGACGGAATATTTATTCCGGCTCCGCCGTGGTTGATGATGCCGATTGCCGAGACGGTTCGGGAAGAAGAAGTCGGCGGCCAATCTCCGTCTCTGTTCAACAATAGTCGGCAATTTGCCATTTTGCACCTTGCGGCTTTGTCTGTAGGTTATGTAAACACTGCTTTGCCCGTGTAGGGCTTTAATTTGTAAACGTTTGATTTGACCGCTTTAATCATATGCGCTTATTTTCTATTTAGCGTCTTTCAAATTGAAGGTTTCCTGACGTGATCAAGGTCAAGGAAACACTCCTTTCTGGTATGCCTAGTTTTGACATAGTCGGCATTTAAATGGTGTATACACTAAACTTGGCGGCTATGCCGCTACATGATTTACGAAAATGGGCGTTTGCCAATTCGCACATGTTTACTTTGGCCAACGTGGATAATCTGATAAACGCGAATTGAGTAATCCGAGTTTCATCAATCCTATCATTTGGCTTTTTGTTGCCACGATCCTGTAAATGTGCTTACTAGGATATTTATTCGGCGGCTTTTTTTTTTTTTTTACATGATTCATGGACTTTGGTCCATACATGTTATGCCCGACTTCCTTTGAACAAATCGTGAGAGTTTCTTTTACATGATTTATGAACTTTGGTCCATACATGTTATGCCTGACTTCCTTTGAACTTACGCGAGATAGTTTCTTTGACATGATTTATGAACTTTGGTCCATACATGTTATGCCCGACTTCCTTTGAGCAAGTTGCGGAATACGGGTACTAATGCCCGTCCTTTTGATTCATTCACTGTTCGGCTTTACATCAAGGACTCGATTCCCGTAGGAATTTGATACATATTCACGATGAAGTAAGCACTCGAAAGTCAAGTTAATAGAGGAAAATACTGAAATTAACGAAAACAAAGCATTGAAAACAAACGAGTGCATCGACTTCGATAATCGGCTATAGTAAGCCTTCAGTTTGTCGGCATTCCAAGTCCTTTTGATTGCTTCCCCTTTCAAATGATTCTAACACATAAGCACCGTTTCCGAGTTCATGTCGGATGCGGTAAGGACCTTCCCAATTTGCAACGAGCTTCCCGTCTCGGGCATTTCTGTTGCCTATATCGGCCCTTCGCAGCACCAAGTCATCCTTGTTGAAGGAACGGGGATTAATCTTCTTATTGAACCGAGCCGCGACGAGTTGCTTTGTGGCTAAGTCTCGCAAGTGAGCCGTGGTTCTAACTTCGTCGATCAGATCTAGCTCGACTGCGATAGCCTCGTCATTTTCCTGCCCTTGCTGCGAAGTTGTCGCTTTTCTCCATGAGGGTTCGCCGATTTCTCTGGAATCATGGCCTCACAGCCGTACGTCAGCCTGAACGGCGTCTCTCCTGTGGATGTTTGAACTGTGGTCCGACAACCCCATAAGACTGCATAGAGATGTTCCACCCAACTTTCCCTTTCCTCGGTCATTCGCTTTTTAAGTCCGTTGACGATGACTTTGTTCGCTGCCTCAGCTTGTCCGTTGGATTGTGGGTGTTCCACGGAAGCGAAATGATGCTTCACATTAAGGGCGGACATCATTTGCCGGAAGCCTCGTCCATGAATTGCGTTCCATTGTCCGTGACTATTTCGTCGGGATCCCAAATCGCGATATAATATTCCTTTGTAGGAATTTAAATACTCTAGCCGAGGTGATGGTCGCGAGGTTCAGCTTCGATCCACTTAGTAAAGTAATCGATCAATGACGATCGCCACTTCAATTGGCCTGGAGCTGGTTTAAACGGTCCCAACAAGTCCATGCCCCATTTGTAGAATGGCCATGGAGCCGTGATCTCGTCAACCGGATGGTGGAACCCACAATATCTTGCCGTGCTTCCGGCAACTACCGCATCTCCGAACATGATATTTAGCATCTTGCGCCATTGTAGGCCAATAGTATCCCGCCCGAACTGCTTTACGGGTCAAAGCTTTCGCCCCCATGTGTTGTCCATTTATGCCTTCGTGGATTTCCGCCAAAACGTATTGAGCCTGATCTTCATTGAGACATTTAGCCATAGGGGAATGCACGCCTTTACGATACAACCGATCGTTCACCATCACATAGGCGCATTGTTGTTCGACTAGAGTTCTTGATTCGGCCGCATCCTCTGGGGTGATCCCCCTTTCTAGATAATCGCAATCGGTTTTCTCCAATCCCCGACCAAATCAGCATCACGCAAGTTGGTTCCGTAGGTTCTACTGACAATTGTGCGGAGATTTCCCGGGCACTTCGTGCTAGCTAGCTTCGAGAGAATGTCGGCCCTCGTATTTTCTGCCCGAGGAATGTGCGCCACTGTCACCTCGTCAAAATATGTCATAATGTCTTTCACCTTTGTCAAGTATTTAGCTAACAGGGGCCCCCTCACTTGATAGGTCCCTTGGATTTGGGAAGCGACCAGCTGAGAGTCCGTGGAGACGTGCACTTGCCGAGCTCCGTTTTCTTTAGCCTGCAGCAACCCGGCAATGAGGGCCTCATATTCCGCTTGATTATTCGATGTTGGGAAATCAAGTCGGAGAGATAATTCCATCGCCACGCCCTCGGGGCTTTCCACAATAAATCCGGCACCACCTCCCTTTATGTTAGACGATCCGTCCACGAACACTTTCCATGGTTCGGCTCCCGTCTTCCCATTCTGAACCGAGGTTAGCTCCACTAAGAAATCAGCCAAAGCTTGTGACTTGATTGCCTGCCGGGCCTCATAAGTGATATCAAACTCGGACAATTCGATTGCCCAAGCTATCATCCTGCCAGCCAAGTCTGGTTTATGTAAAACTTGTCGGATGGGTTGATTCGTTCTTACTACGATCGAATGGCCAAGGAAATAATGGCGAAGTCGTCTTGCCGTCGTTAATAGTGCAAAGGCCATTTTCTCCGGTTTCGATATCTCAACTCGGAACTTTGCGAGCCCGACTTACGAAGTATAATGGTTTACGCCGTCTTCGCATCTCGAACTAAAACCGCGCTTATCGCTTTTTCCCCAACCGACAAATACAAACAACAATTTCTCCCCGACTTCGGCCGGATAACACCAAGTGGAGATGCTAAGCATTGCTTTATTCTCAAACGCTTCTTCACACTCCGAGTTCCATCCTTCCCGAGCTTCCTTCTTCAAGAGCTTAAAGAATGGGAGGGATTTTTTCTCTAACTTGGGCAAGAACCTTGTCAAGGCCGCCAATCGCCCATCAACCGTTGCAATTCTTTCTTGTTTTTCTGGGTTTCATTTCCATCACGGCCCCGCACTTTTCTCGGTTAGCTTCAATGCCTCGGTTAGTCAAGAGAAAACCCAAGAATTTTCCTCGACGGAACTCCGAAAGCACACTTTGTCGGATTCAACCGAATTCGATGCTTCCTCAATTTTTCGAAAGTTTGTTGTAGATCATGAACATGGTCGTTCCGCTCTTTAGATTTAACTATCATATCATCAATGTAGACTTCCACGTTTTTTCCCAAACGATCCGAAAAGACTTTTGTCATCATTCTCTCGATAAGTCGCCCCGCGTTCTTGAGGCCGAAAGGCATCACATTATAGCAGTAATTCGCATTGTCCGTGATAAATGCCGTTTTCTCTTGATCATCGGGATGCATGGCGATCTGGTTGTATCCCGAGTATGCATCCATGAATGACAAAAGTTGAAAGCCGGCTGATTGGTCAACCAATTGGTCAATGTTGGGCATGGGAAATGCATCCTTGGGACATACCTTATTTAAATCTTTGTAGTCCGTACATACGCGTCATTTGCCGTTCGGCTTTTTAACCATGACCACGTTAGACAACCACGTCGTGTATTGCACTTCCCTAATAAATCCGGGCGTAAGTAACTCCCTGGACATGTGCTTCCAAGGCTTTACCTCGGTCCGCACCCCGTTTCCTCTTTTTCTCGGGCTACCGGTTTGACCCATGGTGGATGGCCAATTTGTGACAACAAAACTCGGGTCAATTCCTGGAATTTCGATGGCGTCCATGCAAATACGTCTTTGTTTGCTCGCGAACAACTCTAATTTTGCTCGTATCTCGGAATCCAATGTCTTTTCGACTTTGGTGGTCTGCTCTAGTTCGTCTCCCAGGATGAACTCTTCTGTTTCTTCATTAGGTTCGGACCTTTGCATCTTGTCCTCTTCCCTTAAGTCTAACTCTACCATGTAAACAGACTTATTATTCGCCTTCCTTTCACCTTCCTTGGCAGGTTCCGTCTTTGGAGCTTTGCTTTCCTTCACCGCCTCGAAGTAACATTGCCGAGAGTCTCTTTGATCTCCTTTAACGGTAACGACCTGATTCTCTTTGTCATAAAATCTCAACTTCTGGTGATTAGACGATACCAAAGATGTTCCAGTCATGGATAGTCGGTCGTCCGAGGATAATATTGTAAGGAGACGGGAAGTCGGCCACAACGAAACGAACTATCCCTGACTTGAACGCCTCTTTCGTCCCCAACGTCAATTTGAGGTCGATGTATCCCTTTGGACGGGTGTCTTCTCCATTAAAGCCTGTTAGGGTGGTCCTACATGGTTTGAGGTCCTGCGAATCGAACCGCATGCGTTTAAACGCGTCCCGAGGATTATGTCCACCGCGCTTCCATTATCTATAAAAATCTTCTTAACTCGGCAATCTTTGACGATTCCGTTATGACGAGCCCGTCATGGTGTCCCGGCATGACATCCTCCAAGTCTTCTTCAAGAACCCGAGCATTGGCAAATTTGGTTTTGCGAGACTCCCTTTTAAATCTCGGACGGTCAACTACGATAGAACCTCCTTCAAGTATTTTTTTCTTTGATTGGCGGAATCTCCTCCTCCGCTCGAAACCTCCAACAATCCCATTGCGTCATATTTTGACTCGGATATTCATCATGCGCTTCTCTTCCTCTTTTCTCGTTCTCGTCTTCTCTTTTCGACGGCCGGACTTTTACTTCGTTCTCCTCCGCGCTTGCCCCGCCGCCCTTGCGTTTGGATCGATATTTACGAGCTTTCCCTCTCGGATGAATTTCTCGATGGCGTCCCTCAGATCCCAACAGACATCCGTTGTATGTCCGTGTTGGTCATGAAATTCACAATATCGGGATTTGTCCAGGGTATGCTCATTCCGCAACGGGCGTGGTCGTTCTACTTTTTTCATCTCGGTCAGAGAGACTTCCTTCTAGACCTGGGCCTGAGATACTTTTAGCGGAGCGTATCGGTCATATCTTCCTTCTGCTCTTCGAGGTTTAGCTTCCCTTCGTCCTCGGGATTCTTGTCTGTTCGGGTTGTATCGTTCCTTCATTCGGGGAGATGGACTCCTCCGCTTGTCCCGTGGTGCATGGCTCATAATATCCATATGTTCCAGCTCTATGTATGTCTTTGATCGATCTCGAATTACGCTACGTTTTGGGACGTCGCTTTACGACCGACTTCTTCAAACGCGTGAGGATTTGTCCAGGCCAGCTATGATGCAGTGCAAATGTACGTCTTCATTTAACCCCGGCACTTGTATTGCCGTGTATCCCCGGGTGATTGCTTCACCTGATCCAATTGGAACTCGGTTTTGGGTTGCTTCCTACTCGTGGCGAAGTTGAGCGAATTTGTTCTCCAAATCCTTCAAGTCCGGATTGAGTTTTCTGGCAAGGTGTTGAACCAGATTTGGGCTGGTCCACGTAGCGTTCCCGCAAACAACCGGGGTACCACGGGCCCCGAATATCCTTTGACCATGATCTCCATTTTGAAATTGCCCACGTGCACTTGTGGGTCCTGGGTTCCATCGTATTTCGGAAATCTTTGGTGTCCAGGCCTCTCGGATAAGGCGCGGCCATTATTTTGGCCGTGAATGGAGTCGCAACTTTCTCCTCCTCATCTGAGCTTGCATCCGATGACGGCGACGCCACGTCTTTTTTAGAGAGGTTTTGCTGTTGGAGCTTCTCTTTCTCTTTTTTCGACGTTCCGACCGACGATCGTTCCTTTCGAGTCTTTGTCGGTGTTGTCGTGATTAGCCACTATTTGATCTTGCTTTTTCTTGCTTCGGCTTCCCGTGTATCATTCCTCATCTCGGGAGTGTCTTCTTCATGATCTGTCTGTGACGTCCCAATATTCCGAGAGTTTGGGATGCCATTTTGGCTCGGGTCCACATGGCCTTTTCCTGCGTTGTCGTCCCGATCCTTGTTTTGTCCCGCGTGATGTCTGATTAATTTCCTGAATTCTTCTTCGCGGCGGAACATCTCTTCTCTCATAATCCGGACGTCCTCCTCCCTTTGTAACCGATTCCGTGTTTCCATCTCGTCTATTCTATCCAATACGGAACCAAGGGTGGTTCGTAATAGCTGAATATCGGGGTCGACCACTTCACGGGTTTTGGTTCGCCGGATAGCGACATCTTCAGAGGGTGGTGATTTCGCCGTGTCCGATGTCTCCGCTTCGCTTTCTACCAACACCTGTTCTTTGTCCCGGTTCATCATCGGGCCCCCGTTGTGATGTTTGTCCTTCGTGTTGTTCTCGTTGTTCTTCCGGCACTTGATTTTGCCGAGTTGTTGTACCACGTCCTCTTGTATTCGCCATTTGCTATGATAGGTTCGTGGCTTTATGGTATGGGATTCGAAGTTTACTCGTTCCCCACGAGACGGCGCCAATGTTCCTATGGAACACAAATGTCTCACCGGAGGTCGGTTAACTTCAATATAGGATCTGGTAGGCTTATCCAATGTTATCTATGGCACGATAACGTGGACAAGATGATCACCGTACACAACAGAGGTGTGGGGTGTGTGCACGGTGGGACGATATCTAAAGAGTAATGGAGAATACGTGTGTACCGTTCACCGGGTGTGCCCCTATTTATAACCAAGCCGGTTGGTCCGACTCACTAGGTAGCACGTTCCCATGATGTCGTGCGGCTGTGCCCCCACTTCCCGCACTACTAAGGTAGTGGGGATAACCGTGGGGTAGTTGGCCTTCTAGTGGGCTTGACTTGTCCGGCCCATTTCCGAGGTCCATAACAAATACCGTTTGCATTCTCTTATTTTTACTTTTCATTCACCTATACAAAACCAATCCTTTGTAGTTTAAACTTGTGTCATCTCCTCGAAAAGTGGGATCAAATCCATTCTTCAACAAAAAGTTTGGCATTTTTACTTGTCTTTTTGTTAGGACTGTTCATAAGTGAGAGAGTCCAATTGAGTTTGGGAATTTGAAGCAACACTGAGTGTGACTACGACCATGCTTCCTACTTCTTTTAATGAGAGCACAAAGCATGTATTAGTAAGAGGGCATGGGATAATAAATCTTTATAATAAAAAATGTTCATATGGAGTTAATTAAAATAAAAAATAAAATGAGCAACAAAATAATAGATGGAGACACAAGAATTTAACATAGAAAAATCCCTCCTCAATGTGAGTGAGAGCAAACAACCATGGTCCAAAGCAAAAATATTCCACTATCTTCAAAAGGAATACAATGTTCAAAGCTCTAAGTCAAAACTTAACTATAGGATGGTAACAAATTCATCTCATCCATAAAAGTCACCAAGGACTACATGAATAAAATAAAATAGCAAATAGAGCAAGGTGAAGATACAATCTGTGTCTACCGAAACTCACCACAAAAAGCTGCAATCATAGAATGTATACCAACGTTCGTACAAAATATGGAAAAGGTAGGTAGGAAGCTCCAATCCACGATCCTACTAATCATATTCAAGATCTTTATCTCTCAAACACCTCGACCAAATTTCATGCCAATCGAAATAGAAATCACCGTATGATCCTCGACTTAATCAAAATCGCTTTGAAAAATTTGCAGTAGACATGAATGGACGTTCATGAAAATTCAGAGGAAACTATAAGTCTTCAGTGGATGATATGAGAAAAAAAAAAAAAGGATGATCTGACCATCAAGAATGAGCTCCATGTGTTTAGAACATTCACAAACAAATTCTAGGTCAATCCAACAAAGAAATTGCGTTTTGATTGTTAGCTAGATCAAAACTGCTGAGGTTGAAAAGCTGCAAAAAATATTTTCTCTCACAAAAGCTATATATAAACTTTTTTCCCCCACATACAAACTTGCAGCCTACTTTTTTCTAAATAGGGTTCTATCTTTAATTTCTTTCATTTTCTTTTTGTTTTTTTTCCCTTTTTTTTTTCATAAAATAGAAAACATACAAAATAGGATGTTTTTAAAAGATGCAATCACCATTCTAAACAAATCCTCATTGGCATGCGCATGAATGCATTCTTGTCTCTACCGGTTTTTGTTTTTGGGACTAATGTTATCTCTTGATATCTTCATCACTTACTAAAAAAATGTCAGCCATTCAAATTTGTGAGACTTTTAAAATCATTTTGTTTGAAGTATGAGTGAAGAATAATGCAATATCTAACAAGTAGTGTTGTGGTATATATTTTGTGGGCCTTTCTAATTCTTTTCTTTTGTTCTTTTTCCTAAAGTCATGGCGGAGTGTATGACAAATTAAACACCAGGCACGACAACACGGCAATGCACAGATCTAACAACAAAGTGGCAACAACTTCTGAAACCTCAGGCGATAAGTGCATAACTGAAAAATAATAAAATTATATAATTATCTCATAAATAATAAAAGTTATTCTTTAAAAAATAATCTAAATATGTACGCCTGGGGAATGGTGACCATTAAACAAATATTTTGACTTAAATTATTTAAAAAATTAATTGAGGATTTTTCTCCAATTGCTCCTTAGAAATTGATAAATATTCTCATAATTGAGGATCTTTCCCATTAGAAATTGATAAATATTCTCATAATTTAAAAATATTTGAATTGAAATATCAAAGGTGTAATTGAAATATCTGAATTTATTTACAAATTTAAAAACATAATAAACTTATTTTAAGATGTATGAAAATGTTAATAAGTGAGTGACCGCGGGTTTGATCAGTATTTGCAGTTTCAAGTTCCAACTAAAAAGAAGAAGAAAAAGAAAAAGAAAAGATCCCAAAAATTCACAATATATACCATGGTAAAAAAAAAAAAAAAAAATCAAATACACAAATAAGTGGGGCCCCCAACTTCTCCCAAACGCGTCAAAGCCATAAATGAAGTGAAGCAACATGGCAATCCTGCAAAGGCACAAACGCATAGGGAAAAACACCAAAATAGCAATTTTTACTAAAGATTGAACTTAATTGAAGCAGTTTGGAAATGATTTACTAAATTAATGCAGTTAAATATATCATTTGACTGACACCACTAGTGGCATGAGCAAATGCATGGCGTTAGGTTTCGACACGCCAACGCTTAGTGGCCTCAGTGTCCTAACACCACTAACGGTGTCAGTCGAATGACATATTTAACTGCATTAATTTGGTAAAATTTTTTCAAACTGCTTCAATTAGGTATAATTTTTAGTAAGAGTTACTACTTTCTTGCTTTTCCCGAAACGCGTACGACATGTGTTGACTAGGAAGGGCACGCGTTATATAAGAAAGCAAGGAGTTTCAAAAAAGTAAAACTCATTTTCACCAAAAGCTTTTTAAAAAAAATATATGTCTAAAAATAGGCAATTTATTTTGAAACCAGTTATATATGTGTACGAAGGATAGAAAGTCTCATGCTCTTTATAACTGAAGACCAATATCTTACCTTTTTCAAACCATATTCATGTCATTTGCTTTTTTATTTCCTCAATTCTATATATACTTTCGGTAAAAAAAAAAAAAAAGTCTTTTATGCTTAAATATTTGTGTTTATCATTCACATGCAGAAGCCAATATCCCTTTTTATTAGATTAAGGTTAAATTTTATTTTGAAAATTGTCAAATAAGAATAAGAGTAATGTTGGAAAGATCAATTTGAAAGTTTCTGAATCGTAGTAATTTCACCTTGACTGTTATCGTAGTTAAGTTTGATAATTAGTTAGCTAAATATACTCGAAGACAATTCATGTATCATTCATGTCATTCTTATTTTGTGTTTAGGTATAAATTTACCCCAAAAGATTTCACTTAAGAACAATAATATCCTCAATATTTTCAAATCATAACAATTTCACCTCAACTGTTATTCATGTTAAGTATATATGTTAGTTAACCAAATATACTTATCTGGCAAGTCTATGTGTCATCCACAACATTTTTTTTAAGGGTTAAAGTGCAGAAAAGCACATGTGCTTTACCCAAGGAGCACCCAACATCAAATGCTTTTTTTAAGTACAAAAGTGTACACATGGTTAAATACAAATTAGGCACAAAAATACCGTTTCACCATTAAGTTTGATTTTGACCATTAAGTTTGACTTGTTTTGCTGATTGGACGATAATGTAATTTTCAAAAGTGCAAAAATACATGTGTTTTAGCCAAAAAAAACGCCCCAACACCAAGTTCTTTTTTTTTTTCTATTTAATAATTTTATTGCAATTAAAGGAAAACTATTATTTCTTCCCTCACCCTCTTCCTCTTTAGTCTAACCCTCCCCCTAATTTGTTAATTAAAAAAGATATTTATCCAATTCAATACTATTTGGATTATATGTAGACCTGCGTAACATACTATATATACATACATATATACTTCAAAGTTGATTTAGGCTTCATATTTTCAGGGGCTGTTCTCTAGTCGCCTGTGAAGAAGGCTATCTTCAACATATCTAATGTTTCAGCGTAGCTGCATGTCGCTCTGGTTTATATTGACTACTCAGTGAACATATGCCCTGTTTTCTTACATAAACACAGAACAAATTGGATAAGCAAGAATATTTGTGATTAATATCTTTACCCTCCTCTTCATTTCATTCTCTAAGGGCAAACTGATATTGTCTAGTGAGTACATGCCTTGTTTTCTATTGTTATATTGATTATTACAATCACAAACTCCCCCTTACACGGATAGGGATGCAACAGTTTCACAATATGAAAATGCATCTTCACCTTCCACACATTCAAATTATTAAAAATTTGAATAAAGCACAAAGGAAAATGAAGAACATATTTGGATTTCAAATCAATAAGCAAAAAATAGTTACCACCCAAAAACACAATATGAATTATAACCACATCAGTAGTTATACTCGTATATGTTTAGCAACTTTTACCTTAGCTCAAAAGCCAAAAAAAAAAAAAAAAAAAAAAAAAAAAAAAAAAAAAAAAAAAAAAAGCAATTACATTAAAATGCTACCCATCATAGTACATGAAACATTCCTATATGTTACATGAATTGACATCTCACATATGTTACTAAACATTTTTAAAGCTCTTATCAATTGGGTACTTCCTTAACGCATCCGAAAGCATGGCCTCCTTCAATGTAAGAATCTTTGACGGTCTGAACTGTACGATAAGCTTTTTGGCTCTTAATCTCTGGTGTTTCCTTCGGCACGTAGGACCTAAAGAATTAAAAACTACAAAAAGGTGAAAACATCTTTTTTGTTTAAAAAAAAAATTAGGTATTTGCTTATATTAGGATATTGGATCAACTGTTCAACTTAACTTATTTAATCCACGTTACTGTGTTTTAGAAACTTCCGTGCAACTTCTACCTGAGACACCATTCATTATTTTTTTTTTCCGGCTCAAAAACACCATTCATTAATCATTGTTATGTGGATGAATTATTCAAATTTCTACAGCTGTCCAAGACGTATGATGAGACAGCATTTCATCATTGCATCGCCACCGACGCGTTGAGCTTCCCGGAAAGAGGAGGAATAGAGACTGAAACAAGAGAGATAAATATGTGAGGGAGACATTTGTTATTTGTTCATCTATGAAGAGAAAGCAACATCTGCAAATTCTGAAGCTGCCATTTTTTAGACCTTTGCTTTGCTTGTGACACCTATTTCTTTTTCGCTTCCATACTCATCGATCCAGGTTATTTCTTCTCTTTTGCTTGCTTTATCCCATGGATCCTTCCTTCCAATGTTTTGCCTTCATTTTTCACAGAAAAATTCTGCAAAAGATTTTTTATGTTTTCTTGTAGTCATTTGAAATTGTTTATACTTTTACTTCTGAAATACAAAGTCCCATAACCTTCAAATATTATGGCTGGACTTGATCTATTGACTCAAATCTTCATTTATTTTAAGAACTGTTTGGAAGAGGATGAAGTCTGTACGGAGATCTCAAAGCTGACATTTTTGCAATCTTTGATAACTATCTTCCCTTCACATATCCAGATTCATGCTTACTTTCTTCTCTTTTTTTATTCCACTTGCTTCATCCCTTCTATTTACTGTTTTGTGATATTTTTATTTAAGTTTTTAGGGTTCGTGTGTAGAATATAAATCTGCAACTATGAGGTAGCCAACTTTCTCTATTTTCACCCTTTTTTTCTTTTTCTCAAATCAATCATTCATAAACCTTTAAATCCTTTGTGGCTTTTATAGGTAATTAACAATTTTTCAAATATATTGTTAAATGCACCTGTCACTTTCACAAGTTGAACTCATTTTACTATGTTGTGTGAATGGTGTGCTTAGTTATTCATAAATATTGTTTCGGTGAGATAAAGTCTGTCTAGTTTAAATTTTAACCAGGTTATCTGCTTGAGCAAATTTTTATTTATTTATTATGCATGCTATTCAATTTTTTTATTAAATTAGTTTATCAATACACTAAGATACTATAAGTGACTATAAAAAATTGTTTAGTCATACAATCCTTTTCCTTCTTTGTTTTTTAAGTTGTTTTTAAGAACAATTGTTTCATAGAAGATTTCATACTTGCTTTGTTCTAAAATATGATTTCTTATAATTCAACGGGCTTTTTCATCTTTCACGCGGTTGGGTTGGTTCATCTGCTTCAACAATTATTGCATGTCATATTTAGATAACAATCTAATACGACAACGACACAGAGAGTTCAGATCCCTTCGATTGGCTGAAGCATATGACACAAGAACTTTTTCTAGCGCAAATCCCTATTAGCTTCGACTAATGTATATGACGCAATATGCTCATTCCCTCATTAAGCCTTTTTTGCTTAAGAGAATGTGTTGTTGGTCTTTCTTTGATATTTGCTGTTAGAAGCTTTGTTCCTTGGTGCTTGAAAAGCTTTCCAATTCGTCTCTATTCTCCTCCAAAAAGAGAGGATTCGTATCATCTCACTTTTTCTTTGAAATAAAGCACACAAAATATATGGTTCCCATGGATCCATCATCCCTCTACTGTTTTCCATGCACTTTTCACTGAAAAAGTCTGCAGAAGATTTGTTTTATGTTCTCTTCTTCCTAGTGTTAATACAATCTTCTCCTTAGCTATCTTTGTAAAACCCAAAATTCTCATTTATGATAAATATCATATTTTGTGAGAGTTGCCTATTTGAAATAGGTGAGTATGTAGTCTCTAAATGTTGGGATAAGTTTACCTTATGTTCTAGGCAATTTTTCCCCTAGAAATTGGAATAGCCAATAGGTTAATAAATTATATTTGGCATCATAAAATACCATAAATGAAATAAACACTATATTTAAATTATGATTCATATGGAGATGAAAATACTTAGACAAATTTAGAGAAAACAATGTCCATTAAATTAACAACTAAACCTTCACTAAATTAAGTAAATTGTCCAAGGTTTCATAATTGATTAAAGAGCCTTAAATACCTATTCTCATAATTTATTGAGAGATTAAATTTTCTAACACCTTATAATTAATAAATAGCTCATGTTTAATTTATAAAAGGCCATAAAAAAATTACCAAGACACTTGAAATAATTAAGGGCGATTTTTAATAATTAATGAGCAATTAAAACTACCCTAATGAAATATTTAGATAATTATTCAGCAATTTATATTAAAATAGCCATGGATTAAGGGTGTATTAGCCAAATTAAATATCAAGAGCTAATAAAGGATTGAGATTAGCACTAAATGGATTGTTAACAATCATAAACCACTTCATGGACCAATCATACAACAACAAGAGATGATTAAACATGTAATTAAGTTGTTAATCAAAATATTAATCAAGAGTTGAAAAGTCAACAATTTCAACTATGATCTAAAGGTCAAGAATTAATTCCATAAAGCTTATCTAAGGTCCTAATTAATTCTTGCAAAGCCTAATCCATGTGACCAAGCAAACAACCAACCAAAAAGCCCCCACATGCATCTAATTAAATGCAAGAAAACACAAAAAGATGGAGCAAGGGGGGGGGGCACGGTTTGAGCAAGGAAGAGAGAGGAGAGTGTTGCAAAAATCAAGTTGCCCACTTGCTTGAAGGGATAAGGTGGTGAGATGAAATATCAAGAGGAAATATCCAACCATTAGCCAATGAGGTGTTTACACATAGGATAATTAGGATAATCAAGAGGATTAATTCAAGAGTTAATCAAAGGGAAATCTATACAAAATAAATTGTATCTTGAAATCTACTAATCATAAATCAAAGATACAAAGTGATTATGAACAAGCAAAATTCAAGCTTCAAGATGATGGTAACCCAAGCTATTTTCTCCACTTTTAAAAATTTGCCAATTGAGAAAGATAGTGATTTTGGTCTCTAATTAAAGCTAAAAATCCCAAGAGTCCAAAACCAAAAAGAAAATTTGAATCCAACTTCATTAAGACACTCAAATGAATTTTTATCTAGTGGTTATCAACTCAAAAATTGAAGAGGCAACTTGAATGAGCACATGGGATAAAGCAAAAAGCAAAAATGGAAGAGGATAAGGAGAGAGAGGGGGGGGGGGCGGTTTTGCTTGTTGTAGGGCTAGGATTGAGTTTCAAAAATGCCCTAGATCCAATGGCCATTATTCAAGATGAGCCAAGTTGAGATAATTGCAAGTTTGCCACACCAAACTCCTATAAATAGGGGCCTTTGCTCTTCATTTTTCTTCACACCAAATCTACCTTCAAGAGGTGATTTCTAAGAGAGAAAGTGAGAGTGAGAGCCTTGAAGAAAGGAGGAGCAAAGTTCTTGGTAAGCTTTCTAGTTCTAGCTTTAAGTTCTTTAAGTTGTAGTTCTTAAATTCTTAGAAGTAGCTTAGATCTTAAATATGCTAGGATAATTTTAGTTAGGTGTTTTCATAGTTAAAATTGCCTTTATCTTGAAAAATTGATGAAGTAGAGGTTATGGCAAAATTTCTGGAAGAGATCATGAGAGTAACGAAGTTCTGGCGAAATTTCATCGGTTTCGGATAATCTAAAATCAACCTACCAAGGGTAAAAGGGTCTTTTAGGGACTAGGATACCCTCTAGAATATTATTGAATTAATAGATGATGCGATATTACCGTTATAGGATCAGCGTGATCGCCGTACAGCGTACGCCAGTACCAACACCGACGACTAAGGTACGGACGCGTCTTTGTAACACTAACTCTAATGTTCATTGTATACCTATATGTGATGAGATGTGTTTTTGAACTGAGATTCTTTTTCAAAAGTTATTGATTGTGCACATACAACTTTATACGGGTTATAGTCATGATAACGCCGTTAAGTTTTCCTAGCGCGAGGACACGGCCAGTACATCGTGGCACCGGTGAATAGTGCGATCGTAATAACATTCATATGCGTGTATATGGTGTGTTATTACTTGGTATATGTGAATTTTACTGGGGTATCATGAATATCTCGTCATACATAATTGTACTTGAACATGAGGTTAACCGCTACCTGGGTTCAATGTACTTTGAACCTCGGCTCTTACCATAGCTTCGTGGTTCGGAGTGAACGAGCGGAGACAAGGGTAAGCGAGGCTTAGGACTGGACTTGTTCGGGCCCCCTTTTGAAATGTATTTTGAATTTAGAACCATTTGAACTATTGTACCGCTGTTAGTAGCAAAACATACGATTGATGTTATCGATACATATCTTTTGAAATACTATTTTTACTTCCTAGGTGCTCTACTCGATCATGATACCGTTTTAAAAAAAAAAAAATCGCTTCCGAAATTGGGATGTGACAATCTTAACGTCGTAGATCTAATAAAACTTAAACATTTGAGACTATTTTATACTTTTAGTCCCGAAAAGCAAAGTCCCAAAACCTTCACACTACAAAAAAACTGAAATTACCCACGAGAATTTCGTGGGTAATTTCCATTACCCACTAATTACCCACGGAATTCCGTGGGTAAAATTTTACCCACGGAATTTACCCACGGAATAATTCCGTGGGTAAAAATAGCGTGGCTAATTGATTTACCGACGGAAAAAATTTCCGTCAGTAAATTACCCACGGATTAGCGACGGAAAATTTCCGTCGCGAATTACCCACGGAATTATTCCGTGGCTAAATTACCCACAGAATTTCGTGGGTAATTAGAGACGAATTCCGTGGGTAATTTGAGCAAATTTTCGATATACGTTCTCTTTTACGTTTTTTTTTGCTGAACATATTTTTTAGCTGTTTTTTTTAATAATTAAAATGCACTGAAACAAGAAAATATGCATATTCATGTAGATAGAAAGCTGAATCAATTACAAGAAAGTAGTAGATCATAACAAGCTTGAATGAATAAAAAACTGAATCAATTACAAGTCAATGCAATAAAAGTCGCCTCAAGAACGAAAAAACAATTAAATTTATAAAACCTAATAATTTATATATTTTCATCTTCATCTCTCGTCTTCATCTCTATCTCTGTCTTCATCTCCATCTTCATCTTCATCTTTATCTTCATCTCCATCTTTGTCTTCATTGACATCTTCAATGTCATCATTTGTATCATCGTCTTCTTCTTCTTAATACTTCATGTTATCCACTTTGGCATATCCACGTATTTCATTCTAAGAAGCAAGAATTCTATTTTAGAAGAGGAAAAAGCAAATGTGCAAGTTGGAATGTTTATGAATTAAGGCATACAAACCGATGGGTAAGTTGGATTTCATATTTTAGACTGCATATGTTTAATATAATGTAAAACACGCACACACACAACCAATTATCATAAAACAATCATCATCATCTCACATTGCTAGCAAGTAACTTCAAGCATCCTACCCAACCCAATTTCTTAGCAACTTTTAACCAATAAACACTGTTTAACAACCATGTAACACTAAAGCGTCAAAGTAGTTTCACAAAGTCCCAATATTCCATTCAATAACAAAATTTAGCATGAAATTCTCCTTTCAAACATTTTATCATACACTTAGTGTGCATTTCATATTAGGCAAACTCCAAAAATTTCAGTCCTTCTTATCACACCCAAAATTCATATGTTCCAACTATAAATCCACTTCTATTCGGTGTCCAAACTTGGGATAGCAAGATCAAACACCAATTAGGAGAAAGGCAACAATTTTCCAAACCATATACAAGAAGACATGACAAGAAGGAAAAGAAGACACAATACTAAATTTTCAGCAAGGTAATAATAAAACTAAATTTCTCTTTACGCAAGATTAGCAATTATCATGAATCATAAATCTACCATCTAAAAGGGTCAAAATTAATGCCTGGATAAAATAATCAAACAGCAATTTATATAATCACAACTTACAAGATAGACGTTAATTTGAAAACAGAAAGAATTAGCAATTATCATGAATCATAAATCTACCATCTTTTTATATCCAGAACAAATCATTCAACTAAATAAGACTGCAATCTACCAAGCAGTCTAAGCACATAAGTAAGAATTAAGCACCTATTTCTTGGCAAAATGCAAAAGTGAAGGCGCTTTATATTTGTTGGCTCTCGGAGTTTTGATGATAACAAGACTTCATTATTTAAACCTTTTGTTAAATGGGATTTGTGTTTTTGAATCAGTAAATGTTAAGTAAGGTGTTCTTGGTTACTCAAGTAATTGTCCTCGCATAAATTGACACCTCTCAAAAGTCTCGTTGAAAACTATCTCGGATTCGGTTCGGGCATCGTTTAACTTCTCCTTTGAAAGTTAACTTCTTATTTCAAGTTAACTTTCTCTCGTTATTCTGACGCTAATATCAAGTTAACTTTTTATTTCAAGTTAACTTTCTCTAAGCTTACGGAATATCAAGTTAACTTCTTATATCAAGTTAACTTTCTGAATATTTAATATATATCAAGTTAACTTCATATATCAAGTTAACTTTTCGAAATCACCGTCACGTAAACTGAAAATCAATGCCTGATTTCATTATTCCATAACTTCACTCATTAATATTCACAAATGCTTTTAATCTATTTGCTAATGAGTTTCGATAATTATATCATGGATTAACAACAAATTGCAATAAAGCAATTTGTGTCGAGAGCCGCTATATGCACCGAAAAGCAGAGCACATTAAAGCATGAAGACTTTCCAGCTAACTCATCTTCTGCACAAGTAGGCGAACGCATTTAATGAAGCAACGGTCGATTAATGGAATCCATCTGTGCCTAACGAAAGTTTGAAATCTCTGATATGATCTTGTTGCAATGATACTCGATTGTGACGCACCGAGAGAGATGCAAAACAGAGACAAAGTGCAAAACCCAATTAAGGCTTGCCCACTTTGCCAAAAGCATTGGGTCATTAATTAAAGCCACCAACTGTCCGAGAGCACATGAATGACAATTGTAAAGATTACTCAACTAAGCGGACAATCGTTTAAGGCTAAGCAGAAGGCGCGGACGTTTGAATCTTTCAACGGACATATTCAAATGTTCAAACAGATAGATTCAAATCCTTCAACGGTCTTCAATCTACAAACTATAAATACGGAAAGGATTGAATTCTTCAACAACGAACCAGCGCATACATAGATAAAGTATTCAAATTGTTCAAATTGTATTCTGTATATATCTTCGGATATTACTGAGCTTCAGTGTTTATTTTTTATCTACTCTTAGAGAGAGTTCATTTTATGTGAATCATTCATTGTAAGAATCTCAAGTCGTGGGACTTGGAGATTGGGATAATCAGAGTACAACTTGTAAGGGGGAGTGTATCCTAGGGAGAGGATAACTTTCGAGTACAGTGTGTATCGATTGTATACAATTACAACTTGTAAGGGGAGTGAGTCCTAGGGAGAAATGATCATCCCGAGTACGAGTGTGTAATTGTGATTGAGTGATAGTAGAAAATCCCGAGAGTCCGGGTACTGGACGTAGGTCAAGGAGTTGGACCGAAACAGTATAAATCCTCTGTGTCATTTCTGTTTACTTCTTTTACTGCTTTCATCGTTTATCCATCGTACGACGAAAGAATTTTTGAGATCACCTATTCACCCCCCTCTAGGTGATATTCCACCTTCAATATTTTACACCTTGGTTTGCAAATCTTGAGGTTTTGCATGGCATCCATTTTTAAGTGTTCTTTTTGGTTGGAGAAACAATTAGAGTGATTACAAATAAAATATGGTAAGGAAGTTTAGCATTGTACTTTCCTTATAACAAAGATTCATACAAAGCTTTCCTTAAAGTAGGAATGATTGGTTGAAAATTCTTTAGTGCTCTAATAAAATTGTACGGACCAACAAATAGACCACTCTTCGAGAATACATTGCAGCCCTTTCAAGTAAAAAACCTTTAAACTTAAATCCATAAATGGAATTCACTTGTCAATGACTAAGAAAAATTCAAAACAAAGATAACACAATCTGGCGGAAAACCAAAAATATGATGGACATTAAAAAAAGTAATAACCTTCTTTGTTCCTCTAAAGCCATTTGAAATTGCTCCGTGCTCGACGAGTTACTTTCTCAAACTTCATCTACAATTGCATTCAACATTTAATAAAGTATTAGCATGCAAGGAGTAAAAAACTAAGATGGTATCCTTTTCCATCGTTGCTAAGAGAAAAAATAAAACAAAAGTCATCAACAATAACCAAAAGGGGGAAAAATTCAACGGTAGTAGTATATAATATTCAAAGTTTAATTTAAAGCAACATGCCATTTCTAATATTCAAGGTTTCCACAAGATATGCAACAAATTAAGTCCAAAAATCCCTGCATCTATTTCAAGAGTAAGTACAAATTTGGACAAAGCAAAAAACAAAAATGAATAAAGAAAAGTCGAATGAAAGCTGTAATTTACCCTCAAACCAAATGCAAAGAAACTGATACAATTTTGATTAAAGCATTCAAAAAGTACTTTTTTTCTTCCAACCTAGCTATGTGATAATAATTAGATTCATATCTTATAAACTGGGTCTACTTAAATATTTAAGTGGACAAAATAATACCTTTGAGCACCTTCAGCACAATATCCTATTAAACCCACCAAATTTTTATGCTTTACTTGTCCAATTGCTTAAACCTCCACCTTAAACTCGTTCTATTTACAAGACAACACGAGCTCAAGCACATGAAAATTTTTTAGAGCACTAATCGGTTTCATAGATATCTCGTTAGTTCTCTATGTGGTTTTGATGATAATTAACAATTGTAAACATACATTGAAGTTTATCCTTGGCAAGATGGAAAACCTATCGTCAAAGCAACACTCGAGTATTAGTTCTAATACTCGAGTATTGACTTGACAAAGAGTTGCTCAAAAATCATTACACAAAGCAATACTCAAGTATTGGAGACAATACTCGAGTATTGACTTGACAGAGAGCACTCCAAGTTTTTGACCATGAGCCAAACTCGAGTATTGACATGCATACTCGAGTATTGAACATACAGAAAGATATCAAGCTTGTCATCTTATGGAAACTCGAGTATTGGTTTTGCATACTCGAGTATTGAACTTTCACAAAGCTTTCATATTTAACATGTGTTTATGAATACTCAAGTATTCGTTTGAAAACTCAAGTATTGTATTGTCAAAGTTTTCAAGCACCTAGAATACTCGAGTATTAGTATCCACACTCGAGTATTGGACTGACAGAAAGACTACAAGCTTTTTGCCTATATTGAATACTCAAGTATTCACTTCAATACTCAAGTGTTGAGTTGGCTAAGTTCTTTCTAAAACAAATGAACACTCGAGTATTGATTTGGAAACTCGAGTATTGAACATACAGAGAGCTTTCATCTTTGACAACAATTTGAACACTCAAGTATTCATTTCAATACTCAAGTATTGACTTGGTAAAGACTTCACAAAGTTTTTCTAAATGAATGAATACTCGAGTATTGAATTGGAAACTCGAGTGTTGGGCATACCGAGAGCTTTGCTCTTTGTCAATGATCTGAACACTCAAGTATTGGAGACAATACTCAAGTATTGAGGTTTTGAACTTAAACTTATTTTCACATCAAAAGTTCAAAACTCGAGTATTGACTTGCACACTCGAGTATTGACCTTACTTCAATGATAAGGTCCAACGTCAAAATTCGATGATTCCTCTCTAGAAGAAGAATACTCAAGTATCAGAATGAATACTCAAGTATTGACTTAAGTGCACAAGGACACACTCGAGTATTGATAAACACACTCGAGCATTGAACGCTAAGTTTGAAAATCAAACTTGACGAATTTTGAGATCTTCTTGTTTGAACTTAATACTTCCTATGATTAATCTCTAATGTTTCTAGATATGTTTAACCATTTTATTAGTGAGTTTCACCCACATTAGAGAATGTACATTGGAGCATTGAAGCAAAAGCAAAAGTGATGTCAGAGCAATAAATGCACAACCCAGAAACTTGCATCCTTTTGGTCAATCCGTTTGCACACGGTTGCAAGGCATTAAAGAATGATTTCTACAACAAGCAACTGCTGCTCCAACGGATTGATTCACAGAGAGACAACACTGAACAACTGCCCAGCTGGATTAAGAGAAAATTAGAGAGAGAAGATGCCTAAACCTCTTCCTTAACCTTGGCAGAACTTCTCCAACGGATCTATTAGGAAAGCAACGGTCATTTAATGATCTCTAAGTATAAATAGAGCTGCATTCAAGTCTTTCCAACAACCAACACATCTGAAAACGCACAAGCATTCAAGTTTCTCAACTACCTTTCTGTTTTCACTTGTATTCTGTCTTTTGACATTATAAGCTTCAGTGTTTAACATTATCTACTCTTTGTGAGAGTTTTCTACTTGTGAATCATTTATTGTAAAGAACCACAAGTCAGGGGACTTGGTGGTTGGGTTCATTAATTACAACTTGTAAGGGGGAGTGAGTTCTAGTGAGAGAACTATCTCTTGAGTACGAGTGTGTAATCCTTGATATAGTGGAAATCCCGGAGTGTCCGGGACCGGACGTAGGTCAAGGAGTTAAACCGAACCAAGATAAATCTTTGTGTCTAGATATTCTTCTCTACACCATGTTCACCCCTGTTTTGTTGCACAAAAACAGAGCAAAACGAAAAAGTTTCAAAATCCCCAATTCACCCCCCTCTTGGTGATTTAGCTCCACCTTCAATATCAACTTGGAACATATCAAATGAAAAGCAAAAGTTGAGATAAAGCAGTAATAATTATAAATAGTATAATAAAATAAACCAAAGTAGAATGTAAAATCTAGACTAATAGAAACAGAGGGTGTTCACGGTGCTACAAATCGAGCGCGGTGGTCAAAAATAGAGGAGTGGGAAGCGATGAGACCGACGATGGTGGTGAGAGAGTGGAATGGTGGAAGGTCGGTGGTGAGCTTCGCCAGCAGTGGTGACTGAATCTGGAAGATGATGGGTGGTGGTCGGCGTTCAGGTGGGTGTGAGAGTGAGAGTGAAGGAAGACGGTGAAGGACGCTGGTCTGAGGGTGTGAAGGTCCCAAAGAATGAAGGCATGAAGGAGGAGGATCGAAGGTCAAGGTGAAAGATCTGAGGCGTGAAGGTCCGAGCTCTGGTTCGCGGCGCTCACTAGCTCACGGTGAGAGTGGGTGACGGAAGGAGGGAGTGGTGTCGCCGGCGAGGGGTGAAGAAATGGAAGAAGGGAAGGTCGAGGAAGAAGGTTTGGGTGTTCTAGCCAGGATCCATGTCGCGGCGCTGCTTCTTCTTTAAGAGAAGTGGAAGCCTCGATTTGTTAGGGTTTGAAGCTAAAGGGAAAATATGTTCAGGTGAAATTGAGGGAAGGTTTGACCCAAAAAAAATGGAGGGAAGGGCAAAATTTCTGGAGGGAGTTTTTTGTTCAGCGAGAATTGCCCTTTTTTTGGTGGGTCACACTCTGCGTTTCTTTTTTTTTTTTTTTTTTTTTTTTTTGTTTGCTTGGTACTCTGCGTTTCTTTCAATCCACTCGTTCCTCTATTTTCTCACTACCTATTTATTTATTGACTTTATCATCCCATTTCAAAATTAAAGTCTTTATATATTGTCCGATTTAACATTCTACAAAATTACTATTAAAATGTGAAAATAAATTCAATTTCTAAATACTCCACAACTACAATTGAGAAAAATATAAAATGTTATATGCTTGCTAGTAAAAATAAGTGAAAGGAATAATATATAATAATGAGATTCAAAATTCATAGAGACGATACACATCATTATATTGTTAGTAATATTGTACGGTATATCTTTTTTTCATTCAATCATTTTGATCCCCACACTCATGAAGATGTAGTGCTTAATTGATCCTACACTCTTGTCTATTCTTTTTTTTTTCCTTCTAAAACATATTAATAGTGTCGTTTTAATAAAAGCTCATGTATACTATAAATTACATAAGAGGATTTCAATTTGGGGAAGAGGAGTGTCAATCTGGAGAGACTAATGAGTACATAGAAGGCACAAATGTCTTCTTTTTTTTGTCAATTAAGTTAAATGGAGGGAAGTATGAAATGTTTGGAGGGAAAATTTAATTTTCCTTTGTATTGGAGAGAATATGAGAAACTTTTAGAAAAATCATGGTTTCTCCCATACTAAATAATATATTTAAATTTTCATTTTATAATTTTTAAATTTAAAGACTAAATTCAGGATGTAAGCACATTAATAAATATCAAGCACAACACACTATCTCTCAAACTTTTTTTATCTCACAATAATCCAAAAAATTCATTTATTTTTTCATAAAAAATTACATCAATAAACATATTTATTGTATAAATATTATAAGTAAATTAAAAAAAAAAAACTAAAATTAAGAAGAAAAAAAAGACTTTTGGAGGCGACACTAAGTCGCCAAAAACACGCTTTCAATGGCGACATATGAAAGAGAATTAAATGTGATAATTCTAATCTTGAATTAGCTCATATGATTATGCCTAATTACAATAATCAAATCTGAAACAATAATTAACATAATTTAGGTATTTCATTCCGATGGGGAAGGGAATCCGAAAAAAATGCTTCTAGGAATTAAAACAAATTGCTTGGATATTTTTATAATATTAAATATTATATAAATAATATATGTTTCTTTGATTGCATCAATTGCCAATTAGCTCAATTGGAGTGAGCGTTTTAGTTCGGACTACGTGTCTTGTGTTCGTACTATGACTGACATGTTGAATGTTTTTTAATGATATTATCATTTTGTTTAAGTATACTACTTATAAAAAACAAGTATGGCTACATAAATTTGATTATAAAAACAAGTATGACTTTCAGCGGCGACATTAAAAGTCGCCACCAAATGTCGTCGCTGAAAGTTATTTTTGGGACCGGTTGTCTTTCCAACTGGAGGGAAGCTGCCTTTGACCCAAAAAAAAAAATTGGAGGGAATTGTGAAATTTTTGGAGGGAGAATAAGCTTACATTGTATTGGAGGGAATATATGAATCTTTTGGAAGAATAATATTTTCTAGTGAAAAAAAAAAAGAATTATAGCTTCTCACATACTAAATAATATATTTAACTTATTATAAAAATAATATATTTAAATTTTATAATTTTTAAATTTAAAGACTAACTTTGCAAAATTTTACTATGGAATTCCAAACCGTCGCAATTTGAAATTCCGTAGCAAAATTTTGTCAATTCCGTAGCAAAATTTTGTCATACCCCTTTAGTAGCTTCTGTGTTGATAATACATATTAGAGGTGAAATAATTAAGATACAAGGCTTGTATTATGTAGATATTAGCTTGTTGAATAGGTTTTTTTTCGAAACTTTGATGCTATATGTTGATTATCTTCTTAACATACTTTCATTAATCATGTAACATAAATTTTGTACTCATACAAATTCAAACAGATAACATTATCATATATATACTATTATCACAATTGTAAGAAAATACTTCTCATACAACAAACGTGGAGATTGATATAGACTGTTCTAATTAACAAATAATGAGAGAGTGACAAGTAATCTTTAATCTACCATCATACCATGCTTTAACCTCTAATGATTTGTACTCCTATTCTAATGAGAATTTTTTTGTAATTAGTTGTTCCTTCTTTCAATTTTATATCTTATCTCACGGTACACTCCACACCATATTGGCATGACAAGTGGATGAAGACATCAAATTCTTGTGTATCTACCCAGTAAGAGCTTATACGATAAAGTTTGTTCGTCTATATAATAATTAAAAGATATAATGATGATATGTATATAGATGTGAGTTAGAGTTAAAAAAAACAATTATGATTTGACGATTGTAATTTTGCTGAAAAATATAATTCAAATCACTTTTAAAATAGAATGTGAGAGATTTTGAAGGAGAGGATGTAGGAAGTTTAATTAAAGGTATTTTTGCATTTGGAAATTTATATTTTAATTAATAATTGGTGCTTCTAAATAATTACAACTTTTATAGTCATTTCCAATAAATAGTATTCTCTTTAGGTCCTTCTTTCTAATTTTCCTTTTTTTCAAAATATAAAAAATCACCCACGGAATTACCGACGGAATTCCGTGGGTAATTATTTTTTTATTAAAAAAATGAAAAATCACCCATGGAATTAGTGATGGAATTCCGTGGGTGATTTTTTTTTTTTTTTTTTTAAAAAGTTAAATTACCCACGGAATTACCCACGAATTCGTGGGTAATTTTTTTTTTTTTTTTAAATAAAAAATTATTAAATTACCCACGGAATTACCCACGGAATTCGTGGGTAATTTAAACCGTCCAATTACCCACGGAATTCCGTGGGTAATTTTTTTTTAAAAAAAATATTTTTTTAATTTTTCCCACGGAATTCCGTGGGTAATCCGTCGGTAATTAGCGACGGAATTTTTTCCGCCTCAGATTCCGTGGGTAATTTCATGTTTTTTTGTAGTGTCAAAGATATGGGTGGACCTGATGTTTTGACTCAACTCTTCATTTATTTTATTCAATTTTATTTAGAAGTAAAGGACTGATTTCAAAAGAAAATTGCTTGAGTTCTTTCTTTCACCTTAATCACTCACCATTTCGTTGTTATGCGAAAAAAAGGCATCGATATAAGCCAATAGGGCGTATTCTCTTTTTTCATAGCCAACTTTCTTGATCCCATCGATCCCCAGATTCACATGTATTTTCATGGAATTTCTACGGTATGTGTGTGTGTCAATTTATTTAGTCTAACTTTTTTTTTTCAAAAAAGAAAAAATATATTAAAGCACAGCATCCATTAACACACAGCCTAATACACCTTCAACACTCATGTACTTCTATTCACTATAGCTTCTTTTAAAAGAAGTAAAAATCATCAAATAAACCAGTAAAGTTGTTGGGTGGACATGACTAGGTGACCACAGAATGAAGCCTTTCTTTCGCATTGTTCCTTCCATATAGACATGCAATTAATTTTAGCATCGATTATTATTGTCCATAAAGTTGCTGTTGATCGTTCGGTAACTTGCTCACGCTTGCTAAATATTTTGTTTTATCTTGTTATCACTCTAATCAAGAGCAAACCATATCACCTCCTGTGAGAAGGTAAAGCCAAACATGGATGCAACCATTGCTTTAACGCTCATAGAAGCTGCGCTGATTTTGTTGGCTATAGCAATTTCTAAAGCTATCACATTAATCTCTCCACTTGATGATAGGTAACATCTATAAATGTTCATTTTATGATGTGCTTGAAGACCAATATTTATTCATGATTTCTTTCCATATGTAGTTGTAATGATGTTGAATCGATTCCCACGGTTTCTTCTCGTTCTAATATCATTGTTGCTCCTCCTGCAACCAAGTATAACATCTTTCTTAGCTTATAACATCTTTATTAGCTTTAGAGGGGAAGACACTCGTGATGCTTTCTCAAGTTATCTCTATGAAGCACTTTTCAATGCAAACATTCATACTTTTATGGATCACAAGCTCCACAAAGGAGATAATATCTCACCAATTCTTCTCAAAACAATAGAAGAATCAGAGATATCTTTGATTATTTTCTCCAAAGATTATGCTTCTTCCACGTGGTGTATGGATGAGCTCGTTCATATTATGAAATGTAAGGATCAATATGGAAGAACTGTCATCCCTATTTTCTACAATGTAGATCCATCCAATGTTTGCAAACAAAATGGAAGTTTTGGAGATGGATTTGTTAAGCTTAAGAAGAGATTTAAGCATGACCAAGAAAGAGTGCACGAGTGGAAAAAGGCTTTGATGCGATCAACAAATCTCTCAGGGTGGGATTAAAAGAATATCAGGTAGCTTCTACTTATGTTTCACTTATTGATTTCTTTCTTGGGGATTACACATAATCATTTCTTTTTTAATTTATATTTGTGTTAGGCCCGAACCCGAACTAATCAAAATGATTGTCAAAGACATTTTGAGCAAATTGAATAACAAGTCATCCTTTCATTTGGAAGGATTAGTTGGGATTGATTATCATATTCAACAAATTGAAGGGTTACTAAGTGAAGCTCGCATTGTGGGAATATGGGGTATGGGTGGTATAGGCAAGACCACTCTTGCCAGAGCTGTATTTGACAGGTTGACGGCACAATTTGAATCTTTCTACTTTGCTAAAGATGTAAGACAACAACTAGAAAGGAATGGGTTGGATGAATTACAAGAGAAATGTCTTAAAGAATTATTCAAAGATGATGATATTAACACTTATAATTTAGGATCCACTTTTGTGAAGGAAAGGCTTCACCGTAAAAAAATTCTTCTAGTGCTTGATGATGTGGAGAGTGCTATAGCAATTGAAGATTTAATCATAGCATGTGGTTGGTTTGGGGAAGGAAGTAGAATTATTATCACATCAAGAGACGAGCAAGTGCTTAAGAATACTTCTGCATATATAACGTATCATGTTCCACAATTGGATCCCCATCAAGCCTTTCATCTCTTTAGTTTGAAAGCTTTTAAGTAGCCATCAAAAGGTCATTTGGAGTTATCAGAGTGGGTAGTGGACTATTGTGAAGGAAATCCATTAGCCCTAATAGTACTGGGTAGCTTTCTTCATGGTAGAGGAGAAGAATTGTGGAAAAGTGCTATGGAAAAACTAAATCAAACTCTTCACAAGGACATTTTTAATGTGTTGAAATTGAGTTTTGATGGACTTGATGATGCACAGAAGAATGTATTTCTCGATCTAGCATTTTTCTCAAAAGACCCATGGCGGATTTCTTTGGAAGATTGTAGAAGACGCTTACATGATTCTTATGCACATATTGATATAAGTGTACTTAAAGAGAGATCCCTCATTTTAGTGGATGAATATGGTTATATTGAGATGCATACTCTTTTAATAGAAATGGGGCTTGAAATTTCTAGGCAACAATTAATGTCTAACCCTGAAAAACCCATTCGACTATGGAGGCACCAGGATATTTATCATGTATTCAACAATGACAAGGTAATACTACTTCTTAGTACTACTTCTAGTTCTTAATATAAGACTTAGTTTATTGTGCAATTTGCACTTAAAACTTGGCCTTATATTAATAATCTGAGGTAATTTTTTTTTAGTTTTTATTAAATTCTTTATCCTCTTACTATGTTATTTCAATTTCATGTACTTTCTTGAAAGTTATTTGTTTATTCACTAAAATGTTTGGTAAGTCTAATTAGACTTTTTTAAAAACTCTTTCTCGGACTAAAATTGGTTCTCTTTTTTGGTAAATCTTAGGTTCATTTGATAGCTGACTAAAATTGGTTATGGCAAAGCCTTTTTGTTAGGTGTGATTTATTAAGCTTCTTAATCTTTGTAATATTCATATTTTCTTAAGCTTTGAGATAGATTCTAATATATATTTTAAATTTAGAACATGAACGATCGTCAATAAATTATAAATTATCCACAAAGGCTAACTTTTTAATACTCATTAATAATTCATGTAGTATAAAAGTTATGATCATTAGATTTTACATAAAACGGATGACATTTAGATATCTTATGGGTAAAAGAATGGTGCAGTTTTGAATATTTTATGATTCTTTTAAGAAAAATAAGTAAATAACGCACAGTTTCAGAGCATTTTTATTTGGAAAATCATAAAAAAATTAAAAATTGTGCCATTTTATACCCATAAGATATTAAAAATCACTTATTTTATATAGAATCTAATGATTACATAAAAAAGAAAAAAAACCTTTTGGGAGATGGGGGCACACAAGTAGCAATATAGAGGCACATTGATAGCGTCTCCTTGTTCATGATTTTTGAGAAATTCATTTAGTACCCGGGAAACATGAGTTGTGAGAATTTTTGAACAAAATGCACTATAGCGTTTTTAATTCGGATATCCCCAAAAGAAGATATATTTAATCGTTCTGCAATATATATATATATATATATACATATTCATTTTTTAGACAATCACAATTGTTTTTCTCTTCATTTGCTATTACTAGGGGATTGAGGCAATTCGATGTATGTCATTGGATGCAAACAAGATAAAAAAGATTACATTGAGAGCTAGTGATTTTCAAAAGATGCGTGACTTAGTATTCCTTGAAGTTTACAAGTCGATAGGAAAGAGCCTTCAAAATTGAATATTTGTGAAGATTTGAATTATCTTTCGGAGGAACTAAGGTTTTTTAGATGGGAAGAATATCCACTATCATATGTGCCATTACATTTATGCGGAGAACCTTACTACACTTAGAATGTGTAATAGTAATGTTCGACAACTTTGGAAAGGAGATGAGGTACGTACCACAATTCATGTCATAATTTTTTTAAACAAAATGATTAAAAGATCCTGTGTATATGAAACCTTGACCAAATAATGTACAATGCAAATGTTTGCTTTACGATCTTTAAATTTAGGGTTAGTAGTAGCTATACTTTTTTTATTTTGGGAAGGAAATCCAATACATCTTTTAAATGCATTGACTTATTTCCATAATAAGAGGACATTATTGTTTATTGGCATTGGAGAAATTATTAATTGAATTGTTTTGTGTCGTTATCTAATGTATTAAACTCTATTTTTGTTTTCAGCATTTTCCAAATGCGGAGATAATTGATTTAGTGGATTCGAGATATCTCACTACACTGCCAGATCTTTCTCAGGTCCCTAAGATTGATTATCTGTTTCTTAATGGTTGTGTTAATTTGGGTCAAATTCATTCTTCAACTTTCCCGAAAAAAGGCCGTCGGCTATACGGGTATGGTTGTGGGCCAATGCGGATAAAGGTTGGGGGCGGTATAAAAGGGAGAAGCTCAGGGTTAGTGATTGTGTCTAGTTATTTGGATCTTTGCAATATGTCAATTAACAAAGTGGCATTGAAGGTGTTTGTACGTGGCAACATGATATCTGGTGTTAGATTCAAACACGAGGTAATGCCATTGGAAGAGATAGAAGAATTGAGAATGGGGATACAAAGTTTGGTGTCTTTGCTTCCATTTGTGGGGAAAGTTGAATGGTGCAAAGGTCAAATTGAGTTTGGGCATGATTTCAACCAGCATCATCGTTATTGTTATTGGGAAATTAAGGAGAGAAATTATAATAAGGGGAGAAGGGTGATAGAGGAGAAATGATGAATGGACATCAAGTGGTGACGTTGTCATTGATGGAAGATGACAAAGAGGATGATATGTTGATGGAAGATTGCTGCAGTAAGAGTATTACATTCACAAGAGTTCCTAATAGCATCACTCGTTGGTCATTATTGAAGGAACTGACATTAAAATTGCTTCCAATCTCTAATGAATATTGCAGAAGGATTAAACCTCTCTTAGGGCCCGTTTGGTACGGGGAAAATTTAAGGAGGGAAAGGAATTTAGAGGAAGGAAAGGAAGGGAAGGGAAGATTTTGAAAAATGAGAGAGATGGTTTGAGGGAAGATGAGTTGTTTGGTAAGAAGAAAATGAAGAGGTGGCGGTTGGTAAAAAATCAAGAAATGTCTATTTTACCTTCAAAAGTAATTAATTCAAAATAAAAAAGAAAAATAATTTTTTTTGCTAAAATATATTTTTAATAAATATATTAATTCAAAATAAAAAAGAAAAATAATTTTTTTTTGCTAAAATATATTTTTAATAAATATATATAAAAGTTTGAACTTCTGTAAAAAAATTTCCCGCCAAGTTCGAACGTTCCCGCCATGTTCGAACGTCCCGCCATATTTGAATTTGAGGGGTAAATTTGTCAAAAGTGTGAACAATGACGTGGGAAAGGTGAAATCCCTCCAAATTTGGAGGGATTTGATCTTCCCACATATGAGGGAAGATTGGTGGGCCCGGGAAGATAGGTTTCCGGGAAGATTGGTCCAAAATGCATACCAAACGAGGGAACTCTCTAATTTTCCTTTCCTTTCCCACGGATTCTGTGTACCAAACGGGTCCTTAGATGTAACAATCTCTTTCCCGACATTAATCCATCATACGCTTACCCTTGTTTAGATATCGGGTATGGCTCTGATCGTTGCTTCGGCTGTGGCCTTTCCGATGGGTCTCCTTATGGCATCTTAAGCAGTAGAGTTGGAGCAAATGTCGGACGAAATCATGTTCTTGTAGTATGGCATAAAGGAAGAACTGATCCTGTGATTATGGGGGTGATCATATAGTTAAGTTATATTAATGAGTAATCGTAGGGATATTATGATTTTAATAAATCACACACACACACACACATATATTAATTTTCCCTAATTTGATTTTAATAGTTGTTTATAATTACACTCACATATCTTGTGTGTGAATGTTATGAATGAAAAAAATTTCATTTAACATACACTAAATAAAATAAAATCACATTAAAAAAATGGATTGCACTCGGTCGTTTTATTTCTTTTCGACCAAAAATAGATATTTGAAGGTGTTTGGTGTTAGCGAAAGTAGACTAAAATGCAAATACGGATTAGTTTATTTTTTGGTTTATGATTAGTGAGTATATCTGTCTCACATAACAGGATTTAAAAAATTGCGTTGATACATTATAAATATTATATCATGATTTTATAGATGAGATTGATAAATCCTAATTTTTATATATTTTATCCCTCCTTATTCATTTATTTCAAGGACTATTTTAGGTTAATTTGAATTTATTAGATAATATTTGGATTGTTAGCCAATTTTACGAAATAATATAAATCTGAATTGATTATGAGATTATTTAGTTTAAAGTATTAATATTCTGATTATCTTGTGATTGAATAATAAATAAATAAATATATATATATAAATAATAGATCACGATTTTATTTAATTCTTACGAGAACAAGGAAAAATATGTTAGAAGATCCTCCAATGCAGAATTGACCTTGAAAGCTAAAAGAAGATTTAATGGAAGAATTTTACTGGGCTTCTTAAAATTTAATGGATTCAAGTTGATATCAAAGCTCTCCCCTTCCTTCTTAACTTTAACCTAGCCGCCAAAAGATTGCTCACGCTCTCTTTGAGAGCCAAGGCACACACCATCTCCTTTTTGTAACACCCCATTTTTGTAAAGCGTTTTCAAAATAATTTGATCAGAGTGGCGCATCGGAGCAATTCAAAAGAGCGAGTACTGATGAGTAAATTACGAAATATCATCCATGGTTTGTTATAGTAGTGGTACATTCATCCGAATAATTCCAAAATATTTTACAGTCCAAAAAAAAAAAAAAGAAAGAAACTTCGGGGTCCTCAAGCGGTACCGCTTACCCTTGTCAACGACCTTTGGTCTTCCGGACCACGATGCTACAATGAAGAGCGAGGTCCAATGCATATCGGACCTCGGTAACGGTTAACCTCATGCTTAAGTAATACGATATGTATGACAGATATTCATGACATTACAGCAAGAATCAATACATAAGTACACAAAGAGATGCAAGATTAACATATCAACAATACATAGCACACAAACATGTAAAGTCACCACGTTTGCACTAATCGGTGCCACGATGTACAATCGTGTCCTCAGGGTGTTATCAAGACTATAACCCGTGTAAAGCTGAATGTATAAACAGTGATTTAAGACCGAGTCTTAGTCTATGAAATCATTCATCACATATAAGCATACAATAAGCATCAGAGTCAGTGTTATAGTACGCGTCCGTACCTTCGTTGGTGAAACCGGTACGTTTGTCCGTCGGTGTATGATCACGTATAGCCTATAATGGTAATATCGCATTTATTAATTCACAAATAATATTCTAGTAGACATCTTAGTCCATAATGACCTTTTTACTCTTGGTGGGATTATTTTTCAACTTATTTCCAAAATTTCGTAGAAAAACGCTGGTACAGTATTTCTGGGCAGATTTTTCGTCTAACTTTGAAACATCATAATTAATTCTAGAAAAATCGAAACGAGGATCCATAAAATTTCCTTGAAACCTCAGCATGTATATTTTTGAGAAAAAATATTGGTTTACACACAGAATTTGTGATTCATTCCCAGTTTGATGATGTTCATCCTCTGCCCAGAATTTTCCAGAAAAATGTAGCCTTATTTCCAGAATTTTTATCTCCCTCTACAGACCTCTAATTGATTCATATTTTATATCAATGGAAATCTATACATGTCTACTATACTCAAGAATTATTTCAGAATTTATGAATATGATTTTGCATATAAAATATCACTATCTAACTGCCTGACTCCCATTGCCCAGCAACAACCCACAATTCCCATCTTACTCTAACTTGTTTTATTAATCCTAGAAGTCACTCCCCAACATGTTTCCACCTTGTCAGGCATCTTTCGATGCAATAAGGCTTGAAAAAAATTATGGGAAATTACTTTACCTATTTCCCAGATTAAAACTAATAATTCTACTAAAGCTACTAAGAACTAAAGACTAAAAACTAAAAACTAAAGACAAGCTTACCTCTTGAAGCCTCTTGCTTGCCACCTCATTCTTGCTTCTACTCTATTAGAAATCAACTCTTGAAGTTTGATTTGGTGTGAAGAATTATGAAGGGCAAGGCCCCTATTTATAGTAAAAGCTCATGGATTACATCCCTTGGATCAAATTTTCTTATCAATGGCTCATGTTAATTTGTGCTTTCATGAAGACTTAATTTGGTAAGGAAAACACTCTCATTGGTTGATTCTAATAACATAGGATTTAGCTAATTATCTTAATTTCTAAAATTAAATTCAACATGTGTGGAAAAAATATTATATTTTAATCACTCTCTCTCTCTCTCTCTTTCTTCCTTTCCCTTTCTCTCTCTTTTTCTTCCTCTCATTTTCCCCCTCCCATCCGTGCTCCCTCTCCCTCTCTCTTGTCTCCTTGAATTTTTGCACAAGTGGTCCCATGTGCAAGTGTTTTTATCCTATTTTTAGTTTTATACTAAATTCTCCTATTTATCCTCCTCCATTTTTGCATTTATGAGCCCATGTGCTATATTTAACTATGCAATTATTTAATTTTGTTAAATAATATATTATCCTCTTATCTTGAACCCTATCTATTAGATTGGATTTTGTGTTGATTACATTAAATCTTGGCCCTACACCATTAAGCATGAGCTCTTGTGATGTCATCCTTGTGATGTCACTTTGATGACATCATAAAGGCTTAAGTGTCATTAGCAAAGCTTAATTAACTCCTAATTGTATTTATTAGCTAACCATGGAGACTTCGTGTTTAATTTACTCAAGCTTTATGCACCATAATTCATCATGAAGGTTTACACCATTATTAAGTGGAGACTTAATTGCTTATCAATCCTTAAAAATTTCTTAAGTATTTTCATCACATTATCTTGCTCTTTTTGATTATTCAAGAACCATGGTTTAATATAATAATCATTTGTATTTTAGGATCCTTAAATGTGGTCTAAAGATTTGCCTTTGGTTGTTTTAAATTTCCAAGAGAAAATTGCCTAGAATATAGTTACAAATTTTCAAAATTTAGAGACAACATACTCTCCTCTATTGAACATGTAGTATTTGTCAAAATATGGCTTTCACTATAAGTGGGGATTTTAGGGTTTTACATTTCTCCCCCCGTTAAATAAAATTTCGCCCTCAAAATTTACTCTATACTACCCATACTCTGGGCCATAAACTCCGGATATTTCTCTTACATTTCTTCTTCTATTTCCCAAGTTGCTTCGTTAGGTGATAAACCCTTCCAGAGCACCTTGACAAATAGAATAGTTCTATTTCTCAGCCGTTTCTCACGGTGATCGAGAATTTGCTCCGGCTCGACTACGAAGGTATTTTCATGTCGCACCTCGACATCCTTATATTCAATAACATGATCACTGTCTGGTTGGTATTTCTTCAACTGGGAAACATGGAAGATGTCGTGAAGTTTGCTCAGGTTCGGGGGTAAAGCCATCTGGTACGCGACCGGTCCACGCTTTGCCGGATTTCAAACGGCCCTATGTAACGAGGACTTAATTTTCGCCTTTTCAATGTTCTACCGACACCGATTCACGGGGATACCTTTAGGAACACGTGATCTCGACTTTGAATTCTAGAGGTCTCCTCCTTTGGTCCGCATAGCTTTTCTGCCGCTTTGCGTGCTAGGAGTCTCTTCTTGATTAACGCAATTTGTTCGGAGGTCTTATCAACTATATCTGTTCCAAAAAGTTCTCTCAGATAACTCCGTCCAGCATATAGGTGATTGACACTTTCGCCCGTACAATGCTTAAAAATGGAGCCATTTGTATGCTCGCATGATAGCTGTTGTTGTATGCGAATTCTACTAATGGGAGATGTTGGTCCCAACTCCCTTAAAGTCCAATACACACTCTCTCGGCATATCTTCAAGCGTTTGTATCGTTCTTTCGACGGCCATCGGTTTGAGGGTGATAAGCCGTCGTGTCTCAAATATTTGTACCCAACTCTTTATGCAACGCTTGCCAAAATCGGGATGTGAATCGCGGATCTCGATCGAGACAATGCTCTTGGGTACACCATGGAGTCTCACGATCTCCTTGATATAGATTTTTGCCAACCGTTCGGGAATAGTTGATGCCGATGGGAAGAAAATGTGATGACTTAGTTAGTCGGTCAACAATTACCCGATCACATCGTGGTTCCGGATCTTGGGCAATCCCACCACCAGATCCATAGTTATGTTCTCCCACTTCCGTTCTGGAATTTCTAACCCTTGAAGAAGACCAGGGGGTCGTTGATGTTCGATCTTTACTTTTTGGCAAGTCAAGCATCTGGCCACGTATTGGGTTACATCTTTCTTCAACCCGGCCACCAAAACTCGATTTCAAGTTCGGTACATCTTGACCATGCCTGGATGTAGAGTGTATTTACTCTTATGATCCTCATCCAGTATCTTCCGTCGTAGTACATCATCTTTCGGTACGTAGATCCGCTTCTCGTACCTGACCAGACCACTAGGTGATAGGTCGTGGTCTTGAGTCTCGCCCTGTGAGATCATCTCCTTTGGCCGCACGGCCCACTCATCATGCCTTTGAGCTTCCTCGACTTCATCTCTCAGTCGTATTCTCCTTGACTAACAAGAAGACTCGCAAGGTAGGCTTCACTGGGCGCATCGTAATTCGTGCAAACTTGATTTGACAAGTTCAGGTCTCTGAAATCTTCAAGCAGCCTTCATTCCTGAATCATCATGTATGCTACATGCAACGACTTTCTACTGAGAGCATCTGCAACGACGTTCGCCTTACTCGGATGATACTTGATCTCTAGGTCGTAATCTTTTAGCAACTCCATCCAGCGACGTTGCCTCATGTTGAGTTCTTTCTGATGAAACAGATATTTCAAACTCTTGTGGTCACAGTATAGTTCTATGGTCGCACTGTATAAGTAATGCCTCCATATTTTCAAAGCAAACACAATAGCCACAAGCTCTAAATCATGCGTAGGATAGTTCAACTCATGAGGCTTCAACTGACGAGAGGCGTAAGCCACCACTCTGCCCTGCTACATTAGGACACATCCAATCCATGCCCACTGGCATCACTATAGACCATATAAGTCTCACTTGGATATGGGATTAGCAACACTGGTGCTGTGGTCAACCTCTCCCTCAGTTCCAAGAAGCTCTTCTCACAGTCTTCATCCCATACAAACGATTGATTTTTCCTCGTGAGCTTTGTCAATGGTAAGGCAAGACATGAGAAATTTTGTATGAATCTGCGGTAATAGCCCGCCAGACCCAGAAAACTACGTATCTCCGTCACGGTCTCTGGCCTTTTCCAGTCCAGAACTGCTTCCACTTTGCTGGGATCAACGGCAACTCCGTCGCGTGATATGACATGGCCCAGAAATCTCACTTCTAGTAGCCAAAACTCACATTTGCTTAACTTAGCAAAGAGTCGCTTTTCCCTTAGTACACTCGCATACTATGCGCGATGTTCTTCGTGCTCTTCCCTACTCTTTGAGTAGATAAGAATGTCATCAATAAACACCACCACAAATTTGTCCGGTATTGACGGAATATTCTGTTCATGTAATCCATGAACACGGCAGTGCATTTGTCGACCGAAAGGCATCACCAAGAATTCGTAATGCCCATATCTAGTTCTAAAAGCTGTCTTCGGAACATCAGTAGCCTTTACTCGTAGCTGATGATATCCCGAGCGTAAATCAATTTTTGAGAAGACACAGAACCAGATAGTTGGTCGAGTTGATCATCGATCTTGGGAAGTAGATATTTGTTCTTGACAGTCACCTTATTCAACTCTCGGTAGTCGATACAAAGTCGTAAGCTCCCATCTTTCTTCTTCACGAACAACACAGGGGCTCCCCATGGTGACACACTGGGTCGGATAAACCCTTTCTCTAGCAGTTCTTCAAGTTGCTTCTTCAATTCCTGCATCTCGTTCGGTGCCATTCGATATGGCGCTTTGGATATTGATCCCGTTCCAGGCATCAATTCAATGGTGAATTCGACTTCCATTTCTGGCGGCAACTTCGTGAGATCCTCTGGAAATACGTCAGGGAATTCGTTCACAACTGGGATGTCTTCGAGTGAAGGTTCAGTTTCCGCCTTGATTGAGAAGAAAACTATATACGCTTGGCATCTATGTTTCATGCATCTTTCAGCTTCCGTAACAGAGAGAAAATTTAGGCTCACATCAATCTCATCTCTGCTGTGGGAGTATGAGAATAATATCTTCTTATTACCACAGTCGATCATTGCATTGTTCGTCGTTAACCAATCAAGACCGAGAATGACGTCGATGTCACGAAGTGGTAATTGGATAAGGTCTATATTGGACTCTCGCCCATTTACACTCGCAATACAATTAAGACATGCATCAGAAGCTAAAGATTTCACACCAAGGGGTGTAGCTACTATCAAGTCATAAGGTAATCTATAGGCATGCATACCTAAGCGATTTGCACAATCATAGGAAATGAATGAATGACTAGCACCCGAATCATATAATGCCTGAAGTAGATTTCCATTAAGAGAGATAGTACCTTGGATCATCTCTGGAGACTTTCTGGCTTCCTCATTCGTCAACGCAAAAACCCGACCTGGGTTCTGTGGCCTTATCTCTGGAACCCTTTGAGGACAGTTCACGCTAATGTGCCCCGGCTTCTGACATTTGAAGCGACTTGCCTCCGTTCACGCTAGCACCTGGATGGTACTTTCCGCATCTCATACATGGCGGGAATCCGGCACTCTAGCATAGCTCCGCGGTCCCGTGACGGAATGGTTTCTTCTCGCCACCTCGGAGTTGTTCCAAGGTGCCTTCCTCTTCGAGGAATTTCCACGCTAAAACGCCACGACTCGCCTTCTTTGCTGTTAAAGTTCCTGGGGGTGCGTAGTTCCTTCAGGTTTCGTTCGATGAGTCGGCATGACTCTACCGCTTGGATTAGCTCTTTAAATTGCTGCGAAACAAGCCTTTCCCTTATCTCGTGCTTAACCCCATATATCAGTATGTTTTCCATACTGCTTCTACCATCATCATGCTTTATGTATGATGAATACCATGACAAAGTTGGTAAATCGGGCATAGTAGTCATCGAATGACTCCTCGTGACCTTGTCGGATGTGAAGGAATTCCCGACTCCTTGATCACTTGCACCGAGGGAGGAAAGTATTGTTCGTTGAACTTCTCGAGGAATTTCTCCCAAGTGATGGGACGGTACCGTGCTCGCAAGGTTATAGTAATGCTTCTCCACCATCTATCCGCATCTCCTTCAAGTTTGTAGGTTGCGAGCTGAGCCTTTCGATTTTCGGGACACTCCATGACTTCAAAGATTTTTTCTAATCTTTTTAGCCAATCTTCAGCTGAATCGGGTTTGCCACGAAAAGCTGGTGGCTTTAGTTTACGTAATTGAGCGACCCAAGATCTTGCGTAGTCTCGCCCACTATGTTGGGCAAAAGGGTAGTACCGCCATCTCTATTAGGTGGAGGAGGTGATACAGATCTCTCTGACCCTTCAGCTTCTTCTGAGTTCTCCTCGTCTCGTTCGTCTTCTTCTTCAGAGTTTTCCTGCTTAGTATCTTCCTGCTGGTTTACTTCTGCTTGTTGTCGTTCGATTTTTCTTTCTTGTCTCTCCTCAAGGAGTTCATTAATCAAAGTCCTTTGTTCTTCCAGCATTCTCCTCATCTCTTGCAACTCGTTCTGCTCTGGTTGAGCCGCTACTGGGATTGGTATTTCTCGAGGTTGTCGACATCTTCCTCTACCTCTTCCACGGCCTCTACCTCTACCGCGAGGGACTTTGGCTCCACGTATATTTTCCATTTCTTAACTTCCTTATTTATTTAGAAACAATAGATATAAATGCTTAGAGAGAAGTAGTCAGAGAAAACATAAACACATTCATATTCATTAATAAGTCATAGTCATAAGTACTTCCTAACACATTTATCAAACTAGCTTACATTATAGGCCCTTTAGTAGTTTAGGTATTCTTTCAACCTTTCAGGGTTTTTAGGGAAATGCTTTTTACATACCATAACCTATACTACCATAACATAACTCCTACTTCTTCCTTCCACACTTTTCGCACCGGTCTTCCTTCCGCCCTTCTACTACATATTCGGGTACACAAAGCTTTTGAGACTACAGTAGGTATAAACATTTTGGATGGGTCCTTCATTTTGTTTTCATTATCCAAAGAGTGGTGTGGGGAAAGTAGTAGAGAGTGAATCTAATCCAATCCCTGGGAGGGTAGGGGAAATGAACCTATGAGTACATGTCATGGAATTCCTTGACTAGGTCTAGGTAACGAAGGTATTTTTCCTGGATGGTCGCGGTTTCTGTTCCTGCTTGCATAAAGTCTACTCTCAGGGCTTAAATCAACATGGTGTTATCATCAAAGGTATAGTGTAGGCATAGGCATGGGGACTCGTGTTCTTCATTGCTTTCAGGACTTTGGATTTGAGGGTAGTCGAAATTGTCTCCCACTGAAGAGTGGGTTGGTTCACCAAGTCCTATGAGTTCAGGATATACTACATTTAGGGGTACAACATGAATTGGTTCAGGGTCGCAGTTGGGTTCATCGGGGTAGTCTGGCCCAGGGTGATATTCGGGCTCAGGGTCATATTCTGGATAGTAGCTAGGGTCATATTCTGGTGAGGGATAGTAGCTGCGTTCGGGGTCATATTCTTGTGAGGGCTGGTATTCAGGTTCAAGCGGAGGGTATACAGGGTTGGGGTTCAGTCTTCGTCCCACCAACTCCGGAACTACGGTTTTACGGGCCGTACGCCTAATCTTCCCATGATAATTCATATACGGGTTTGGATCACTGTCCATCACTACAACAATACACCAGAGTTATATCAGTACTCATTTCAAAATAGGTTTTAAGATAATGGCTTAGAGCCCAACTTAGTTAATCAAACCGATTGGCCAGGTAGGTGTCTATCATGGTGGTCTCACCGACTTTACGCGACGGCGAATGACGACCCACATAGACTAGCCCCGCTTCGGCACCAATGGTTTACTATAACGAGCCAGTTCTTGCCATATAAAATGCTCTTAGTTGAAAAACTCCAAACCTAACTCCGTTACTCAAACAATCTGGCCAGGCCGGTGTATTTGTGGAAGCCTCGCCGAGGTTAACAGTGACTGATTGACAACCGCAAAACCCTTTCTAGACACCAGACTGTTTGAAATAACTTCGTTGAATTCGTGCCATAATGAATTGCTCTGATACAAAAAATGTAACACCCCATTTTTGTAAAGCGTTTTCAAAATAATTTGATCAGAGTGGCGCATCGGAGCAATTCAAAAGAGCGAGTACTGATGAGTAAATTACGAAATATCATCCATGGTTTGTTATAGTAGTGGTACATTCATCCCAATAATTCCAAAATATTTTACAGTCAAAAAAATAGAAAGAAACTTCAGCCAGTCCTCAAGCGGGGGCGCTTACCCTTGTCAACGACCTTTGGTCCTCCGCACGATGCTACGATGAAGAGGCCGAGGTCTAATGCACATCGGACCTCGGAGTAACGGTTAACCTCATGCTTAAGTAATACAAAGATATGTATGACAGATATTCATGACATTACAGCATAATCAATACATAAGGACACAAAGATGCAAGATTAACATATCAACAATACATAGCACACAAAGACATGTAAAGTCACCCACGTTTGCACTAACCGGTGCCACGATGTACACTCGTGTCCTCAGCGCTAGGAATAATTTCACTTTAGCTCACTTAATCAACACCTTACCATAAGCTTGTAACAACTCTAAAATCTTCACTACTAATAGCAATTAATGTAATGAATCAAGAGGACTTAAAAGGCTTGTAATGTCGGATGAAGGCTAAATGAAATGAATTAATTAGAAAAATAAAATAGTTTATATGCAAGTCAAAGCTAAGCTAACGAGCAAGTTCATAGTATCTAAATAACTTTACAAACTTTTGCCAATTTTTTTGAAAATCATGAACAAATGCCTTCTTGATATTTCTTACGCTTTTATTTTTTTCTACCAAATACTTTTTTTTTCAAACTATACTCACTTTTCTTTTTCTTTTTTTTTTCACATACATGGCATTTCAAATTTTTGTTGGCAATTCTCTTTTGATTTTTTTAGAATACTATGAGTAATGACATGCATATAACATAAGAAAAGCATCAAAGGAGGTAAGCAAAGGGTAGATGAATGTAGGCTTTTGTTTAGGTAAAAATGGTTTAGAATTGAACGCCTCTTTCATTTTCATCACAATAACACAAATACTGTTTCGAAAAAGAGTTGAAACAAGTTCTAGAAGGTGAAAAACTAAGCGAACATGCACACATGAAAAGAATTTAAGGCTCAAATATCCTTTCAACAAGGTTTTTTTCTCCAATGCTCACTCTAACACAATCAATTGCTTAGTAAGCTAACCACAAAACATCTACTTAACTATTCCAAGTGCTAACCTTACAAACACAACCAATCAAAACATTACAATCAGTTAAAATAATGCCCAACTCCTAAATGCACAAATGATATATAAACTCTCTTTTTCAAAATGAGAAAGTAAAAATCCAATTGTGGGTTCACTTCTCTTCCCATTCACTTGAAAAACAAGACATGGTTTTATAAATTTGCCAAAACACTAGATCTCATTAAAGCTCAAAGAATTTCCCACAAATTATACACTTCCAAAGTGGCAAATGCGACCCTTTACTACTTAGGGCATGCATTAAGGCAAGTCATTCTTGAAAAATTTTAAGTTTAAGGCATTTTGTGATTTAAAAACAACAAATTAATTGGGATTCAAAATGTAGTCCCTCCCACACTTAATCAGCACATTGTCCTCAATGTTTGTAAAGCACTTCTATGATTCTAACTTGTTCCTTAATGAAGTAGAAAGTTGTGAAGTCCAATTGCAATTGAAGCACAACACATCAACATCATAAAGAGAGAAGAAAGAAGAAACAAGCCATAATAATAGAGAAAATTAGAGTGAAGAGGCACAATGCTAATTAACCAAGGTAGTGGCTAAGATGCAAAGCATAAATTGGGAGTTCTTATTCTAATTACTAAACTATACTACTACTACTTTTCTACTGAGATAGTCCCTCCCATGCTTATTTCAAGCATTCGAATCATAAATGAGTTAACACTACAAGAACAGTCAAGTTTTGCTACGGAAAAATTCCGTAGCAAACAAAGCTTTTTCCGTAGCAAAACGGATTTGCTACGGAATTTTTCCGTAGCAAAAAACCGCGTAGCAATTGCGACAAAACAGAAAATCCATCGCAATTTGCGACATCCGTCGCAATTTGTTTTGAATTTTTGCTACGGAATTTTTTTCCGTAGCAACTTTGAAATTTTGCTACGGAATTTTTTTTTCCGTAGCAACTTCAAAATTTTGCTACGGAATTTTTTTTTTCGTAGCAAGTTCCCAAATTTGCAAAAATTTGCTACGGAAAATTATTCCGTAGCAAATTTTTGAATTTGCTACGGAAAAAATTCCGTAGCAAAACTAATAAATTAAAAAAAATATTTTTTTTAAATTTTTTTTTCAAAAAGTGAATACACAAAGTAGTGTACCATGGATATAATAACAATTATAAAGAGTTTACATAGAGAAAACAAAATATATATAATAATGTTGCAAAGAGCAAATAGTAAAAAGTATCCCAAACAACAGCATTGTGATCATCATCATCACTAGTATGGTCATTATCACCAGGAGCCGACCCCGAACCCTTGTCTTTCATTAGGGACTTGAGTTAAAGCTGCATCTGATCATCATCTCCGCTTGCTAAGTCATCTGCTGATCATCTCTCGTTCTCGAATCATCTCTGTGCATCATCTCCGCTTGTTGGGTCATCTGCCGTCATCTCTCTCTCGTTCCGAATCATCGCTGCCTCATTATCTCATGTTCCTCGGTCCGCCTTCATCATCTCCTATTCCCGAGTCATCCGTGTTGCTTGCTCCCGCACCAAAGCCTTCATCTTCTTCACTCATCCGCAAAAACATTATGAAGTACATTTATTATTTGAACTTCATTTGAATGGACAAGAGAATGGAAATTATAATATTAAATGTATTACGTTTACCCAAGAAACACCTTCAATGTCGCATAAGGAGCGCTTTGTTTGCTTCAAACCGGGCAGAGGCACCGTATCCAAAGACTCTCCCTTTCTTGTTAAATCTGCCTCGTAGCCTCAAAGAACAGACTCTCATTATCTGGACCGAGAGGATGTGGGGTCTCTCTCCCGTGTCAACTTCGAAAGGTTTCCTACAAGTACAAAAATACATAACAAATAAGACATGTAAAATGAAATAAATATGGTGGTGCATAAAACAAGTAATAAAGGAAATAAATGTCTAACCGCTACTTGCTGCGCTTTGGGTTAATCCACTACCTCTCACTCCCTTCGACTGCGGAATGGGTGCGCTCAAAGGTAACCCACTCAATCGATCCTACAGAACTTCCCCGCACTCTAACCGCAAACGCAAATGATGACATTAATTAAGCACTTCAAAGTACAAAATATTGAATACCTAAATAGAAAATAACGTGTACTTACAACTTGTCGTCGATGCTCACTAATTGGAATGGAGCTGCCAACATATGACGGTCCTTCCATTTTAGCCCTATTTTCCTTATTTTTCGCACTTGTGTTATGAAACTTCTCATCGGTGGCCCAACTCTCAAATAATTCATCTCAAGATCTGGGTGGAATCCAATCTTTCTTGCCTCTTTGCCTCCCTCAATGAATAAAGCTTTTGAGACAACCACCGACCTGCCCCGTGGTTATAAGCTTTTTTCAGATCTTCACGATGTTCGTGCAACGACATATGCTTATCCCGAAAATCAATAACGAACAATTAGTGCTCAAAATTTTAAAAGTACTTAATTAATAACCATAAAACAAATAACTTACCAAGAACTCATTGAACCAAGCATTTCGATTGTCCTTAGAATCTGTCTCCACTTGGTCCAAGGTTGATTGTAATTACGGAATAATTGGGCCGAGATGAAATCCCCCACCGATTATGAGGCACAATGCTGACGACAAAGGACATCATGCAAATATTAGCATACAAATCAATTAGAGAAGAAATTTGTAACATTATTGGTAACTTGGCATGACTTACTCATTGCCGTCAGGACAGATCTAAAGCTTCCCTGTCGAAGGATCTGTTGTGCCCCATATTGGTGTATCGGAGGAACTACATTCTTCCCCGACGTGGTTATGAGGCGACGCAGTATGCTAAGGAAGGAATGTGAAATATTGAAGATATTTGTACATAGATGATTTCAGGAAACTAAACATACGTAAATCAATCAGAAATGGTAAAGTAAACCTGTTGTCTCCCTTGCTGTGGATCAGTGTGGGTAGACGGTGACGACGACATATGAAGCATTGACGGTGAAGATGAAAAATAACCCGACGGTGAAGATGACATATCAAATGGCACCTCTGGGGAAGCGCGAGCCCTCTACCTCCGGAGGAGCGGATGGCGTCGCCTACCCCCTCTTATAGGAAGCGGTCGGGCTCAACCACGACCACGTCCACTACTTGAACGTCCTCCCGGATGCTCCATTTCTGAACACTTATAGACATAATGTCAAAAAATATAAATAAGAAAAAGATATTTGGTTAATATTATAGTAGCGAAGTAACAATGTATGTAGTATAACAGATCGTCAGAAACAAAGAACTAACACAAATCAACTGGACGATTCCTGTTCATCGACATCTGCTTGCACGGATTCCTCTGAAGTTTCATAGTCATCGAACTCGGACCACTATCGAGTAAATCACTTCGCCTCATCGTCGATTCCCCGATCGTCAATTTGTATAGGAATCAATTCTAAATCCGATAGAATCAAAGAGATTCCTTGGTACTTCGTCGTCGAAGATGTTTATGGGCGACATGTTCCACATCGCCTTGGAACGGTTCCTTCATGTTCGACTCTTTCAACTTAGGTATAATATTCCGTGCTTTGGTTTTGATAACTCCCACCCACCCCTTGGCGGGATGTGGGTATGATGTATAGTAAACTTGTTCTTTGAGCAAGGATGAATGGGTCATAACTAACCGTATATCTCCTTGTCCAGTGGATCTCAATATTTCCATGTTTGTCCACTTTTGTCCCACGCGGACTGTTATCAAACCACTCAAATTTAAAAAGGGTCACCACCTTGTCCTCAAAATCTTGAAATCTTAAACACCTACATTTGACACACGGACACCTGATCTCCCTACTTGAATTAGGTGAATGTGCCAAAGCAAATTCGATGAACTCTTTCAAACCCGCCAAGAATTCTAGAGTTAGTTGTCTTCTCTCGCTTAGACGATTGTACATCCAACTTCTATCATGGTTGCCTTCCATATTTCCTAGCTAGTTCGATTTACTAACTTAATTAACATCTCAACATGCCACAAATATAAAAAAGTGGTCAATTCAACAGAATAAGTATTTAGCATAAAATTTATCAATTTACAAATTATTTTAATAAATAATGTTGGAAATTATGCCCTAGGGTAAGTCATTGTTCTCCATTAAGTTATCGCTTCATTCGCATGTTTACGGTGATAATCGATCCCTGGATATATCTTATAGATGATATCCTAAATGTCTCGATCGGTCATCTACGCGGAGCGAAGATGAGGTAAGACCAGATGACTTTGATGACGTATGGAGATACGAATCAAAGTCATGGGCACTTGTAAGAGTACAAGGTCTTGGACCACCCACTATGAGAAAGCCGCATGGATTTAGTCATAAGCTTATCTCATGTATAACCGCGTCACAACGCCCTATGACTCGAGACCATCATGGATTCCTACATGATGAGTCAGCGACCTTTGACCTAGTCAAAAGTCACCTTTGACCGGTGATGATAAAGGCCGGGATCGGATCGGTGGTTTTCATGCAGGAATGTGAATGGTCAAGATGGAATTTGTCCCTCACATTTGTAGAGAGATAATACTTTGGCCCCTCGATGAGTGAGTCTAAGAAATGTACGGCCGTCTTTTGTGATGGAAAGGAGTTTCCATTTCACTTATTAGACTACTTAGAATCGAGAAAGTAGTGGTCAAGAAAAGGAAGTTGACATTATCCATGCCTCATCCTTGACCAAATTATCGCGTGACAAAAGGGACGTGACATGGTTGTACGATAGGTTGTATCGTGTCATCGATCCCCATGTGAATTGGGTAGTCGCAATGTCTTGCTAGAGGCCGCTTTAGCGACTTTTGGGCGACAAAATGTTGGCCCACTGCCAATCTCATATGGGCCTGCAGGGTCACACACAAGAATAACTCAACACGAGCAAATGTGTCCAGATTCATTGAATCTTAGATACGTCTAAGATTTAATGAATACTAAATTTAATCTAGGATATATATATATATATTTGTATATATATATATATTAAATTCAAAATTAATATATGTTAATATTATTAATAGAGATTATAATATTAATATATATAATATTTGTTTTGTATTTAATTTATTTGATAAATTAAATATCTAAAACAAATTGAGATATTGTATCTCATTTAATTTTCGAATAAAGATATCGTATATCCATTTAATATTAAATTAAGATATGGTATCTCAAATTTAAATTAAATAGATAGATATTATTTCTGGATTTAATTTATAGAGATAAATTAAATCAAAGGCTTTTAATTTGGATTAAATAAATGGATTTGATTAGATCTATTAGATGGATTTAATTAATACATTTATTTTAATCAATTCCAAATTCGAATTTCAAATCGCTTTTAATGCGGATTAAATACGTTACATCAGATTTGATTGATGTAATTAATGTATTTTAATCCATATTTGAAATTTGAATTTCAAAATTAATGTGGATTAATTTTATATAATGCGCTAAACGGGTTTGGAAAACTGACGGGACATTTTGTCGAGCGCATTCAGAAAGCCGCGAGAAAACCCCTAGAGTGGAAAATTAAGAGAGACGAAACAAGAGGCGCTAGCACGCTGTCGTAGCCGTGTTCGGGAGTTGTTCGTGTGATACCGGTGGAGGAAGACGATCCTACGTGTTGTCTTCTGGCGATCGAGGAGGTAGCCCACTGCTTCAACGAAGAACAAGCCGCGAACGAATTCTCCTAAGGTAATTTCGGATTCCCTAGCCTTGTTTAAACGCACCGAGTGATCCTCGGATTGGATCCGTAAGTTTTTTTAATCCGCTTGCGTTTGTACGGATTCCAACAAATAAACAATTGATTTGAAATTTTAAAGTGCAATTGGTATTTTTTTTTTCCATGTATACTTTTTTAGTAATATTTATAGGATATTTTTAAAAAGAATATTTAGCCGAATAAATTTTTTCCAATTTTCATTTTTACGACTTCTAATGTTTATTGCTATTTTTTGCTCCTTTTTTCATTTAAGCGTGAGTTTATGTTGCAAACTTACATTTCCAAACAAAAATTAATAAATTAATAAATATTTAATATTGAAAATACTAAAAATGCCTTGAAAGTACAAACTTTCTATATAAAAAAAGTATACTTTCACCTAACATAAAAAGTGCGAGATAAATTAATATCCTATACATTTGGGAATATTTTATTTTAAAGGGAACAAAAAAACAAAAAACATGTAAACAAAGTAATCTAATTAAAATAAAATATTATTACCAACATAGGGTTGGTTTAGCGGTATAAGGCTTTGATTACTTTTGTAATTTATTTTCGTCCCAAAAAACAATGCAAGATTAAAAAAATCAAAATCATTAAAACTCAATAATTAAAAAAATCATGAAATCTTCTACACACTATAAGTATAATCCAAATTAATAAACACATTGAGTATAGAGATCTTTATGTAATTAATAGATTCAGCCAAAGAAGATACTAAAAAAAAAAAATCTAAACTCATGTAATTGATAATCTTCTGCCAACATACATATTTCCACTATGTAACAAAGCAAACCTAACATAGATATCATATAACTATAAGCAAAAAATATACTTCAAGCTAACTCCGTAAAATTATAAGTGTTAGGATTTGTTTGATAATTCCCTTGTGAAGATCTTAGTACTAAGTCTGGCAGTGCCTGCAATAGTTTTTTTATCTCAGTAATAAAATTATTTAGAAGTGTTAAAAAAAAAAAAAAAAAAAAAAGAAAAACCTGCAAAATTGGAGGAGAGGACACCGGAGGAGGAGCTGAGGGTGGTGGACGTCCAGACGAGCTAAGGGAAGGGGAGGAGCCGAGGGTGGTGGGCTGCCACGAGCCGGGGGCGGGAGCCGAAGGCCGGAGGTTGAAGGGGGAGGGACTGGGGGGAGCCGAGGGCGCGCCGGGGAGGGGGAGGAGCGAGGGCACCGGAGGGGGAGCCGTGGGCGGCCGGGGAGCCGAGGGTTCGGGAAAGGGAAAGGGAAGAGGGCGTCGGGGTGGGGGGAAGACGAGTTCATTATGTTCCGTCGCAAAAAGCATTTTTGCGACGGACCTTAAGTCCGTCGCAAAAAGCCACAAAAGGGCGGCCCTAAATGCGACGGATTCATGATCCGTCGCCAATATTACGATGGATACCTGATCCGTCGGTATATCCCCAAACAAAGGGCGGCATTTTTGTCGCCCTTTTTGCGACGGATCCCGGATCCGTCGCAAACTTGCGACAGATGTCATATCCGTCGCAAAATTTGTGACGGATATGGGATCCGTCGTAATTTCTTTAGAATAAGGGCGGCGTTTTTGCCGCCCTTTTTGTGACGGATCCGGATCCGTCACAAGTTTGCGACGGATGTCATATCCATCGCAAAATTTGCGATGGATATAAGATCCGTCGCATTTTCTTTACAATAAGGGCAGCCTTTTTGGCCACCCTTTTGCGACAGATCACGGATCCGTCGCTAATTTGCGAAGGAAAAATTATTCCATCGCAAAATGTCATGAATTTACTATGGAAAAAATTCCGTAGCAAATTCTGTCACTATTTCTTCATTTTTTAGCAGAATATGTGCTTTACCCAAGATAAGCCGGTAAGGAGACATTCCTATTGATGTCTTGAAGGCGGTTCTATAGGCCCATAGTGCTTCCTCCAACCTTGAGCTCCAATCCTTTCTTGAAGGCTTGACAATCTTTTCCAATATGTGTTTGATCTCTCGATTGGATACTTCCGCTTGCCCATTCATCTGTGGATGATACGGAGTGGACATTTTGTGGGTTACCCCAAGCTTAACAAGTAAGTTCAATAACCTTATTGCAAAAATGAGAACCTCTGTCACTCACTATAGCCTTTGATACTCTAAATCTACAGAAGATGTTAGACTTAAGAAACTTGGAAACTATTTGGGCATCATCTTTCCTAGTGGGAATGGCTTCTACCCACCTAGAGAGGTAATCTATGGCTAATAGAATGTAGGTAAAGCCAGAAGATGGTGGAAAATGACCCATGAAATCGATACCCCAAACATCAAATACCTCACAAAAGAGCATGGGTTGTTGTGGCATCTCATGCCGTTTACCTAACCCCCCCCCCCCCAAACCTTTGGCATTTATCACATCCCTTACAATACAAATAGGTATCCTTAAATAGGGTAGGCCAGTAAAACCTGACATCTAACACTTTCCTAGAGGTCTTTTGAGCACTAAAGTGTCCACCACAAACCATTGAATGGCAAGCAGCAAGTATGTCCTTGGACTCGGTCTCTGGAATACATCTCCTAATAATTTGGTCATTGCATAGTCTCCACAAATAGGGTTCATCCCAAATGTAGTGCTCAACTTCTCGTTTAAGTTTTTGAGCCTGAAAAGAAGACATATGCTCAAGAATGAGACTGGTCACAATATAATTCACTAGATTAGCAAACCAAGGAACATAAAGGGAGATAGACATAAGGGATGCATCAAGAAAATCATCACAAATAAGGTCAGAGTCAAGTACTCCCCTTGTACCATCTGGTAGTCTACTCAAGTGATCTGCTACAAGGTTTGCAGTTCTAGGCCTATCCTTAATGCTCATATCAAACTCTTGTAGCAATAACATCCATCTAATGAGCCTTGGTTTTGACTGAGGCTTGGTGAAAAGAAACTTCACAGCTGCATGATATGTATACACAACCACTTTAGAATTGATTAGATATTGTCTGAACTTATCTAATGCAAGTATTATAGCAAATAGTTCGTTTTCAGTGGTAGTGTAATTCTTTTGTGCACTATCCAAGGTTTTTGATGCATAAGCAATCACATGGGGTAACTTGCTATGCTTTTGTCCTAGCATGACCCCTACAGCAGAATTAGAGGCATCGCATGCTTGTTCAAACGACAGGGCCCAATTTGGTGTATTTAAAATAGAAGGAGATATCAAGTGTGCTTTTAACTCATCAAATGCTTGTTTGCAAGAAGTATTAAAGACAAAATCAACATCTTTTTGCAATAGTTTAGATAAAGGGTAGAGCTATCTTGCTAAAATCTTTTATGAATCTCCAGTAAAAATCCACATGCCCTAAGAAAGAACGAAGTGTTTTAATATTAGTGGGGTAGGGCAAGGAGGAAATCATCTCAATTTTAGCTCTATCGACCTCAATGCCCTTCCTAGATATCAAGTGACCAAGTACTATTCCATGATCAACCATGAAATGGCACTTCTCATAATTTAAAACCAAATTTTTCTCAATGCATCTAGCAAGAACACTGTCCAAACTATCTAAACAAGCATCAAATGAATTGCCATACATTGTAAAATCATCCATAAAGACTTCCATGCAATTTTCAAGAAAATCAAAGAACAATGACATCATGCAATGTTGGAAAGTGCTATGTGCGTTGCACAATCCGAACGACATTCTCCTATATGCATAGGTACCAAATAGACAAGTAAAAGTGGTATTTTCTTGATCTTCAGGAGCAAGTGGGATTTGAAAATATCCTGAATAACCATCTAGGAAACAATAGTGGCTCTTACCTGCCAACCTTTCAAGCATTTGATCTATGAAAGGTAAGGGAAAATGATCTTTCCTAGATGCTCATTCAATTTCCTATAGTATATGCACACTTTCCAAGCATTTTGCACCCTAGTAGGTATCAACTCATCATTTTCATTCTTTACCACAGTTATCCCACTCTTCTTAGGCACTACATGCACCAGACTAACCCACTCACTATCAGAAATTGGGTAGATGATACCTGCACTCAATAGCTTGGTTACTTTTTTCTTAACCACATCTAGAATTAGGGGGTTGAGTCTCCTTTGGGGTTTCCTAAGAGGTTTTGATTCCTCGTGCAAAAGGATCCTATGAGTACAAATAGCCGGACTAATCCCAGGAATGTCAGCTAAAGTCCAACCTAGAGCCTTTCTATTTCTACTCAAAACATCAAGCAATCTCTCCTCCTCATTCACAGACAAAGAATTTGAAATAATAACAGGCAATTTTCCATCAGCAGTTAGGAAAACATCTTTCAAATTAGAGGGGAGAGGCTTAAGCTCTAAATCAGGAGGTTGGACAATAGAGGGAATTAGTCTAAGAAGATCAAGGGTAGTAGAAATACTCCGCTTTGCAAGCTTATGAGACGCATGGGTTGTGCTAAGCTCCATAGACTCTACCACTTGTTCATTGGTCTTCCCAAGTGTTGAACCAACACTAGGTTGGCTTACAGCAGCAACAAGCTAGGGAAAGTAGCCTCCTTCATACCTACTTCACAAGGAGTGATTAGCTCATTCAAAAATCTCAAGGTATGCGGAGTGATCTTAGTTCTATGATTAAGCAATGAGTTAGAAAGTAGCCCTTTAACCACATTATGTTTAGGTCCAATGTGATCGAGTCACATGAGAGGATGTCTTCGTCGGTGTAAGTGATATCCCCTTGGAGAACAAATCATCCAAGTCTTGGCTACCGACTTCAAACTCAGCTTCCTCCACCAGTTTGTGACCTAAAACATTGGCAAAAACACCTTCCTCACAAGCATCATCACTAAATAATGAATCATTGGAAGAATTAAGCTCTAATGAAGTAAGAGAAAAATCATCAAAGGATGATAACCAACAATCAACCATCGATGAGTTAAGGTTGAAAATCTCACTCCCAAGTGAATCAAAATTATCAACAAGGAGAAGGGAATTTATCATCACATGAATCCAATGAAAAACCACAAATAAGATCACAATTATCAATTGTGCAAATTACGCTCATATTCATTAACCACATCATCAATGGCCAAATCAATTAAATTGAAACCTAATAAAGAGTAATCTTCAAAAGGATGTTTCATGGCTTCATACAATCAAAAGGCTCAAAAAATTTGTTTTCCCTTTACATAAGTAAATGTAAAATTTCGATTGCTGAATTAAGAGTAATAATAAATGACAACAATTAAAACATGAACGATAGTACTAGAGAGAGTACAAAAATACAAGAAAAAATTCAATAGGTTTTCTTCAATAAGTAGATGATTTATTATGTAATGATCAATCGTTCAAATAATTATTTGATTAGATTTGATTTGATTTTTAAATACAAATAATTTGTTTTTTTTTACAATAATATAAGGGAGAATCCCAATTAATCCAATTGAAACACCTTAAACCCAAATTAGGTCTACATTTTTAACAAATCCCTAAACAAGCCAAGAGGCCTGGTTAGGTGAATATTATTAAAAGATCATATTACTCTCTAATTAAAATGATGATCAAGCAACTAGTGGGAGAGCTGAAAGAGCCAAAGGTGAGGAGTGACGGTGATGGAAGGGGACGGGGCGACGGCTACGGAGGAGGGAGTGAGCCCATATGGTTGGAGGCAGAATTTTTCCAATCATCACGTGGAGTAAGACAGGGGATCCTCTTTCTCCCTACCTATTTGTGATTTGTATTGAAAAATTAGCCCATATGATCCACGAGAGAATGGAAGGGGATGTATGGAAGCCTATTAGACTCACAAAGAAGGGTCCGCCAATATCCCATCTATTTTTTGCTGATGACATTATGCTGTTTGTCGAAGCTTCGTCTCACCAAGCTGAGATGATTCGTGATTGCTTATTGCAGTTCTGTGAATGTTCGGGCTTAAGGTAAACTCCTCGAAGACTAGGGTTTATTTCTCCAAGAATATAAACCACCACAGGTGCATGGAGCTTAGTACGATCCTTGGGTTTTCATAAACACCGGATCTTGGGAAGTATCTTGGTGTGCAACTTCATCATCAGAGAGCTGAGAAGGAAAGTTTTCAGCCTGTGATTGACAAAGTTAAGGCAAGATTGACTCATTGGAAAGCGACTTCATTTTCTCTTACTGGCAGGTCTACACTTATCTCAGCGGTTTCCTCTGCCATCCCTCCTCATACTATGCAAACGGCTCACCTTCTTGCTAGTATTTGTGACACGTTGGACAAACAAAACAGATTCTTCTTGTGGGGTAGCACAGAGGAGAGTTGTCGAACTCATCTTGTGGCGTGGGATGAGGTATGTAAGGAGAAGCAATGGGGTGGCCTAGGGTTGCGGCATGCTAGCCTACCAAATCAAGAGTTCCTCATGAAACTGGGTTGGGGCTTGGTGACTCGCAAGGATGCGTTCTGGGTCAAATTCGTTAGGGATAAATACAAGTACGGGGGGATCTTATTCTTCGGCTTACTACAAAATGCCCTAGCTCAAATGTTTGGACAGGAATTAGGAAAACATGGGAAACAGTTTTGGGAGGGCTTGAAATTGATCATAGTGGGTCCATAGTTAAATGAAAGTGCGAAAGGAGTGGTGAATTCTCAGTAAAATTAGTGTATCGAGTGCTATTTGGAGCAACAAATGATTAGGGACGAGACTGGGGTGGACAGTGGAAGATTAAAGCACCACAAAGATGCAAGATGCTCTTCTGGCTACTTGTCTACTAGTGCTTACAAACGAATGTTGGTTGTGTATATCGGGGATTGACACTGGATGTAAGATGTCCCTTGTGTGGGGCTGCTTTAGAAGATACTATTCATGTGTTTCAGGACTGCACGCACTCAAAGGCTTTGTGGTGTAAAGTGGTGGAACCAAGAATGTGGTAGAGATTTTGTTCTAAGAACCTTTCAGATTGGGTGTGGTGGAACATACGAGGTCAAAGGGAAACAAGCCGGGAGTGGGCATCCAGATTCGTAATATTGTGTTGGTGGATATGGAGACGGAAAAATCTTTTTGTGTTTGAAAAGAAATTTATTGTGAATGATGATTTAATAGTCCGGTTGAGCGCAATAGTGGAGTGCATGTTTACTACTCAGGATCGCCTAGCAGGAACGAGAATCTGAGGTGCATGCCTAGCGCCCACCCGGGAATCTTGGAAACCATCGGAGGATGATTGGGTGAAGGTAAATGTTGATGGTGCGTTCTCAGCTGCTAGCAAGAAAAGTGCTTGTGGAGGGTTGATTCAAAACTCCGTGGTCACCTTATTAACAGCTTCATACATCCTATTCCGAGGGGGATGAACTATCTACGGAAATCTGGGCTTGTCTTATTGGCCTCAAGATGGCATGAGCTTTGGGTCACATGAAAGTGTGGGTGGAAACGGATTCAACAGAGTGTCTTAACCTCCTATTTCATGAGCATACACCTTCACACACGAGACTCCGGCCTCCTTGATGAGGTGAAAATGCTCACTAGCAATGGATTGGGACACCAGGCTTACATACGTGCCCTAGTCTTGTAACTGTGCGGCAGATTATCAAGCTAAGAAGGGTCTAGAGCTACAACATGGATGCATGAGGTTTATCAGCCTTCTAAGGATCTCCATGTCTTACTTGATCATGATTGTTATGGGAAAATACTCCCATAGGGATTAGTTGAGGTGTCTCTTTGTTATCAAAAAAAAAAAAAAAAAAAATTGATGATCGAGCATCCACCTCATATCTTGAATCATATGGGGAAAAATAAAAAGGTACGGTACGGTAAATTAGGGCTTTTGAGTGACCAAAAAACAGAAGAAAAGAAGTAGTGTTTTTGTCGATGAAGATGATCGAGGTTCAATGACTTGTCAGTAATTACTGATCTTTTGTGTAAATTCTAAAACTTTTTTCTCTTTCAGGAGGTGGAAAAAGAGAGGATCTTCTTTTTTGGGCCAGTCTAAAATGTAAATTGTTTCTCCCTTTAAAGTACGGCCCTAATTTTGGATTTAGGTATTTCAATTAGATTTAATTGTGATTCTCCTATAATATTATTAGAAGAAAGATGCCAGTAAAGTTACTGCCATTTAACACAAACACACACATATAACGAGACGAACTTTTCTGCTGATTTATATATAACCTTCAAGCGAGTCAATAAACAGAAAGAAATATCCTACAAATTGAAAGTCCCAATTGGGCCATCGTAACATTTTTTTTTTTTTAAAAAAAAAACAATTAGGGAAAGGCTTGAAGAAGAGCATTCTAGATTTATAGATTTTCAGTTGATGAGGAACACTTTCCTGAAATTTGATAGCAAATTAATAGAAGCCAAGATAACCAGGTCCAGGACCAGAACAAAGATGCCAGTTATATTGAGATTACCATATATATGTCATACATATATAACAGGGCGACTAGTTCAAGAATTATGATGAGAAGAAACCAGATAAAGAAACTAAAACTTCAAATTGGGCGACCAGAACATTGAAAGAAATCAATAAGAGTAGGAAAAGCATGAGCGAAGAAGGAAAGGAGAAGAAAAATAATATAGTTGAAAGAAAGGGCAAAGGAAAGGTCCTGGAAACTTGGTGGAAGCGAAAGAGGAATGTTTTCAGGTGACAGAGATTGGAGAAGGAAAGTTGGCTTTCGTGAGCAAAAGTGGAACGACTGGAAACAGACTCTCATCTTAATTACTTTGTGATAAGTAGGTGACGTGAAGTTCAAGTAGGCTCTTGTGAGCCCGACCCAACAACACACGTTAAGAATTGCACATAAATTTTTCAAACATAAAAGGTAAATTTGCTTTTATTTTAGAAATTGGTCACCTAAAAATATTAGATCACACGATCGAAGATATAATCATTGCTATCTCTTATATTTAAAAAACCAAATTATTGAAGAGTTAAAAAAGGAATTTGTTTTTTTTTTCTTATTTGCCATTCAAGGAAGTAGCGACCCAAAACCACTTTTCTAGACTGGACACACACACACACAGATATATATATATATATATGAATCACTCCTTTTCATTATTTATTTAGAAAGTTTCAATTTTTTCCTTTCCTGCAAGGTTCTACACAAGAACTATAAATTAAATGACAATCCAAATTTTTTTTTGTTTTTTGTCAAAACAATCCAACCAAACTGTTAAAATTTTATTTTCTAATTTTATATTGTTCAAATTAATTAATGGGTATGTCATTGCATTGAGTTTGATAAATAAACAACATTATTGTTGATTACTAATAAATAATGGAAATTGTCAGTGTTTTCAAAGTTATTATGAAATGATTTAAAAAAATGAAATTAAGGAAAAACATATTTTTTTCCTGCTAATATTCTTTTTGGATGACTAATTAGTATATTGGCTATAGCCTGAGTGAATATTCTAAATTGAGTACAAATTAAATACGATAAAATTGAATATACATGTACCCGTTCAAATAAAGAGCAATTAATCAAAGAGAGTAAAGTGTATATTCTTCTGGATATTCCTCTGAGCTTTTAAATTGGCATCTTGCACATGCAAGCAGGAGCATTGAATTTTGCAGTGTGCTTTTGTGACCCGTGAACACAATGTCTTAGCCTCATATAGGTTACTACGTTTATCAACGTTGACAAATAATTTACATTCTTACCAATTCCCATACGTGTGTGTGTTAAAAGGGACATATAATAAAGGAGTTTGGGAGACCCCTATGATGTTTAATTTCCTTTTAAGAACACAAGTGTTCCGCCATTAATCTTATTTCTTGCTCCATGTTCAACGATTATCAAGTATGATGCTAGTATTAGGTTTTATCTTTATTCTCACAAAACCTAATATACTTTCAGAACTTGCACTGATGAGTTTTGATACTCTATCATGCTCCTAAATTCTAAACAGTTCAAATGTTTTAAAAAATTTAATTAAATCAATTATAAGAGTTTTCACTCCAAAGCAATTTCATACAATAAAAACATTGTTTTCTCAATTTAAACTGTAATTACTGCCCTGTGTTTAGATGCATTTATCCGATGAATAAAAATATAAAAATATGTAAATAAAATATAAAAAATAATATTAAATATCAATAAATATTGTAAAAAGCCTACTCACCAACTAATGGGTTTAATGGTACAACTTGTGTTTGATTAGACATGATGTATTACACCCCTACCGGCCTCATCCTCTCGGGTGGTGGATAGTGTAATACTTTCAAATTTTTACCCTTACTATCAAATCATGTTACATAACGTCATGCACACTAGTCCAAAAGAGGGCTTTAAGACCGCCTCATTTAAATCGGAGTAGCGACGCCCTGGTCTTAAAGGAATGACCGTGGCGCTTCGTAAATATAAAAAACATTTTGGATCGGATCATTTTTTCATAAGTCTTAAATATATTATTTAGACCAGACTAAAAAACAACCGGTCTTTTAAATGTTATTAAGAATATTGAAATATCAATTACTTTATCCACAAATCTCATACAGCCGGACTAATATTTTCTGCGGTTCAAAAATAATAAGGAAAAATTTAAATATTAAGGTATTAAAGTTTTAAGACCGAACATATTTAATAGCCTATCTTAAAAGTTATTCTTTTAAGACCGAACAAAAACTGCATACGATACAAAATATACAAAATGATTAAATAACAAATTAATTAATTTTAAGACCTGATTTTTATATGGACCGATTTTAAAGGTTAACGTTTAACACCGGGTACTAATTTATCCGGTCTTAAAGTTAAATAGTTTAAGACCGGACTTAAATTTTGGCCTATACAACAATATTGAAGAAAATCAAACAAATAATTAATTAGTTTCATTTAATTTACTAAGAATTTGTCTAGACTTTTAGGACCGTATGTTTGTTAAACATGCAGTCTTAAAAGTCCCGAGACTTTTAGGACCATATATATGAATTGTTTGCTCCTAAAAGTCCCGAGTACTTAAACTTTAGGGCCGTGTAGTTGTAAATATCCGGTTTTAATAGTCTTCCTTTAAATACCTGGCCAATCATTAATGTTCAAGACAATCGAGGTTCTGGCGTTCTCCTCAAGCTAGGACCTTCGATGTCGTCGTTTTTACCTCTCATGATTTTGAGCAGCATTATCAATCTGCCTTTTCTTTGTCTTTTTTCTTTGTCGGAAAAAGAATGAAGATAATGAAAAGGACACTAAAAATATTCAAATCAGGGCGAGGTAAAACCGACGACAACGACGGTCCAACCTTGAGAAGAATTGTCACTCTGTTTGTTTTTATTTGAATAAGGTAGATGATATTTTTTTTATGTTCTTAACTGTATTCTGGGAATTTTTAATGTTGATCACACAAGGACAATGTTTTGGTTGTTTCCTTTTTGTCGGAAAGAAGAAAAAAACAGAATGAAAAGGACAAGGCGATCAATATCGTTTCTTTGCCTTCAAAGAGATGCATCAATATTACTTGTGAATTTCTTTTTATGTTTCTTTAGAAAAATTATATTAACGTTCGTGGGCGTTAGTACCGCAGTGAGCTTGTTGTTGAAATTGAAATAGAAAAACATGTATAGAAATTGAAATAAAAATTTTATTTAATAATATTTTTTTATTTACATAAAAAACATAAAAATATCTAATCCACCCCATCGTTGTCGGAGGGGAGGGAGTCATCGGAGAGGTTGGACATGTTGTCATCAGAAAGACGGTACTCAACGACTAGGGCATCGAGTACCGCCGTCACCTTGTTGTTGACGGCGTGATAGACCTGAAAAAGTTGGTCCATGCGGTTGATCTATATGATCGACGCGATCCAGAGGTGCTCGCATCATCATCGGTAGAATGATGGGTTCGGAGGCAGTGGAGGAGGGTACGGATTGTGAAGACCGAGTGGATGAGGAGGACCTAGGGGTGTGGAGGACCTAGTGATGGTGGAGCAGCCATTACGGTGGTGGAGGTTGTAGAAGTGATGGAGAAGAATGTGAAGAAAGTAAAGTAACAAAAGTAACAACAGGTTTAAATAGAGAACTCATCTTGAACAATGTGAAATGCCGGAAACTTTAACGAGGAGCCGCATAGTTCCTCAGAATACAAGGAGTCGCCTAGTTGAGAAGTTTATCTGGAATCCGATCGAAGAGACTCTGAATTCATTGAATAGATACAACTTTTAATACCGGATGGTTTAATAGACCCGTTCTTAAAAGTAATATTTTTAATTGACTTAAAAAAATAAAAGAATTTTAGGACCGATATAAGAGAAAAGGTCAGATCTTAAAAGTAATTGAATTGATTAAAAAAATAAATAATAGAAGTTTAGGACCGATATATTATAAAAGGTAATCTTAAAAGTATTTTAGGACCAAATATGTATAAAAGGTAGATCTTAAAAGTAATTTGAATTCAATAAAGACATTTAGGACCGGATATTTATAAAATACGCTCTTAAAGTAGAAAATCATCAATTGTTATCTCTCCACTACCTAGATCTCTGCCATTATATTAACTCCTACACTACCTCGATCTCTGTCCTTATTAACTCCTCACTGCCTCCTAACTCCTCACCAGTAATTAAACAAGCTTATTAATTCTCCAGTTTTCCTTTATTTTATTCATTCAGTTGCTGCTGCGCTTGCCAAAGCCAATCATTTTTTTTTTGATTTGGTTAATAAATAGGTTAGGACCGAATATGTTATAAGTAACTGTCTAAAAAGTATTTGACTTTTAGGACCGAATGTTGTATAAATCTTCGGTCTAAACATTAATAAAAATTTAGGATTGGGGTCTTCTAAACCTCCGAGCTTAAAAATTAAATTAATAAAGTCTTTAGGACCGGATGCATTATAATTAATCAATCTTAATAAAATCCAAAATACTAAAAGATGTCTCTGTCGCACGTAAAATTAAATTTCCCTCTCTGAACTTCTCTTGTCGCGCTGAAAGTGATTACTCAGGTTCTGTCTCCAGTGTTTGTGTGTTGTTTTGTTGTCGCTTTACGTGGCTCTCAACAATCACTTTCTGGTTCCTTAGTTAAACGTCTATAGACCAAGCTGTAAGAGGTGTTTCGATATAACTTTATAATTTTCCTACTTATCGTTTTGGGTTTTTCATGGATTTAACGAAATCGATGAAATGTTCTTTTGTTCTTGTTAAATGAATATTGTATTTTGAAGATTATATTTGCACTTTAGACCAACCCAATTGACCAACAAGTGTTTTTAGGTTACTTTTGTCATGCCGCAACATGAACGTTCGTGGTCGGAGAAGAAAGACTCAGCAAATGCATTTGAATTAATATGCTACAGGTGAGTCCACAAGACCTTCATGCAATGCATTTAATTTCTTCGTCATGCATTTATTTTGCTTCTTGGATTCACTGTGATACATTTATGACCAAAAGTGATTGTTTGTTATGCATTTAATGGGCAAGTTTCTCCGTTAAAAAAAAAAAAAAAAAAGAAGACCTAACCGACATTGAGCATAAATATGCATTTTGAGTTGGCTTATTTTATATTCAAGTTTCAAATTTTTCGGATTATATATGTTAAACAAAATGGGGCGAGGGAATTTATAGAATTTGCTAAACAAAATGTCCATGATGATTGTGGGAAGTTTTCTTGCCCTTGTGTAAAATGTTTGAATGAGAGGCAACTAAGTCCTGAAGTTATACGCACACACATTTAATTTGTGAAGGATTTTGTAAGACCTATACAGTATGGGTATGGCATGGTAAAAAAATCTCAAGTGGGTCTCAACATGGGGAAGTGGACTTTGATGATAATGACACAGATATTGATCGCATATAGGACATTATTCGTGATGCAGGAGAAGAGACTTTTTATCAATCACATGCATATGGTAATGTGTGCAGTGATGCAAAGACCCCGCTATACCTTGGGTGTAAAAAAATACCAATTGTTGAACGCTGTATTGAAATTGGTAAGCTTGAAGGCATAGCGACAACAGTTTTTCTGAAATGCTTGAGGCTTTTAAGAACATGCTTCCAAATGATAATGTGTTCCCGCATCGATATATATACACACACTATGTTATTCCTTCTATATATGTTCTTAAACAATGTCACTGACTATGAAGTTTGTTCTTATTTTATTTTTGTGGCAGGATCCGATCCAAAGGGGCATGTTATAAAAGAGGATGTGTTTATGTTTGTTGGGTGGGAATCGATAAAGGCATGATGAATAAATTATATTGGGCATGTATCTTGATTTACGTGTTGTATTTGTAACTTAGCTCATTGTATTTGTAAGTAAATTATCTCATTGTATAAATTAATTTAGGTGTTGTAGTCATAGTATAATCATTAATTAAGAGGCCACATAACTCCTGGTGAATAACATTTGTATTCTTTATCCCAATTCAATTTATTCATAATTGTTTATAGCTTGTAGCTTAAAGTATCGACTTTTATGTGCTGGATTGGGTGGTGGATTTGTGTATATATATTGATCGGAAGAACAAAAAAATTTGGGAAAATTTAGACCGAATAAATACGCCGATCTTAAATGTTCAACCGTTAAGACCAGATTTATTTTTGTCCTGGTCTTAAAATTCCGATCCTTTTAAGACCGCCAAGTTTTTGTCCTAGGTCTTAAAAGTTGGGTTTTAGGATCGAACAAAAAATATTTCAGGTTTATTTAATACGACTTTTAAGACCTAATGTTTTAAATATCCGGTCTAAAAGATTTTCTTTAAGACCAGTTCGTGTCCCGTCTTAAATGTTAGACTTTTAATACCGCCTGGAACAAGACCGGCCACGAGTCCGGTCTTACAGTGCCTCTTTTGTCCGGTCTTAAAAGCCTTTTTTGCACTAGTGGCATCAGAGTAATTTATGCAGCAGAGCATGCAAACGATTTGGACAATAAATACTGGTAAAAGTAAATAATTCTCTCAAAGGATAAACTCCCATAGGGTTATCATATTTTCATCCAAAATAAATACTAAATCAGGAAAAATAATATACAGTCCACCAAAATATAAAACATAATAATAACAAGTCTTTACCTACAACCTCCTCAAATTTCTCATCTATGCCCATGTCCTTACCTTTAGCCCCTTGATCAGCTTTAGAAGAGCTACCTGTATCGTTCTAATGGTCTATGATTTATAATTGGATCCCAGAGTAACCGTTAATCTCATACAAAGGATAATCAAAGTATGAAAGCAACCACAAATAACATATCATATAGCATCCAGTATAATGCACACAACAAGGCACACAACCAATCTCGGAACTAGCAGTGCTAATAGCATATAGCACAGACTACAGGGCACGGCACACAGCAAGGCCCTAAATGCACATAGCATGTTTCGGTTCCACAGCAATTGGAAATAATCACCAGCCGAACGCATACATACTCATGGTAAAACATACATATAAAGACATACAAAGCATATGAGATTAGGGTTACTGCCTAGAAATAATTGATTGACAGAGTGACAAATTTCCAACAACCGAATAGAAATGATAGACCTAAAGTAATACAATATAAATAATATCATTGCTAATATAAACTTTCCTCTTAAAATATGTAACTAATTAACTTGTATGAAGGCCTTTTTAACCATTTGGAACTTGTTAAATCTCTTTATTAATGAGTATTCCTTTATTGGTCTTTTATCTTTCATTTTCGCACAAAACCCAGAAAATTCCATAAACTTTAACCAACTTTAACAATTCATAACCAATTGTAGAAAAATCAAATTAAGTTTCTTCAAAAGGTTATGTAACCCTTGACATGTCTATTTTTGACTAAAAGTACTTTCTGTGACCATATAAACGCAGATCATTCCCAGTTTACTAGAATACCCTCGCTGGTCAGAGATAGAGTCCAGAATCAAGGGTTCAACTTCAAAAATTCATATCTTTTTGAATTTAAGTCCAAAAATTAAGAATTACCTATCCAATTAAAACTTGATATGTCTTCTCCATATATGGAAAGTTTCATAATTTTTAAAATTCATTGGATCCTCAAAAACTCATGTGCACCCTGATTGACCCTTAGGGTTTTAAAGCTAACCAATTTGAAATACTTTATATCTTGACTTTAATGCTTCCAAAATTATGTTCTAGGTTCCTCTTCATACAAAATTTCATTTTAAACACTTTGAAACCATGAAAATCACAAAATTCAATTCATAACACCATGTTACAACTTCTAATTGAAAATCAGCCCTAGAACAAATATATCAAGTTTTCATTCATACAACATATACATCTTAATTCATGCTTGTTCTTTCTTCCTTGATTATAAACATTGACTTTACTCCTTTATTTACACTTTTCCTTTTCATCATGCAAATAGTCCCCTTTCAAAGTATTAAACTCAAAATAATAATAATATCCAAACCAAACAACTACAATTAACATGAGGAAGTCAAGAGAGCACTTGCTTCTCTTTTGATTTGCTAAGTTCTCAAGCTTCCTTCTCTTCACTCTCCCTTTTGTATGATTCAATTCTTGGCATGAAAAAGGGAAAGGAGAAACCTTTAAATATTGACCAATGAGATGCCCAAATATCTCCTTTATCAAATTACTAATTTACCCTTTTGAGCTTTTCTTTCTTTCTCTTGAGTTTTCTCCCTTTTTCTAGAATAATCTTGACTCCTCTTGACTCTTTTCTTTCTCTTAGAAACATGCTTCCCATTTGGACACTAAAATGGTCTCAATTATATGTCTCGCAGGTTCAATTCAAGACTTCTCTTTTGGCTCCATTTGATTGGTTCTTATGTGCTTGCCTTTTGACTTCTATCTTTGTATCTTTTAGGCTTGCATCATACTTTCGTGGTCTCCCTTGTGGTCGAAATCCATGGCTTGAGAAAGAAGACAATTAAGTTTCAAATACCTTTAATCATGCATGTCCAAGTGTCCATATCAAAATCATCTTTAAATCCTATGAAAACACTTGGCAACCTAGGTATTTATCTCCTTGATTCTTATCATTTTATGTGTCTTTTGTATTTTCTTCTCCTTGTCTCCTCTTGGGCGAAATCTTTGACCATTTGGAGAAGATAATTAAGTCTTCAAACTTTATTAAATGAAAGTGTCCAAGTGTCCCTTAAAAGTCAACTTTAGTTCCCATGAAGATAAGTGGCCAATTATGGATTTTATCCTTTTGACTTTGGCTATTAGCATGTGACAAATCTACTTTCTTCCCTTTTCTTTTATCCTTGTTCGAATTTCTTGGCCTTTGGAGAAGATAATTATGTCTTCCAATTTGTATTAAATATAAATAGATAAGTGTCCTTTTCATGAAGTCAAACAACTTCATATAATGACACTTGTCTTTCTAGGGTTTTCCAAATGGATTTTATCTTCAATCTTGTGTAAAATAGCTTTGTCTTTATCTTCCTCTCTCATTTATGCGATTTACATCATGTTATTTGGGAAGATTTTTATGCCTTTACATTGCCTTTGGACTTATATATAAGTCAACTTGTGATGTCATCACATGACATAAGCATGGCATTAATACATTTCCAAAGTCAAAAGCTATTTATCATGTGTTATTCTTAGCTAGCCATGTGTATATGTTCTGGAAAATTCCTTTGTCTCTTATTCTTCTTCTTCTTGGCGAAATCATGGCCTTCTTTTGGTTTCAAAATTGATCTCTAACTTAGTCAATTCATCTTACACTTTTACTTGACCATTTGGTCAAAATAAGTATCCACTTTATTGTTTGAACATTTTCTTCCTTCCTTGTATTATCTTTGGTTCGAAATATTTTGAACCAAAAAGGGAAAAGGATATTTGTTCTTTTGACTTCCATTGTCATCTACTTCTTTTGGTTGTCCAATGTCATATTTATTTGACCAAGTTTCCATAAAGTATTCCTCATCCTTCTCTTTATTTTTATATGATCACATTCATGGCATATTTCCTTTATTGGCCAATTATTTTAGAAAACACATATAATTTACCATATATTTCATGAAAATTCCATATATTCCAATAACATTATACTAATTCATATTATACAATAATTTACATGAAAATGAGGTTATTACACAGGGCACTCTTATTGGTCCAGAAAATGTCATGGTCATGCCTATTACGCCCCATTTTTGCTCAGTTACGTGGAGTAGCGTTGGTTGCGAACTTGCAATAGTGGTCCTATAACCATTGATGGATTGATTGTAACCATATCAATGTTGTTTGCTTTTACAAATTTCCAAGCAACTTCTTCTGCCAAAGTCTTGGATAGTACATATCCTGACCATTCCTGAAAAAGAACCAAATTTTAAACAACAGATCTGAACGGTATTGAACATGTTATTCCATCAGTTCTAGGGAAAATGACACTAAAATACCAAATGAATTTGCAAAACCCCTGTAGTCCATCGAATTTGCAAAAAAGATCTGAGAGGTGACAAGGACCTTTGGGGGTTTTGCAAATTCGAAAATTACCCTTTTGCCCCTAGGGTTAAATAATTTTAAAAAAAAATACCCCCGCGGTGGGCCCCACAGCCACCGCCCACCATCGTCCACCACCGTCGGCCCCGGTGGCGCGCCGTCCGCCGGCGGCCGACGGTGGGGCCCAAGGCGGGGGTATTTTTTTTTTTTAAATTATTTAACCCTAAGGGTAAAAGGGTATTTTTTCGAATTTGTAAAACCCCCAAAGGTCCTTGTCACCTCTCGCTTTTTACAAATTCGACGGACTTCGGGGTTTTGCAAATTCATTTGGTATTTTAGTGTCATTTTCCTCAGTTCTATTTATAAAAGCTCAATTATTAAATTTAGTAGTTTAAAACAACGGTTAAAGTTAGTTAAAAATAATAAGTATATTTGAAATAAAATTTGCTTTTTTAAGTATGTCCTTATTTATGATGAAGCAAGTAAGAGAGAAAAAATAAAGTAATTATGAATATCACTAACCTTTAAATCGATGTAATATATATAATTAATGGGGTGTACAAGTGAAAAAATAATAATTAAATGTTCGGAGGATTTTTATGGGCTCTTACAGAAAGAATTAGGGTAATTCAAATTTTGGGCGAAGGGAGTAATACAATAAGTAGGACCCATTTCTTCTTGGGGAAAAAAAGTGGGTTTTCAATTCTAGCTTCCATAGTCCTCTCCTTACCAATCTAATTTTTAAGTTCCTATAATTTTATCTAATTTTTAAGTTCTAATTTTTAAGTTCCTATAATTTTATCTAATTTTTAATTAAGATTTTATAATTTTTTTATCGAGTCTTTAAAATTGTCTCAATTATAGATGTGGATCCCTATATTTATAATGTATTAATTTGAACCAAAAAAAAAAAAAAAAAAAAAATGACATTAACCGTTAATGATATGATTCTAACCAGGTAATCCACCTATATTAATTTTTCCACATAGATATAAATAATATCAAAATCAACCAAATTCTAGATTATAAATTGATGCAAGGAGATAGTTATGAGTATAATAATTATTTCTTATGTTGATAATAAATTTCATTTCATTTCATGATTTTATTTTTCAAAAAACCTTTTTTTATTTCTTATTATATGACAACTTAAATGTTGCTTAGGAAGTATTCACATCGGTTGCTTAGGAAGTATTCACATCGGTCATATAACATATTTTAATGTTTCGCTTATCGCAGTAAATACCTTTTTCTCGCCACACTCACATGTGTGGGTGGGTCCCACTAATATTTTCTCTCTCTTCTTCTCTTTGCAATAGAACTCACAAACTTCTATGTGAGTGTGACAGGAAAAGTATTTTTGCAGCAAAAGCAGAAACGTTAAACTCTATAACATATTATGAGTATAGAGTCCAAAACTTATAATTAAAGAATCCCCAAGAACCTAATAATTAAAAAATTACAAAGACTGTAGTAAAAAAAATAGATGAAATTATATCTGCTTGAATTACAAATATCGGGATCTGAAAACCATGTCTCATCAACTATAACTTGAGGAGTTCTAGGTTTCGCATTATAAAAAACTGTAGATACAGAAGACGTGAGAACAACTCGTTTCTTCACAGATGATGCTTTCTCGCATTATTTAAGAACATTCAGAGTTTCCTTCACTGCTGGATCAATAAGTTCTCCCTAAAATCAAGAAAAGCTACTAATTATTATTAGTAATTAATTAGTTGTCAGGCTCCTGATTTATTTAAAACTTACTGAAATATTGCAAATTCAAAATTAGAAACATTTAATAATTTACAAGTAATACTAAATAATTGATAAAAATTCATATACTACAAAGCTCATAAACTATGAGCAAATAGTAAGCAATACTCCCTTTGTTACTAGATATAATTCATTTTTAACTAATTATTGATATATATTAATAGGGTTAATTAAAAAATTACATCTGCATAAGATTTAAGTGATTTAAAATATTACTCTTATTAATTATACTAAAATTTAACATTAGATTAAATTCTACTTGATCACTACCCCATTAAATATAGGCATCTATAGAAGGAAAGCATTTAATATTTGTTAAAAATATCAAATCCCTTATAAAAAGGATCAATATCACATTCTAGCTAGAAGAATCCTTGTATGTGGGGATGGAGGAAGAGTATGACTAGTAAGTTCTCACTCCGGTCATATATATAAGATACAAATAACCAAATTATATATAGATTAAAAAAAAAAAGCTAATTAGAATTTGTTAAAGATAATAAATATGTAAAAAATGTATTTTATTTTTTAAAATAAAATCTATGGAGAAAAATATAACAAATGGGAGGGGAGAAAAGGCTAGGAAAAAATGGTGTGTGAAAGATAATTAATGCGTGGGACTAACATGTAATTAATGGGAACAAAAAAAAGTTAAAATTTTGTCAAAATTTCAAACAATTGCTATAGAAAACTTATAAATGGCCGCCTTTAATTTGTACATTTGTTTACTTGATAAATGAAAGCTGGTAATGGCTAATGAAATATGACGAATATCTACAAAAGAACTTGTTAATGACCTAAAAGTATGGATTTAATACTTAGTTGGTAAACGAAAGTTAGTAATGGCTAATTATATGTGAGGAATACCTATACAAAAGTTAAAAAATGAGCTATAGAAAAACCCGAACAGTTAATTTATATAATGTCATGTGACGATACGAGTTTACGTCACTATCACGAGTTTGCTTAAACTTGTGAATTTGACAACTTTGGTCATAGGCATAAAACCATACCTTAATCCATAATATAACACAGTTTTAGAAGAATAGTTTGGTGCAAAATATAAATCACTTTTAAAATAATTAATGCCCATTTTTCAGTTTTGTCTCTATAATTAATGTTCATTTTCAATTTTACGCACTCATTAAATTTTCAAACACATTCTCTTATAAGGGTAAAAGTAGCAAAAAAAATTAATTTATGACATATCTAATAAATTAATTATCATTTCTTATTTCTTTAAATTAATTAAAGTGTCATACATTATGAACCGGAGGGAGTATAGTTGATGTGTCTGAGATCTGCATATCATCGTAATTACACATTACATGACTTAATTAATATTTCTCAATTTGAGTAAATTAGTTAACATCTTATATTTTGGACTAGAATCAGTATATGAGATAAATTTTATCTTGACTTCTTTGAACGTACTAAAATAACAACTCCAAACAAGCACATAATCATTCGTCAAAGTTTGTTTTTGTAACATTTACTACATGTACTTTGAATCTAAGAAATTCAGTGTATTTATTACGTTTATGTACTTCCTCATGTTAAAAATATAAGTCTCTTTAACCAATTCATTATGACCAAAAAATGATAGTGATTCATTAAATTTGTCCTAAATTGAAGAAAATTTACATTGTTACCCATATTAAATGAGGTTTTGAATGAGAAAAGGAAGGCTAAAGTATAGTCTTGGTCCTTTAAGTTTGTCTTATGTATCAATTTAATCCCTTAAGTTCACAAAGTGTACTTTTAATTCTTTTATTTTAAAACAATTAATTCCCACTAATGCAAAAATGATAACTCAACAATTAAATGCTATTTAAATTTTAATTATTTAATATAATATTTTTATATTTAAAAACTAAAATAGAGACAAAAAGACCGTCTTCTCCCCATTTAACCGTGGCCACTATTGAGGGAGGGGAGGAAAGACAAGATGAGGTGTTGAGTTAATAGTGACAATTTTTGAAAATCATGCCCTAGTGTTGCTGAAGCATAGTAGTGATGATTTTGTGATAGAGAACCAAACCAAGGTGAACAATTTTGGTGGTTATCCCATTTAGGTTGTGTAACATCCCATTTTCAAAAGCAGTATATAATTTTTTTTCATCAGAGTAGAGCATCGGAGCGATTGAGTAACTGATATTTATATTCAAAATGCCGTAAGTCCGGTGATTAAAGAGCGGTACGTTATACCGAGTGTTTTCAAAAGTAAATAACAAAAGAAGAAAGTCTTCACTGAGTCCCTATGTGTGCGCTTGCCTTTCTCCTCGATCCTCGGTCCTCGACCGACGCTATGGTAAGAGCCGAGGTTCAATGCCCATTGAACCTCGTAACGGTTAACCTCATGCTTATGTCACAGTTATGTATGACGTATATTCATGACATTACAACAATAATCAATACAAAAGCCCATAAATGATGTATGATTAGAAATACATAACCACGTATGTAAGATAATAACAACGTATGTAACATAACCATGTATGCTACAGCAATAGTTAGAACATAACCTCGTATGTGACATAACCACGTATGTAAGTCTTAGTCGATGAACACAACAATCATATATAATCATACAATAAGCATCGAGCTAGTGTTACAAAGACGCGACGTACCTTCGTTGATGAATACGGACGTTTGTCGGTCGAAAATGCGTTCACGAGATATCCTATGAGGGTAATATCGCATTTATTAATTCCCAAACAATATCCTAATAGATATCTTAGTCACAAATGACTATTTTGCCCTTGCAACATTTATTTTTCACTTTATTCCTTCAAAATTCGTAGAACAACGCTGGTACAAATCTGGGCAGCATTTCGTCTAACTTTGAAAAATCATAATTAATTCTAGAAAATCGAAATGAGGATCCGTAAAATTCATTGTAATCCTTAGGATGTCTATTTTCAAGTAAAAATAATAAATTCTGTCCAGATTACACGAATAACTCCCAGGTTTTAAGTTTTGAGCCTCTGCCCAGAATTTTTCCAGAAATTCGTAGCCTAACTTTGAGGATTTTTATCTCTCTGTACAGAAATCATTTTGACATTTTATTGACATATTTAAAAATCCCTATATGTCTATTTTAACCATGAATTTTCTCAGAATTTTGTGACCATATTTTCAATATGAAATTCTGGCGTTTTCATCACTGCCTCCAGAAATTCCGAAACCGATGAAATTTCGCTGTAACTTCGTTATTTTGATTATTTTCTTTCAGAAATTTTGCTATATAATCTCCCTCATCATTTTTTCGAGACAAAGCTAATTTTTACTATAAAAACATGTAAACAAAATTATCCTAGCATATTTGAGATCTAAGCTACTTCTATTCTAAGAATTTAAAACTAAAACTTAGAGAACTTAAAGCTAGAGCTAGAGAACTTACCAAGAACTTTGCTACTCCTTCAAGAAGCTCCTCACTCTTACTCTCAACTCTCTATTTCAGATTTCTTTGCTTGTTTTGATGTGGAGAATATGAAGACTCAAGCCCCCTATTTATAGCAAAAGGCTATGGCAATCTTGTAATTCTCTAACTTACACATCTCTCATTTTTGGCCATGGGTTTAAGTCTGAATTCTCCTCCAGCTGAGCCAAAAACATGGCCTACCTCCCCCCATTCTTCCTCCTTTGATTTTTCATCAAAGCCTCTTGCCTTGGTGTCAAAATTGTCCCATGTGTAAAGCTTTTGGTCCCAAGAGTGCTTTGGTGGCTCTTCCTCCATCAAGCATTCTCCAAGCATGCATTGGTGGCATCTCCATCTTCATGCATTTCCCAACTTGGTGTTCTAATTTCCTAGTTACTCTAAGTATACTTGTAACTAGATGACTTTGGTGATTGGTTAGCAATTAATTAAGCAAAATACTCTTAGGGTTTAGTCTTTAATTAGCTTAATCTTTGGTCATTAATCCTAAAATGGTGTTTTAGGTGTTATTAAATTTATTTGCTTGGTTACTAATTTAATCATGATCATTAATAATCATCTTTATGCTAATCCTAACCCCTTATTGGTCCTTGACCTTTAATTATCCTAATACATCTTTAATTGGTGACTTTTAACATTATTTGTAAAGAATTACCTAAATATTCCATTAGTGTAATTTTAATTGCTCTTTAATTGTTGGTAATTGCCCCTTAATTGTTTCAAGTGTTTTGATAATTCTTCATGGCCTTTTATGATTTAAATATGAGTTAGGTATTAAATATAGGGTATTAGAAAATTTAGTCTCTTAATAAATTATAATAATTGGTGTTTAAGGTCCTTTAATTAATTATGAAGGTTTGGACAATTCATTTAATTTTTAGAAGATTCTTATTGGTCATTAATTGTTATTGTTGTCTCCAAATTTATTTAAGGATTTTCATAGCACTCACTTGCTCTTTTTGATCTTACATAAACCATAGCTTATTATGGTATTTATTATATTTTATGGTATTTTATGATGCCTAACAAAATTTATTAAATCATTGGTTATTCTAATCCCTAGAAAATAGAATAAGCACATCTCAAAATTTGAGACCACATATTCACCTATTTTAAATAGGCTTTTTCTATCAAAATATTGTATTTAAGATAAAAAGAAATGTTGGGTATTACAGGTTGAGGCACGAGTACAGTCCTTTGATGATAATGTTCAGCCAAAAATTTCACCTCCAACTCTTAATAATGCAGTACTAGCTAGCAGACGAGACTTGGATTTTTATACAAATATTGCTAAGGTGAAAAATTTTGGTGGTTATCCACTTATCCCATTTTGGTGCTCCTTTTTATTTTCTCGCTGTCTTTCCTTTATTCGGAGTCTGTGTATTAACTTTTTCAATATATATATATATATATATATATGGAGAGAGAGACTAGTTGTTGCCTTTACATAACTGTGTTTAATTTTACATTAGTCCAACTGTATTTGGAACAAGGGTTAAGGACCATTTTTAAACGAACTATTGGCCAAATACAACACAATATACTTTTTTGTTGGACCTTTAAATGCCAACAAACTTTTAAAAATGAGCCCAAAGACAACAAACTTTTAAAAAGGAGCGCCAAAGACAACGCCAGTTAACAAAAAGTTAATGTCCGTTATCTAAGGTGCAGATTGGCCAACTTTAACTTTTACTCTGGAGAGCTTCAAAGACAAAATTCTAAATTTTACTAAATTAAATAATTTTTTTCTCAATTATCATTATTTAAAACTACTTGTATAGATATCTATGGACAAAAATTACTCATTCTTCAATTTTGTCAAAATTATAATTTACTAAAATAAAATAAAAATTTATAATTAAAAATATAATTATATGATTTAAATAAAACTCAAGGTGTTTTATAGTTTATTATATATGTTAAAAAATGATTTGTTTTTATTTTAGAAGAAATATATGTGAGTTAAAAAATTCATTTAATGTTAATAAATGTCAACGTGGTTTAATCGGTCGGGAAAAGATGGCCAAGGACAAGAAACAACTAGAATATATTTATATCGACACCCCCGTACAAGCTCCCCAGGAAATCATGAGCAACGCCATTTAATAAATGACAACTAATAGATTAGGAATAACTGGAGGGCAAATAAAACCAATATGCATATATAAATTTCTAAGAGAAACAAAGACATTCATGGTTAACTGGATCTTCACCAAGGGAGCGAGAGAATAACAAAACCATGACCACGGAAATTAATCCCTGGAAAAACTACAGAAAATATTTAAAAACATTAAATATAACATCGAACAGTTTCCATAAGAGAGATATCAACATTAAATGAATTTTTTAACTCACATAAAATTTTTTAAAATAAAAATAAATCATATAATTTTTTTGTTTAACATATATAATAAACTATAAAACACCTTGAGTTTTATTTAAATCATATAATTATATTTTTAATTACAATTTTTGTTTATTTTAGCAAATTATAATTTTAACAAAATTGAAGAATGAGTAATTTTTTGTCCATAGATATCTATACAAGTAGTTTTGAATAATGATAATTGAGAAAAAAATTATTTAATTTAGTAAAATTAGAATTTTGTCTCAAGGCTCCTAGAGTAAAAGTTCATTTTAATCGTCTTGCACCTTAGATAACTACATTAACTTTTTTGTTAATTACAGCAAGGTCTTTGGCCCTTTTTAAAAAGTTTGTTGTCTGGACGCACCTTTTTAAAAGTTTGTTGGCATTTAAGGTCCAACAAAAAGTATATTGTGTTGTGTGCACCTGGCCCAATAGTTCGTTGGCAAAAATGGTCCTTAACCCTTTGGAACAAATTAAAGAATCTCTGCCTCATGCCCTTGCCTTAATTACTTCATGTGAGTTCTCTCCAAGTACGTTAACTGGTATACAATCCATAGAATATGTGATTAATATTAATTAAGACAGATTATGATCGCATACATAAATGGCTTTTCTTACCTGCAAGAATTGTAGATTTTTTTAAAAGTATTTTAAATAAAAGATGCTTATCTAAAGATTATGTTTATTAGAACGAAAATAGGCTAGAACCACTTAGGCAATACCCATCAATAAGTTTGTTGATTCTTCGGCTTTACTTTTCTACGTGGTTTGGCTCCATGGTTGCAAATAGGAAACGATACTGCGTTAGAGACAAATATTTGAAGACTCTGGTTGATTGTCTGGGATTTGATTCGCCCATTAGCTAATCCTTTTTGTATTTGGGCTTGTCCCTCATTTGTACAAAAAAAAAATAATACAAATTCTATGTATACATATACATAAATACAATATATATATATATATATATATTGCTTGAGAAATTCTATATTTTTTAATTATACGGATAAAGTAATACTCCGCCCGTTCTTACATCGCGACCAATTCTATATTGGTAATAGTATTTGATAATAGACAAGGATTTGATAAAATTGAGTGTACTTATATTATAAGCATGGGATCAATTCTATATTTTTTAATTATACGGATAAAATAATATTCCTCCGGTTCTTAATATAAGACATAATTGACTTTTTTTAGAGAGATTAAATTTCAACGGATGGGTTGAGATTGGTACTGGGGAAAAATAAAATTTGAAATTCTTATATACTCTCAAAATTCCATCTCATGCTATGCTCTGATGGATAAAAAAGCAATAGCTAATTTAATTTAATAATAGCTAGATATATTTTTGTATACGCTTTAGAATGCCACGTTACATTATATTACCTCTCTGACCAATTAAAAAAAAGGGGATCACACCCAATTAAATTTTAATCCTATCACCATCTATTTTAATAATACCACACCCTCTTTTTTCTACACTTGACATATTTGTGTGTGTGAAAGTGAAAATATGATTCTATGAAAAAATTAGTAAAAATTTCTAAGAAATAATGAAAAACTTTCGCTGCAACCTACTTACAAATCATCTCCTCCTATTTACAAGAGACACTGCTCGACTTCGGGTTTGGGTTTCCTCATAATTATTTACCTCATTTTCTTCTCTGAATCCCATCATGACTCTCAAATTAAAAAATATATATGATTCAGATTTCATATTTTATAAATCTACTATTTTAAACATAAATAAATAATTTTAAAATTTTAAAATCTGATCTACACAATTCATAATTGCAACACAGACAAAATTTTTAGAAATTAAATTATAAAATACTATAATAATAGTTTTAGAAAATATTAAATCAACCATTCATTTTTTGATCTCGATGTCGGACATGAGATTATAAGAAGAAAATAGGAAAAAGGATTCTAAGAGGATCCTCTTCCACTAGACTTCTGAAATATTTAACATAATTTTTTTATTTTTATCTTCACTAATTATTGGTTAATCTCACTAGTCACTACATTAATTATTATATTTTCTCATTCTTTCACCCTCACAGAGTGGAAGGGATTGAAATTTTAAAATTTTTCTATATATAATAATAATATGCCTTATATATAGCCAATATATATATATATATATATATATATATCTTCTTTATAAATACGAGACAGTCTATACTTAGATTAATTTTCCCACTAATACCTAAATAAAATCCTATATAACCAAGGAGACATGTACGAACAAGGTAGAAAAGGAGACATGTATGAACATAATAATTTTTTTGTTAATAATAAATAAGTCATTCCATCATTTTGCTTGTATGAAACTTGTGACAACATAAATCTTACTCCTAAGTTAGCGTTTGCATTAGTCTTCCCTACTCTCATACAATTAGCATTCGAATTAATTAGTCTTCCCTACCCTAATTGACAACGGAGGAGCAGTTAATGACAAGTTCTAGAGTAAGAAATAACAACACCTCACTTGTTATTAAAACTTCTCAATAATTAAACTAAAACAACCTGTCTTAGTTGGCTCGTAGTTGGGTACCCCTTAAGTATCTAGTCAGGGGTTCGATCCCTGACGGTGTGTATGGAGAAGGTTATTTGACTAGCACCAATGCCCCTTCGGGACAATTACGGTTCGAAGGAGGATTAATCTCTATTGTCGGCAGAGGATACCCCTTGATTTCTATTTTAAAAAAAAAGTTCTCAATAATTAAGTTCCTTACTTAAGACCTTATAGTAATTTGCTCGCTAATATTAAGGGATAAATAAAATATTTGCTCATCTTTTCATAAATGCTTAACTTGAAATGTTTAAATAAAATTTTTGGCCAAAAAAAAAATATTTAAATAAAATTCACATATTTATAAATACATTTTGGCACCGACCACCACGACAGCCACTAGAGTCTCGAGAAAGAAACTGCAGCCTGTAGGTGGGAAAACACATCAAAAGAAGGGTTCGTCCTTTATAGGAAAAAAAAAACTAAATATAGAAAGCTTAGCAATAAATGTAGTATCTTCTTTTGACCACTGAATTTGCCATATTTGAGGCTCCATCACGTGACCCCTTAGTCAACATTTTTTTAAAATAAATCCTACAACTAGTTCGAGGGAATGTATGCCTATAAAGGAGAACCTTACTACTTCCAAGTAACTATCGTGGTTGCATATTCAAGGTTTGAGTATGAGACCACTTGTTAAGTCTTTGTAACTATACATGTAGTCTGAAGTATTATACTCCGTCCTACATATAAGCTTTAAATAATCAAACTATAGGGAGTAATTTATAGCTTACTAATGAATTAGTCTAGTCCATAATAAACAAAAATCCATTCAAGAATCTGACCAGATATCAATAAGTTGATCGAGCCATGTAATGGCAAAAAAAAATCTTCAGTGATAATTTAAAGTGGTTAAAGGGTCAATTTCAAAGACATATATTTATATTAGGCCGTTGTGTGTTTACATATGTATTTATGCATATATATATATAGAGAGAGAGAGAGAAAGAGAGAGGGAGAGAGAGAGAGAGATGTATTCCGGTATGGCTTTGGACAGTATCCTTAATCCATGAAAGGTTCGACATCTCTGCTACATCGTGGCTGACGTGCTCATGATGAGATTACGCACTAAAAATTTTGGTGGTTATACCATTTAGGTTGAGGCAAGAGTACAGTCCTTTGATGATAATGTTCAGCCAAAAATTTCACCTCCAACTCTTAATAATCCAGTACTAACTAGCAGACGAGCCTTGGATTTTTATACAAATATTGCTTCTTACCTTCGACAGCACAGCCGCGCATTTAAACACACATTAAAAGAATGGAATGGGGGCCCACAAATTCAAAAGAGGATGAAGACCTTTATATATATATATATATATATATACACACAAGAGAAAATAAGACAGAAAATAAATTACATAAGGGCATTGAATCCCAGTTTGTCATGTCGTATCAAACCTTGCAGAGACTCAGGACAAGTATCCAAAGAAAGCAGCCGAGGGTATGCCCTCTTTAGCAAAAAGTCTGCCACCTTATTGCCTTCTCTTGGGAGAAAGAGAATTTTTATCCCCCAGTCGTTCCTCATCATTCTCCAGACCTGCCATAAAATATGATCTCCTCCGGACTTTGCTTGTTTGTCATTCAGCCTCTCAACCAATTCCTTAGCATCCGATTCAACCAATAACTTCCGAATACCCAGATTACAAGCCAGATTGAGACCTTTCCATATTGCCCATCCTTCTGCCTCATAGACTGAACATATTCCGAGAGAGTGCTTAAAGCCTGCTATCCACTCACCAGCATGATCTCCTAAGACTCCACCACATCCCGCCTCACCAGGTCGAGCCATAGCGCCATCCACATTCAGCTTGACCCAGTCCAGATCCAGCGGACACCATTTTGCAGCCAAGGACGAGGAAATTCTAATCTGGTTTTTGTAATACCCGGAAAAAAAAAAACCCCTAATTGTTTTAAATACAATATTTTGGTTAAAAATACCTATTTAAATAGGAGAGTATGTTACCTCTAAATTCTTGTAGGTTATTTATTTATTTAAAAAGGCAACTAAATGACATGAAAATACCTAAATCAATTAGAGAAAATTACCTACAACTAATAGGCAATTAATTTTGCAATAATTAAAATGGTTATAGTAATTTTCATAATTAATCAATAATTAAATTCAAGAGTACATATGATAGAGGATAAAATCTACCAATAGTAGTTAAGATTGTTCAACACAAACTAAAGGCTTGGATGAAATAAAGCTTAAATCTAAGGCCTGAATTAAATATACCATAAAACTAAATCCTTGTGAAAATTTATCAACCAATGAAAGACTCCCTTCTAGATGTTGTGAGGTAAATAAAACACAAAATTAGAGAGCAACAAGGGGGATATACACGGTTCATGTGTTTTAAGAATGAAGAGTGAAATTGATTAATTAAATAAAATTGTCAAATAAAAATCTAGATATTGTTGGGAACAAAGGCACATGGGTTCACATGGGGTCATTAATGGAGAATTAATGAAGAGGCAAATTGGAGGGAGTATACACGGTTTGTGTGGCTTGAGGAAGAAGATGGAATTGTTGATTTATTAAATCAAACACCACATGCAAAATTAAATCACAATCAAAGCATTTAAGTTGAGATAAAAGGATAAGGTACTTCCAAAGACTTTTGAGGCAATGGAAGAGGATAAGATGTTGTGAGTTGTGTGTGTAGTAGAATTGTGTTTAATTCAATTTCATTTTAAATCCACCAATGAGAGAATTTAATAAATAAATACCTTAATCCTATGTAAATAGGATGGACCAATGGGAACCATTTCCTTCATAGTCTGTGTCTTAAAGAAACACAAGAGACATGAGCCATTGATGGATGAGATTAAAACTTTCTAGTTAAGTTAAAATCCAAAGGTTAAAAATGAATAAAAGTTGTTAGCTAGTTAACCCTCAAAATTGCTATAAATAGGAGGCAATGTCTTCATAATTTCTCACCAATTCACAAGCAAGCACAAGCTTAGAGAAACTGATTCTAAGAGTGAAAGGATGAGTGAGAGTCTTGAAGAAAGGAGGAGCAAAGTTCTTGGTAAGTTTTAAAACTTTAGCGGCTTTCAAGTTCTTAGCTATTTTGTTATTTTGATCTTTAGATCTTCCAATTGTAGTTTTGTTTTCATATTTTTATAGTTAAAATTTTCTTTATTTCGAAAACTTGATGAAGAAGAAGTTATAGCAAAATTTTTGGAAGAGAAACATCAAGAACGAAGTTTTGGCGAAATTTAATCGGTTTTGAAAATTCTGGAATCGTTGATGAACATGCCAAAATTTCATATTGAAAATATAGTCACAAAATTTTGGGAACATTCATGGTTAAAGTAGACATATAGAGATTTTTAAATATGCCAAGAACAAGTTAAATTGAGCTCTGTACAGTGTGATAAAAATTGTAGAAAATAGGCTACGAAATTCTGGAATTTTTCTGGGCAAGATATGAACACGTGAAAACTGGGAATTGTTCTTAAGTTCTGGGCATATACAAGTATTTTTTCTCAAAAATAGACATCCTAAGGATTCCAAGGAATTTTACGGATCCTCGTTTTGATTTTTGTAGATTTAATTATGATTTTGCAAAGTTAACCGAAAATTCTGCCCAGAAATTCAGCATAGCGTTTTTTAGAAAATGTGAGGGCAAAGTTGTAATAATAAATCCACCAAGGGTAGAAAGGTAAATTAAACCCTTAGGATATTATTCTAAGCAATATGATATTTATCAAATATCATATAATAATCCGACGACAACGTATAGGAAATCCGGAAGTCCGACTCGGATCAAAAGGCCGGACGTTTGGCCATTACACGGTGAAAGGTACGTTCGCGTCTTTAACACTAACTCGATACTTATTATATGCTTATATGTGATAGATTACTTTACGTCTGCTGTGTGCTTACGAGATACATCTGCTATGTGCTTATGTACTGTTGGGATACATCTGCTGTGTGCTTATGTACTGTTGGGATACATTTGCTGTGTGCTTATGTATTGGTTGTTGCTGAAAGCCATGAATATCTGTCAAACATATATCTTGTCATATTTAAGCATGAGGTTAACCGTTACCTGAGGTCCGATGGGCATTGGACCTCAGCTCCTACCATAGCTTCAGGGTCTGGAAGACCGAGGGCTAACGACAAGGGTAAGCAGCACGCGTGAGGACCAGCTGGAGATTTATTTTGGGAGATTATATTCCTACGTAGTTAGAATTTTGAATACTCGGATCAATGTATCGCTGTTATAAACCAGATACGCCACAGTTAATGTTATATCAGTTACTCACTTGCTCCGGTGCTCTACTCTGATGAAAATATTTTGAAAACGCTTTAGAAAATTGGGATGTTACAGTTTTGGCTATCTTGTAACAGGACGTAATTCCTCCAACAATGTAAAATTGTTTCCCCTGGGTTTGTCGGTTTTACATAATCTTCGATGAGAAACAGAAGCACGGTGGACCGGAGGCAATATAATAAAAAGGCAGCGGCTTTTTGAATAGAGGGGGAAGCGTCACTCTCACCAAGAAAAGAAGGAAGCAGAGAGGCGGCATTTGGGCTGAAACAGGGGCGCCGCGTTCTCTAACTCTCTCTTGCTCCGTCCACCATTGTCGCCGGCAACTCTCGCCTTCACCACCATAGCCACCGGCGACTTCACCCACCACCATCGATGGCTACAGACACATAAAAGTAGAGCATCGAAACAGGGAAAGGAGAGGCACACACCCGCACGGGATCGTCTTCCTTCCTTCACTGCTGACCAAGGGAGACGCCGACAATATTGAAGGGAGCAAAAGGCGGCAAATTTTTGAATCTTTGGGTAGCATCATTCTCATAACAAATATAGTCTGCGAAAAGTTTTTTTAATTTCTTGTTCTTCTAGAGTTGAATCTTGTCCCTGGTTACCTTACTGGCGTAGATCTAATAAACTTTTGCTTGCACTTTTTATGGTCTTAGTTTCGAAGTTGTCAAGGTTGAAGCTTGAAATTGCTATCACAATTATTCCTTTATTGATGGGCAGAGAAGCTTCATTGCTCCTATTGGGATTATCAATTTACAAAGCTATCAGATTCATATCTCATTCGCTTAATGGTAACCAACATGTTGCTGTTCATGATACCTAATTACCTTCTACGTCACTCTTGCTCTTTATTTTCTTGTTTGATTTGCTCCTTTATATAACACCAACGTTTGTTGATAGTTTGTTTTTACTTGTAATTCTCTGGATGATGTGATTTTAACTCAAACTACTTCTCCTCCTTGGTCTCATATGGTCTCATTTGTTGTTTCTCCTCCAACAACAAAGTATGACATGTTCCTTAGTTTTAGAATGGAAAACACTCGTTACAATTTTGTAAGTCATCTTTCCAAAGGACTTGATGATGCATGTGTTCATACTTTTATGGATGACGAACTCCACAAAGGAGAACATATCTCACAAGTTCTTTTGAGGACAATAGAGGAGTCTACAATATCTATAATTACTTTCTCTAAGAAATATGCTTTTTCAACATGGTGTTTAGATGAACTCGGTCATATATTAGAATGCAATGAGAAATTTGGAAGGGTTGTAATACATATTTTTTATAATATAGATCCTTCAAAAATGTGCAAACAAAAACGAGAGTTTTGGAAAAGGATTTGATGGATTGAGTCGAAGATTTAAGTACAATCCAAAAAAACTACAAAAGTGGATAAAAGCTTTAGTCAAAAAGCTACAAATATCTCTGAATGAGATTCTAAGAATACTAGGTAGCATTATAAATAATCTCTTTATCTTGATTTTAAGAATTTGTTTGATTAACCTCAAGAATTCTAACCGGTTTTTTATTTTTATTTATTTTCTACCTACTAAAACTCACCATCTATCACAAATGTCAATCAAAAGAAAAGGCATATTTAATAGGTAGAAAATAAATAAACAAAATAAGAACAGTTAGAATCCTTGATGTTAATCAAACAAATCCATGAAATCAAGAACAAAGGGGATATTTTTGTAGCAACTTGGTATTTTTGGAATCCCATCCATAAAGATTTGTAGTTTCGACTAAAGCTTTTATCCATTTTTGCAGTTTTTTTGGGTTGACCTTAAATCTTCGCTTCAATCCATCAAATCTTTTTTCAAAACACTCATTTTGGTTGCATATGTTTGAAGGATCTATATTATAGAAAATAGGTATCACAACCCTTCCAAATTTTTCCTTGCATTCCAATATGTGAACGAGTTCATCCAAGCACCATGTTGGAAAAACATATTTCTTAGAGAAAATAATCATATATATTATAGACTCCTCTATTGTCCTCAAAAGAACTTGTGAGATATGTTCTTCTTTGCGGAGTTCGTCATCCATAAAAGTATGAATCTTTGCATCATCAAGTCCTCTGCAAAAATGAGTTGCAAAATTGTAGCGAGTGTCTTCCCCTCTAAGGCTAAGGAACACATCATACTTGGTTGCAAGAGGAGTAACAACAATATGAAATGAAGGAGAAGTCGTTTGAGTTAAAATCATATCATCTTGAGAACTACAAGTATAAACAAACCATCAACAAATGTTGGGTTATATATAGGAGCAAAAAAATAAAAAATAAAAAATAAAGAGCAAGAGGTTATTTAGAAGGTAATTACCTATTATGAACAGCAATAGCTTGGTTAGACTTCAAACTCTCTTCATCCGACATTTCGCCATCACGTGTTTATGGTCGTAGTACTTCATTTATCAATTACAAGTGGGACATTTGTTGCCTGAGTTATTATGTGATTTACGGGTCAATGGATAAGAACGACTATTAGTTGAGCAAAAAAGATAAGAACGACATTTGTTGCCTAAGTTATTATGTGATTTATGGGTCAATGGATATGAACGACTATTAGTTGAGCAAAAAAGATAAAAACGACTATTATGTTGGGTTATCACTAGCAGGGTGGGAAAAATTATTATTTAAAATTTTCAGTTCAAAGCAATTATTAGTGAAATTTGTCTGAATGTTTATCTTCAAGTGCTTTAATTTAATTTGTTTCTACGTTTTAAATTTTTTTAATCAAACTACACCTTAAAATATCCTTTTCTTTAATAAATATTACTAAAATCATTCGGGGGCATCCATTTGCGTTGGGTGTGATTTGTTTCGTTTTCTGAAACTTAAAAAATGTGGTACAAGTAGCACTAATAGGAGTATATTAACAAGAGTTCCAGTAATTAATATAATCATCTTCCATGTAACACCTGCCTAGGGTGCCGGCATTCTTGACCGTAAACATACGTAGTTGTGTGGCAAAATCATAAATAGTTCAATATATTGATACAAACTTAAACTTTTGATTACATAACATGAGTACTCTCAGGGTTTATACCCCTTTATATTCATTTACATTCATTTACAAATAGTGCAAATTAAATAAATTAAACATAGTCGTCCCTCGGTTCTTTCAAGCTATCCTTCTATTGGGCCATCCTCAAACAACACTCCCTTATGGAATCTCATGCAGCACTTTCCACTTGTGCTCACTTGTCTATTGGTTAGTAGGGGAGTAAGATTCTAAGGAATCCTAATAACAGACAATACCAATACAGTGAATGCAAGATAAATGCTAGTGTATGAAATGCTTGCCTTGCATAAGCTCTTGCTAACATAATCACAATTCTGCATGTTAAATGCTTAATACTGATACTCATGGCCATAGCATAACAAGAAACAAAGCTTCAATCATTCAAATATGTTACACATAGATAAGCAAGCAGATCAATCATACACATCAAACAAGCAATAATATCAAATACATGCAAGTAAGGCAAGCCCACTACTTTTTAAGGACTATTGTTCTTACTCGGGTTCCTCTTTCACCAACCTTCAAAATTGCTTGAAGTTCCTTCCTTCACCTTATGGCCCTAAGGACATAACCATAACTTTAGAACCAGGGAAAATGTATGCTTACCAAAGTTGTATTAACGTTAGAACTTTTATCCCTTAATTTCCTTACTTTTGGACCTAACCTTAAATTCCTAGAATTTTCATTAAACTTTGAAAATTCATAATTAAATGCAGAAAAATTGAAACAATGTGCTTCCAACTCTCACGTGTTCCTAGGACTCCACTGGTCAGAACAAGTCCATATAGTCCCAGTTTCCAAAATTGCCCTTACTGGCTAACTGAAACTTCCAGAAATATGTTCTTAACTTTAAAAATCAAGGGAACAATCCTAAAATAGGGTGACATTGCTTATGTGTAGACATGGTTGTGTAAATTTTGGATCAAATCCATTCTTCAAGTGTCTTGAGCAAGCTCACCACCAACTTGACGCTAGACTCTTGCCAAAGTTTTTAACAGTAAAAAAAGGACTATATTGAGAGTGTGGAGTTAATTTTATGGACATACATTTTGGCGTTTTTACTTTTTCCTTTTGTTAGGGTTGTTCATTGGTGAGACAAGTCCAATTGAGTTTGGGAATTTGAAGCAACATTTTGAGTGTGATCATTACTATGTTTACTATTTCTTTGGTGAGAGGATCCAAATGAAAATGAAAGAAGTGGGAGTTGAAAAGATAGAGCAGAATCGATAGCAAGAGATGATGTGTTTAATAAATATTATGACGAAGAGGAATATGATTTTGCAACAGTGATAATAATTATACATTAACAAAGAGTTCCAAGTAAGGTTGCTCGCTCGTTGGTCATTGTTGACTAAAATGTCATTAAAGAAGAGTTTATTCCTTTGGAAGTGAAGGTTTCAAGTTTTGATTTTGAGGTCAATTGCAAGATCTAATTACTACTCGCTCATTATATATGGGGGAAACAGATTTTTCTTTGCTAATCTACATTTATCATTTTGACAACGAACAAGTGAAAAAAGACTGACAATTTTAAAATTGTGTAGTTTTTGTTTAATGCCTGTGTATGAAGGTCAATTTCATATTGTGATCCTCTTATGTTCTCCTGTGGTGTTTATAGTCACGGGTCTCTCGATTGTATTGATGGTTTCATTGCATATACAGAATTGTCATTTTAATTTCTCAGGTTAATAAAATTATTATTTAAATTAATCTCATTTATTTTTTATTTTTTGGTAAAATAAAGTTTAGGTGGAGATAGACATTAGTACCCCACCGAGCTAGAGCATGTCTTTATGTTCGAAGAGCTGCTTACGATGTGTTTACAGATCGCCCACCAACGACCCTCGATCAACCAAATGGATATCGAACATCATCTCTTTTACAAGAAAGGCCGACATCGTAGCCAATTATGCCACTCCTCATTGGCTAAATGTATATCAATATTGTTATATTCTTTATGAAATATTAATTTTTCCTTTTCTTTTATCTATGTAATTCACGGAGGGCGTTCTTACAACGTGACAGACTTTTCTTACATGCTTGAAGAGTAACGCGCACACTTGGACAGTTATTGGGGATGTTGATCTTTCTTTCCCTCCTTCTCCTTCTTAATGGATCTTGCTTTGTGATCAGCCAACAAACCCTTTTTTGGAACAAGCCTAAAATAGGGTGACATTGATTAGGTGTAGACATGGTTGTGTAAGTTTTGGGTCAAATCCATTCTTCAAGTGTCTTGGGCAAAAAAATATTTCAAGGTGCACATACAATTTAAACTAAATAAATAAAAATACGTAAAAAGATAAAATAAAAAAGAGTCCCCACTCCAAAATTAGAGAGATGAGCATAGAATGTGAAACCTTTATTTTTTGCAAAAGCTTTCCAAAAGGTCCCAACGCAACTAAACATTTTTTATTTTAAAAAAAAAAAAAAGTTCTGCATAAAAGCAACTAATGATTTTTTATTTTTTGCCAATTTGAATTTCAGTAAATGTTCTCATGAATTGCTTATGTTTTTATTTTTAGATTTATTTTTTCAAAAATGTAATAATATAACAAGTAACTTTTTTAAAAAGAAAAAAAAAATCCAAACAAGCAAATGCGCTCCGGGTGTATATTTTCCCAAAAGCAGAGGGACAGCGCTATAAAAATACAATGAAGGCAACAGGGAAATAATCCACAAAAGGCAGAAACGCAGGACAACTTCACTTGACTATATGTGCCTAAAAATAAAAATAGTCAATTTGCTTTGAAAACCTTTTGCATTCTCTTATTTTTACTTTTTATTCGTCTATAGAAAACCCATCCTTTATAATTTTAACCTGTGGTATCTCCTCCATTATTCTTTCAATCTCTATAGCATAGTGGAATTAACAAAATATTTTTACAAATACCTAATTAAAAACTGAGGAACAATATAAACATAAGCAAAATGTTTTATTTTTTTTTAAGTTTACTATATTATTTTGGTAATTAACTACGTACCCAACATCCTCATTTGATAATACTCCCTCAAATCCTAAATTTAAGACCCAGTTTATGTTATATTTAGGAGCAGAGGAGTAATTGAATAATATTAAGTGCACCATATGGTTTTCTAATTTCACTCCAAAAGTCTCATGCCACTGTCTGATCATCAGTATGAGGCCCTTAAGCTTAAGCATAGATGGTTGAGTAAAGTAGGATTAAATCCATTCTTCAATTAGAAAAGACCATTGTAAATTGCAACAAGGACTCTAAACAACTAATTGAGGATTTTTCTCCAACTTCTCCTTTTCCCATTAGAATTTGATAAATGGTCTCATAAATTGCTCATGTATGTTTAATTTCATTACCGAAGGTGTAATTGAAATATTTGGATTTTTTGACAAATTGAAAAACATAATAAACTTAATTTAATATGTATGAAAATGTTACTAAGTGGAAGATCGAAGGTTCGCTTGTCACCTTAAGCTATTAGTAGATGCACTTTCAAGTTTCCACTAAAAAGAAAATGAAAACATCCAAAAAAATTCAGGATACCATGGTCTAAGTGGGCCCCGCAGACTGCAATTTTTCTCAAAGGCAATGCAGTGCAGCAACACGGCAATCCTCAAAAGTCATATAGACGCGGATGACTCATTGACTATAAGATATAGAGTTTCGAAAAATGTAAAACCCATTTTGACCCAAAGCTGCACAAGTCAAGTTCCCGCGTTTGTGACTTTTGGGAATTGCAGGGATACTTCGTTGTAGACTTCTATTTCTACCGCACCTGTCCTTTTCTTCTGGTAAGAACTTAGAATTTGCAGATGTTGATTTCTCTTCAGATATTTATCTCTCTTGTTTCAGTCTCTCCGAGGAGGCCCACACTTCATTAAAATTTGAATAATCTACCCACTCAACCATAATAAAAATTGGACCTTAATCTGATAAAAAGGGATATTCTGCGTGTGAATGATAAACAAAAATATTCTGCATAAAAGACTTTTTTATAAAAAAAATTTACCGGAAGGATATATAGAATTGAGGAAATAAAATCGCAAATGGCATGAATATTATTTTTAGAAAATTAAGGTATTGGTCTTCAATTATAAAGAGTATGAGATTTTCCGTCCCTCGTGTGTGTCTGTGTATAACGATTTTTAAAGTGAATTGCCTATTTTTAGGCACATATTTTTAAAAGCAAATTAATCAATGACCATAAGGCTTGTACGGCCTCTTGTCCCTATTATTAAATAGACAGAATTATTATAAAGTTTTAAGGAAGAGACTTAATTACTATGAAGCATTAAAGATAACTGAAAAATAATATACAATGATAAGTTTCAGAATTAGAAATAACAATACTTTATTTGTTATTGAGACTTTTTAGTAATTAAGTCATTTACTTAGAACCTCAAAATAATTCACTTGGGTAGCGGAAAAGAGCATAAATTATATGACCAAGATGTGTAGTGTATTAATTAGTTAATATGTGTAAATGGGTAATGTGAAACAACACGCATGGCAACGTGACAAATGTACACACGGTGACCCGTAAAAAAAAAAATATTTTGACTTGAATTCTATAAAAAATAATTGAACATTTTTCTCCAATTTCTCCGTTTCCCATTAGAATTTGATAAATGGTCTCATAAATTGCTTATGTTTGTTTCATTACCGAATGTGTAATTCAAATATTTGGATTTGTTTGACAAATTTAAAAACATAATAAACTTAAATTAATATGTATAAAAATGTTTAAAATGGCACGACATACAAGGGAACACATAACAGAAGTGTTACTTTGCCTGATTTCATGGGAAGTGAAAGTCGATCGAAAACATCCCAAAAATTGTCAAATGCCTTGTAGTCTAATAATATGAGTATTCTTTTATAAGTTGAAGGTCGAGGGTTCAATCCATTACAGGGTGCGCATGCCCATTTGAATAAAAAAGAAAGAAAGAAAACATTCTAAAAGTTTAGGATACACAAATAGGTAGTGAGGAATTACTCTCTCTCTTTCGTGAGTGTCTCTCTCTCGGTGTGAGAGGTTTTTTCTGAGTTCCCCTGGGAACTCACTTGATCGGAGTTTTTCTTAACTACGATTATAGGGCTCTGTTTTATTTCCTTGTTCAGCTGAGTGTTTTCTTTTCCTAAAGCGTGTGTGTGTGAGGTTCCTTTTTGTGTTCAGAGGGGTGTGTGTGGGTCTGGTGTGGTGTCCTCGGAGGTATGGAGGTCGGGGGTGGTAGTAGTTCTAGGGCGAGGAAGGAGGTCGTTTTATCATTAGATAGAAAGGCTGACAAGCGGGGCAGCACTTTAGTCGGAAAAATCATGACAAACAAGAACCTAAACGTTCCTACAGTTATCACTATGATAAAGAAAGGGTGGCAAATGGATGATGATGTTGAAGTTCATGAACTGGATAAGAGTCAACTGGTTTTCTTATTTCGTTTTCATGATCTCAAGGGCTACTCTCGGATCTTGAAAGGTAGACCGTGGTCTATTCAAGGCTTCCTACTTAACTTGCAGAAATGGGAAGATTGCATGGTTCTGGAAGAAGTTAAGTTTAATTTTTCCCCCTTTTGGGTTCAGTTTCACGGTGTGCCATTGGAAGCTTTTAATAGCTCTAATGCAAAGCTTTTGGGAGATGCTGTTGGAAAGTTGGTAATGTTCGAGAAACCGATGCTGGGGGATAGACTGAACAGAGCTTACATTAGAGTAAGATCTCTTGTAAGGCTGGATGAACCTTTAACGACGGGTTTTTGGGTTCCTAGAGATGAGAAGGATCCAGTTTGGGTGTCTGTGAAGTATGAACGGTTGCAGCACTTTTGCTTCCATTGTGGCAGAGTTGGACATGATGGGAGGTCTTGTAAGGAGTTGCCGGATGATCGACGGGAGATTGAGAAGAAATACAAGTTTGGTAGTTGGCTCAGCACTACCACGGTACGCACCGCCGAAGAAGCTCTGGAATTTTGCAGGTCTGATTGGGATGAAGTTGAGTTTTTTACGAGGAGTAATCAGTCACCGGAGTCTGAACGGAGTTTTTCACCTGAGAAACTGGAACCGGTGAGGGAGAATCGGTTGACAGCTTTTGCAGAGAGTCAAAGGATTTGTGTATATGGGAAAGAGATCGAGTGTCAGGCCAAAAGCATGGAAGAGCAGGGGGACAGGGGGGCAATTTCGGTGAATGTGGCGCAGACACCCTCTAATTGTCATATAGCAATAAATGGAGTTGACCTCCACTCTTCACGTGCTTCACCAAATTCAAACTCGGTGTGGGCCAGCGCTGAGATGGAAGAAAGTATCAGGCCCAATGAAGTTCCTTCCAACCATTTAATTAAAGCCGTTGGTCTGGATGTGGGGCCATGCAATGACGCCTTGGGTGGTCTCGTGGACCAAGACCATCTTGTTGGGCCTATTTCACCGTGCTTTAATAGTCCTCCAGCGTGTGTCAAGGGCCGTGAATACAAAGTGGAGTTTTCTTGTGGACTTGAGCCCAGTTCCCTTAAGAGTCCTGCTGCTCATGGGCTATCACCAGTCTCTGCAATGGCTGTGTCGCTGAACAACATTCATTTAAAGAGGCCTGTTGATCTGGATTTGGACTCCACACTTATTAAGAGGCATAGGAAGTTAATATTTGAGGAGTGTGAAACAGTGACTGTGCCTACTCCAGCCACTGGGTCTACACAAAGAGGAAGGCGTAGAAGCTACAGGACATTGAAATCTATTATTCGAAGTAGGAATGCTGGACAGCCCTTGGTTTCGGCAGACAGGAATTTGGTGGTTGGGGAAATTGATTTCCCGGATAGCTGGGTGAATGGAGTAGAATCAACTTATGAGGATCCCTCTCATTCCGCCGGTGGCTGGATTGAACCAGCCACCGGTTCACCATGAATGCTTTATCCTGGAACTGTCAAGGATTAGGGGCTGCCTTGACAGTCAGGAACTTGAAGGAAGAATGCTTTCGGAAAAAGCCTCACATTGTGTTCTTAATGGAAACCAAGCAAAAGGCGAGATATATGAGAAAGGTTAGAAGACGGTGTGGATTCAATGAAGAATGGTTAGTGGATCCAATTGGGATTAGTGGTGGTTTGGCTCTTTGTGGGAGGATTCAGTTAAGGTAGATATTTTGTTTTCCTCAATTAATATTAGTCATGCGCGTATTTCCTCTGATTTATTGGATGTTCCTTCTTATATAACATTTGTTTATGGTCCTACTGATGAGAGTGTGAGACGCCTTTGCTGGCAGGAAGTTAGGAGAATTGGTAGGAATATTTCTGAGCCATGCTTATGTGTTGGTGATTTTAATGAAATACTACATCAATATGAGAAGGAAGGCGGAGGGCCAAGGCCTTGGAGGAAAATCCTTAATTTTAAATGTCTACTGGCTGATTGTGAACTGGATGATCTGTGATTTTATGGTAGTTGTTACACATGGTGTAATAAGAGGGAGGAGCCTGAGACAATTCGGGAACTTGTTGACCGGGCCTTGGGTAATATTCAATTGAGGGATCAATTCCCTAACTTGCAGGTTATTAATGTTGATCCCGCTGGCTCTGATCATCACCTTTTGTTTATTCAATGTATCCCTGATAGTAATAGTAGAAAACGAGTCTTTCATTTTGAAGCTTGTCTAGTTTGTGCATGCTAATTTTTTGCAAGTGGTTAAAAATAGCTGGAATTGCCAATCTGAGGGTGCTCATCGCGCTATAGAGGATTTTGTCTGTAATTTGGAAAAATGCAAGTCTTATCTTGTGAGATGGAGTAAAAAGGAATTTCCAAATAATGCTAAATTAATTGAGAGTTTAAAGGCACAATTGCCCGTTATTTCTCAAGGGGAGCTGAATTCGGAGACCATTTGTGAAATGTCTAATGTCAAGAAGACTCTTGAGCGGCCTTTTGATTTAGAAGAACAATTTTGGTGGCGGCATTCCCGTGTGAATTGGTTATCTGTAGTGGATAGAAACTCTCAGTTTTTTCATCAATCTACAATCAAAAGAAGGCAGCGGAACAGGATTGTGTGTATCAAGGATGATAATGGTAACTGGCTTATGGATAAACCTACAATTTCTCATAATATTGCAAGCTTCTTCCAACAGCTATTCACATCCTCTGGTTTCTCTAATTTAAATTCTGTTCTGAATTTTATTGACCAGAAAATCACTGATGATATGAATTTGTCTCTTATGGCGCCTGTTTCTAATGATGAGATTAAAAAGGCATCTTTTAGCTTGGGAAGCTCTAAGGCTCCCGGTCCTGATGGTTTTTCTGGTACTTTCTATCATAGTGCTTGGCCGGAAATTGGCAATTCTGTTTGTTTGTTGGTGCAGGAGTTTTTTGCAGGTAAGGTGTCTTTAGATGCCATTAATGAGACCAATGTAACCTTGATTCCCAAGGTGGATAAACCTGAACATGTAACTCAGTTTCGTCCTATTGGCTTATGCAATTTTTCTTACAAGATTATTTCCAAGATTATGGCTAACAGGATGAGACCTCGCTTGATGTGTGTATTTCTCAAAACCAAAGTGCCTTTGTTCCCGGTCGTTGTATACGGGATAATATCATTATTGCTCATGAAGTGTATCATTATCTCCGAAGGAAGAAGGAGGGGGTAAGCATGAATTCGCGCTGAAAGTGGATATGAGTAAGGCTTACGATCATGTTGAATGGAGTTTTCTGGAGGGGGTTCTATTGCGGTTCGGCTTCTGTGTTGATTGGGTCTCTTTGATTATGAAGTGTGTGAAATCGGTTAGTCTTAGTATCTGTGTTGCTGGAGAGAGTGTTAGCTCTTTCATGCCTAGCAGAGCATTACGCCAAGGTGGTCCTCTCTCACCGTACCTCTTCATCCTAGTAGCGGAGGTCCTCTCGTTGATGATTAGAAAGTGTCAGGAATCCAAGTTGCTTATGGGGATTAAATTGAGTAATAGCTGTCCGGAGCTTACTCATAGTTTTTTTTTGCAGATGATGCCCTCTTGTATATGAATGCTAGTCTGAGTAATTGTGTCACTTTGTCTAATATTTTATCTCAGTTTTGTGCTGCTTTAGGTCAGGCTATTAATTTGGATAAGTCGAGTATCTTTTTCACACCTAATACCCCTGAGGATGTTGTGAGCGCAGTTGGTGGTATCCTAGGGGTTGTAGCTACAGAAGATCCGGGGAAATATCTTGGTATCCCTAGCATCTGGGGTAAAACCAAACACCAAGCTCTCGCCTATATCAGGGAAAGGGTGGCCTGTAAAATTCAGGGTTGGGGACATTCTTCCTTATCCTTTGCTGGTCGGGAAGTAATGATTAAGGCAGTCCTCCAGGCAATTCCTATCTACCCTATGAATTGCTTTAGATTCACCATGAAGACGTGTAAAGAAATACAGAGTCTTATTGCTAATTTCTGGTGGGGTGGCAATGTTGATGCGGGTAAAACACATTGGAAAGCGTGGGACTCCCTTTCTGTGAGTAAATCTCTGGGTGGCATGGGCTTTAGAGATCTAATGGTTATGAATGAGGCTCTTCTTGCTAAGACTGTGTGGAAACTTATGACGAGGCCTAATGAGCTTTGGGCCCGAGTGTTGAAGAGCATTTATTTCCCCAAAGATGAATTTGTCGATGTTGATAAAGGCCACAAAGCTTCGTGGTGTTGGTCTAGTATTATTGATGGGAGGGACTTTCTTATGAAAGATCTTCGGTGGGATGTTGGTAATGGGCAAGCAATCAGAATCTGAGGTGATAAATGGGTCCCTGGGGTTTCCTTTCTGGCGAAACCACAGGATAGTAATGACCCTTATGTCACTAATGGCAGAGTGTGCGATCTTATAGTAAATGGGTCATGGAATCTTGCTCCCATATCATACTTATTATCAGAGGATGTCATGAATGCCATTTACGCTATTCCTATTCCAAACAATGGTTTGGAGGATAAATTGGTGTGGACTGGTGCTAGAAATGGTGAGTATGTAGTCAAATTGGGTTACCAGTGCGGTAAATCAAAGCTTTGTGTTGATGGTTCAAAGGCTGGATCCTCAGTAATTGTACCCACTTCTTGCTGGAAGTCGGTGTGGAAGTTAAAGGTTGTCCCACGAGTGCAACAATTTTTATGGCGGCTTCTGACTAGATCTGTAGCTACTAATGCGGCTCTAGTTCGCAGGAGGAGAGGTAGGTCGAACCTTTGCCCTGTTTGTGAGGATGCATTGGAGGATATAGAACATCTCTTTTTCCATTGCCAATGGACCAAATGTGTGTGGTTTGGGAGTCTGTTGGGAGCTCGAATTGATTTCTCTTGTGTTGCAAATTTCAATGTCTGGTGGCTTCACTTACTAGGTATGCCTTCCTTTAAAGCACAAGATATCTCCTTAGTTTGCTGGCTTCTGTAGTTCTGTGGTATATTTGGAAAGAACGGAATGACAAGGTGTTTAACCACAAAGAACCTAACCCTTGTCTGGTTATTGAGAGGGCTAGGGTTAGTAATCTTGAGTTCTGGGCCAATTGTGATGCTTCTCTCCGTGTATCTGATGAGGAGTGTAGGAATCCATCCCCTAAAGTGCGCTGGTCTCCACCGGCCCCTGGTTGTTGGAAAATTAATGTTGATGGTGCTTTTCATTCGGGTACGGATGTTGGAGCAATTGGTGTAATCTGCCGTGACTGCTATGGTCTATTTAAGTGGGGTTTTATTGATAAGGTAAAGTCGATCTCTGCTTTTATGACTGAGGCCTTAGCTCTTAAGAGGGCTCTGCTTTTGGCTCTGGATTTGGGTCATGACAAGGTTGTGTTTGAAACTGATTGTCTTCCTCTGCTTGCAAGTGTTGATGCCAAATCACCTAATTTATTTGATTGGAAGAGTAGAAGCATTATCCATGATATTTTGAGTCTTCTTTCCACCGAGGTTGGGTTTTCTGTTTCTTATACCCCGCGTCAAGGGAATCGAGTTGCTGACTTACTAGCAGCATATGCTTATGAGGAGGTGTGCCCTGTTGGGTGGGTTGATCAACCATCACCTTCTTTATTGTCCCTTCTAACCTCGGAGGCTCCGAATTCTGGTAGTATTGTGGATACACCTTCAGCTTCTGATCATGTGATGAATGGTGGTTGATTTCTTTATGCTAGTTGTTCTTTATGCGTGCTTAGGTTTATGTTTATTTCCTTGGATTGTTGTTTCCTTTGTAGTGCTATTTCGTTCTATTTAGTCTTGTAATAGTTGTTACCTCTTTAGTAATGGAATATATAGTATGTTTTCTGACCAAAAAGGATACACAAATAGGTGAGCCTCGCAGAGTGTAACTTTTTCCGAAGACATAAAAAAATGCAGCAAAGCAACACGGAAATCTACAAAAGTCCCAAACATGGACGACTTGACTTACTTGTTGACTAGTCACGCACGATGTAAGAAAATAAGGAGTTTCATTTTTCACTAACCAAAACAAAAGTAAGAAGCTTCCCGTAAAGAGGAGCAAGAGACTAAAACAAGTGAAAGATATTTGAGGGAGACATTTGTTATTTGATTACCTAACGATCAAACATAACTAAAACAATGGTTAGGATGATACTATTGTGATTTTGAAATTTCCGAGGTGACATCATTTCTCAAAAAACATCTGAAGCAACATTACTCAAATGTGACAACTTATAAGACAAAATTGGATCTTAACTTCTTTTTGTTTTAATTGTGTTATCTTTCCAATCTGGAGGGTAATGGTACTAAGAGACACAAGTTGAAAAAGGAAATAAAAAGAAAAAACTGAGATAAAACTATAATGGTTTTTCCTTTATTGTAAAATGAAAGTTAATGTTCAAATTTATTTATGAAGTGTTCTACCAACAGTTTCTGACACTATAATTTTTTTAACGTGTAAAAGTATATATGAAATCTATAAAATGATGTCATGACCTTTAAGTTATTAAGTTTGTCCATTTAACAAATATATCATTTAAGAAAAGCAAAGATACATGTGAAGTTTCTAGCTAAATATTTTATGTCATGACCGTTTATGTGTGCATTACTACATTTGCACTTTAGATAAATTTATATCGTCATGTGCTCATGAATTGCTTATGTTTTTCCATTAACGAAGGTTTAATTGGAATTTTTAGATTTGTTTTTTTTGAAAAATTTAATAATATAATAAGTAACTTTCTAAGAAAATTCCAAACAAGCAAATTAATACTCCCAAAAGCATAGGGGCGGTGCTGTAAAATTACACTGAAAGCAACAGGGCAGCACCAAAGTCAGAAACGCGGGACGACTTCACTTGACGACTTGCTGACTATAGAAGGTCACGCGTAAGAGTTTCAAAAATATAAAACCCATTTTCACCCAAAGATTTCCTTTAAAACAAGAGAAAGCAACATCTGGAAATTCTGAAGCTGCCATTATTGAGACCTTTGCTTGTGAGACCTATTTCATTTTTGCTTCTATTAGCATCGATCCAGGTTATTTCTTCTCTTTTGTTTGCTTTATCCCATGGATCCATCATCCTTCCTCTGTTTTGCCTTCATTTTTCACAGAACAATTCTGCAAAAGATTTTTTTTTTTTTTTTTAATCATTTTAAATTTTTTATACTTTTACTTCTGAAAGTCAAAATGCCATAACCTTCAAACATTATGGCTGGACTTGATCTATTGACTCAAATCTTCATTTATTTTAAGAACTATTTGGAAGAGGAGGAAGTCTCTGCAGATCCCAAAGCTGACACTTTTGCCATCTTTGTGAACTATCTTCCGTTCACATATCCAGGTTCATGCTTACTTTCTTCTCTTTTTTTATTCCACTTGCTTCATCCCTTCTATTTACTGTTTTGCGAGATTTTTATGAAATTAGTTTATCAATACGCTAAGATATAAGTTACTATAAAAAAATGTTTAGTCATACAATCCTTTTCTTCCTTTGTTTATTAAGTTTTTTTTAAGAACAATTACTTCATATAAGATTTTATACTTGCTTTCTTCTTAAATATGATTTCTTAGAATAATACATTATGGAGATTTTTTTTCCTTAACAAAATTTATTCTAAAAATAACTTCAGAAAACTCCTCTCTAACATAAAAATTAAAATAGAATCGAAAAATGCCTATATTTAATTTGAGGGGTTTGACGTCCTTTGCTGTACTTTTAAGGTCCTATAATTCAATGGGTTTTTTCATCTTTCACACGGTTGGTTTGGTTCATCTACTTCAAAAATTATTGCATGTCATATTCAGACAATCTATTGATTCTTTTCCCCCCTTTCTCCTCTTCCACTTGCTTCATCCCATTGATATGCTGTTTTGCTTGCTCTTTCTATCGCATTAGTTTCAAGTTGTTGAAGGGCGGAACAATAAATTGCTATCATATGGGTGGAACAATTGTTTTAACGCTCATAGAAGCTTTATTGATCCTATTAGCTTTATTGATTCGCAAAGCTATCAGATTCATCTCTCCTTCACTTTATGGTGGCAAACTGGTTGATGATGATAGGTAATTAGCTTCTTCTAAATAGCCTGTTACTCTTTATTTTCTTGTTTGATTTGCTCCTATATATAACCCTAAGTTTGTTGACGGTTTTTTTTCTTTTTGTAGCACTAAAGATGATGTGGTTTTAAGTCAAACGGCTTCTCCTCCATCTTCACATATTGTTGTTTCTCCTCCTGCTACAAAGTATGATGTGTTCCTTAGCTTCAGAGGAGAAGACACTCACCGCACTTTTGCAAGTCATCTTTACAAAGGACTCTCGAATGCAGGCATTCACACTTTTATGGATCAGGAACTCATTAAAGGAGGACAAATCTCATGAGTTCTTTTCAACACAATAGAGGAGTCTGAAATGTCAATGATTATTTTCTCTGAGAATTATGCTTCTTCAACATGGTGTTTGGATGAACTCGTTCACATATTGGAATGCAAGGAAAAACTTGGAAGAGTTGTAATACCTATTTTCTATAACATAGATCCTGCAGACATACGTAAACAAAAGAAGAGTTTTGGAAAAGCGTTTGATGAATTAAGGCGAAGATTTGAAGACAATCCAGAGAAATCACAAAAGTGGATAAATGCTTTAGGCAAAGCTGCAAATCTCTCTGGGTGGGATTCCAAGAATACGAGGTAGCTTAAAAAATGTTCCCTTTGTTCTTGATTTTAAGAATTTGTTTGCTTAACCTCAAAAATTCTAATGGTTTTTGTTTTGTTTTATGTATTTTCTACCTATTAAATATGGTTTTTCTTTTGATTGACATTTGTGATAGATCTGATGTCGAACTTGTTGAAGATATTGTCAAAGACACTTTGAGCAAGATGAAGTATAATTCATCATATCATCTTGAAGGACTTGTTGGCATTGCTCGTCCTATCAGAGATATTGAAAACCTTTTACATGAGGCTCGCATTGTGGGTATATGTGGTATGGGTGGTGCTGGTAAGACCACTCTTGCTAAAGCTATATTTCAAGGGTTGAGAGCTCAATTTAGTGCTTTCTCCTTTACTGCAGATGTCAAAGAGAAATTACAAACAATTGATTTGGACAAGTTACAACAAAATTGCCTCAAAGAATTATTAAAAGATGAGGAGATTAGCATCTATGACTTAAAATCCACTTTTGTGAAAAATAGAATTAGACGCAAAAAAGTCCTTCTTGTACTTGATGATGTGGACGATTTAGAAATAGTTGAAGATCTAACCAAATTGATTGACTGGTTTGGGGAAGGAAGTAGAATTATTCTCACATCAAGAGACAAGCATGTGCTTAGAAACGCTTCTGCCTCTTCTATGTATCATGTTCCACATTTGGATTTCGACAACTCGCTTCATCTCTTTATTTTGAAAGCTTTCAAGCAACACGAGCCATCTGAAGGTTACATGGAGTTATCAAAATCAGTAGTGAAATATTGTCAAGGAAATCCATTAGCCTTGGTGGTGTTAGGTTGCTCTCTCTATGGAAGAGAAAAAGAAGAGTGGAAAAGCGCTTTGGAAAAACTAGACAAAGATCCGCCCAAGCGTGTTGTTGATGTTTTGAAGTTGAGTTTTGATAGACTTGATGAGAAACAGCAGACTATGTTTCTTGACCTAGCATTCTTCATCAATGAAAGACTTCGTATTTCTTTGAACCAATTAAGACAATTATATGGCTCTTCTGCTCAATATGATATAAGTGTTCTTAAAGAGAGATACCTCGTTTCATTTAATGGTCATTGTCCTATTGGGATGCATGATCTTGTGAAGAAAATGGGCCTTAAAATTGCTAGGAACCAGTTAATGTCCGATGCTAAAATCCATGTTCGACTATGGCAGCATGAAGACATTGCTGATTTTTTCAATTGTGGCAAGGTAATGAGTTATCATCATCATCTTCATTGTCTATTTTGTTTGTCTATGTGTTTTTTATTAGTTAAAATCTTTGGTGGTAAGTGTCAACATTTATTTTGAAGTTTCTCTGTTTTATTTTCTTTAATTAGATATTTCTAGTAGAGATCCTTTCTCGATTTAAGTTACTAAAATTGCATATAGGTGTAATTTATTCTTCCACCTAAATATTAAATATAAATTAATGAGGACTATTGTGTTATGTGTTATTCTAAAAGATAAAATTAGTTTACAACTACTGTTCATTAAGTGATAAATAACATGATTTAGAAGATTTATTTTTCTCTTACTAATTGGATGCAAGGATTAGGGGCCCCTAATGTGCCTTCTCTAATGCCTTTAAAATTTCACAATTTTCTAAGTGTTTTGTTTTTGTTTCTTATGATTATTAAATTTTACATATAATAAGTGACATTTTGATATCTTACGGGTAAAAGAATGGTGCAGTGTTGAATTTCTTATGATTCTTTCAAGAGAAAAGAAGTAATGACGCACATTTTTAGAGTATTTTTCTTTGAAAAATTATTTTTTAAAAAAATGCATCATATTATACCCATAAGATATTAAAAAGTCATTCATTTTATGTAGAATTTAATGATCATAAGAAAAATAAAACAACCTTTTGGGAGATTTGGGGCATCACAAGGAGCGATAGAGAGAGGCGCACTAGAGGCCCAATCCATGGATGCAGGAATATGTATTGATAGTGTGTCACCATGTTCATGATTTTTGAGAAATTCATTTAGTATCCGGAAAACATGAGTTGAGAATTTTTGAACAAAATGCACAATAGCGTTTTTAATTTGGATACTCCCAAATTATATATATATATATATATATATATATATATATATATATATATTATTTATTTATTTATTTATTTCATTTTTTAGACAATGACAATTGTTTTTCTCTTAATTTGCTATTACTAGGGAATTGAGACAATTCGATGTATGTCATTGGATGCAAGCAAGATAAAAAAGACTACATTGAGAGCTAGTGATTTTCTTGATGATGCGTGATTTAATATTCCTTAGAGTTTACAAGTCGATGGGAAAGAGCCTTCAAAATTAAATATTTGTGAAGATTTGGATTATTTTTCAGAAAAAACCGAGGTTTGTTAGATGGGAAGAATATCCACTATCATATGTGCCATTACATTTCGTGAGAATCTTATTACTTTTAATGCCTAATAGCTATATCCGAGAACTTTGGTGAGGAAATCAGTACGTACCATAATTCATTGTATAATTTTTTTAATAGAGTGATTCAAAGTTCTCATATATTTGAAACTTTGACCAAATAATGCACAATGCAAATATTTGCTTTACTAGCTTTAAATTGAGGGTTGATAGGATGAGTACTTTTTTTTTTTTTTTTTTGGTTGGAAACCCAATCCATCTTTTAAATGCATTGACTTTTTTCCATAATAAGCTCATATTTTTGTTAATTGGCATGGGATTAATTATTGATTAAATTTTAGTTTAGTGTTGTTATCTAATGTATTAAACTCTATTTTTGTTTTCAGCATTTTCCAAATTTAAGTACATTAATTTATTGAATTCAAAACATCTCACCGCACCGCCAGATCTCTCTCATGCCCCTAAGATTGATAAGTTGAATCTTGATGGTTGTGTGAATTTGGCTCAAATTCATTCTTCAACTTTCCCAGTTAGTGGGTTCATGTTAAGAACAAAGGAAAGTGGTCTAGGAAGGATAAATATTGGGGGCAGTATGAAAGGAAGTTTAGGGTTAGTGATTGTGTATGGTTATGTGGATCTTTGTAGGTTGTCATTCTATAAAATAACAAAGAAGGTGTTTGTATGTGGCAACATGATATGTGGTGTTAGAATCAAACATGAGGTAATGCCATTGGAAGAGATAAAAGAATTGAGAGAGGCGGCCCAAAGTTTGGGGTATTTACTTCCATTTGTGAGGACACTTGAATGGCGTGAGGATCCAATTGAGTTTGGGCATGATTTCAACCAACATGTTGAATATTGTTCTAATCTTATTTATAAGGATAGTGTTGATGAGAAGGAGGAGAGGGGTGATAAAGGAGAAATGATAAAAGGACATCAAGTGATAATGATGTTATTAATGGAAGATGAAGAAGAGGATGATGTGTTGATGGAAGATTGCTGCAGTAAGAGTGTTACATTCACAAGAGTTCCCAACAGCATTACTCGCTGGTCATTATTGAAGAAAATGACCCTGACAGTAAAATCACTTCCACGCTATAATGAATATTGTAGAAGGATGAAGCCTCTCTTCGATGTAACACTCTCTTGGGCTGACATTACTCCACCACTCGTTTTTCCTTCGAGGATTCTCTTTATTAATCATATCTTTGGACCTGGCTTCAGATTTGTTCATCCTGGTTTCTTCCAATGCGGGTTTGGCCATTTGAGTAGTAATTATTTTCATCATGGCACCTTAATGGTTTCGTGTCAAGACATTTGGCCAGATCGTACGTCGGAAGAAAATCGCAAAATTTCAGGATGGCTTCAAAGTTCGCAGAGTAGATAGAACAGTGGCCGGAGACATTGATTTTATGAAGGGGGTGATGATATAGTTAGTTATATTAATGAGTAATTGTAGGGATATTATGATATTATTCACATTAGAATCTGCCTGGCAACTATTCATTTTCTAGAGCATGGCGATGGGCTCTCCCTTCGCCAGGAAATTCAATACAAACCCTTTTTTCAAATATTTTTCTATAAATTAAATATTGTCAATCTTATATATATGTGTGTGTATACATATATTAAAAAAATTACTACTTTATTCACGTCTTTATAGATACATACATGTAAAAAAAAAAAAAAAAAAAAATCACATTTAAAAAATCAATTGCACTAGGTCGTTCTATTTCTTTTTGACCAAATATATATATATATTTGAAGTTGTTCAGGGTTAAAAATATTATGTCATGATTTTATAAATGAGATATAGATTTAAAAGGCATATTTTCTTAACCAAAAGGGGCCCCACACATCAGAAAATCAGATGTTTCATTGCTGTATCAAATTTAATTAAAAAAAAAATTAAACTACAAAATGAATTTTATATTAAGGAGAAGCATATCAATGGAGGCTTTATTTATGTTTTTCCCTCCAAAGCCGTGTGGTCGTGTGGGACAAATGAAATGAAACAACACAGCAATACACAAAACAACAAGAAAGTAATAATAACCTCTTAAGCTAGCAATGACTTCACATGTTGACCGTAAGAACATGTTTGGTAATGAATATAAAAAACTTCATCCGATGCCAGATCGATTAGCTAACATTTCATTATTCTCTCTAGCTATTTCTGTAACTTCCTGTGACTTCGATGCTTAATCAAGAGATTACACTTCAATTCTTTATGACTTTATGCTTTAACTTCTGGAAAACAAAGTCCCAAAATCTTCAAACATATCTCAAGTATCTTTTTAGTGTCACCAAGACTAAATATTTTTTCAACATTATAAAGACTTCGTCAAGATTTTTTTTAAGATCTGGTCAATATTTTAAAGATCTTTTTAAGACTCTGGATATATATATTTTTTTTAATAAGAAGTGGACCTCAGCTGGATCCGTCTTCATGGTAAAGAGTAAATTATTGTGATATTAAGCAGTGGCAGTAAGTAGTAACTTCTGCAAAAGCTGTCCAAGACTGAAGAAGCAGCGTGGCAACACAAACACGGCAACCCCACCTCCCCACGGACACGCTTTACTTTTCGCAAAAGCCTTCCAAAAGTAGATGAGGTCCCTACTCAACCAAACACTTTTTATTATAAAATAAAATAAAATAAAGTGTTTTGTAAAAGTAACTGTTGAAACGGCTGGCCTGTCTAACGTTAGTATTATCTAAGAGAAAGGGAGATTTCGTTTTGCGCTTTGGACGCTGGATGAAACCAACCCATTTCCTAAAATTTTTTTAACAGAAAAAAAAAAAAAAAAAAACTTTTGAAGTCTCAGGCGATAGGTGTATATCTGAAAAAATAATAAAATTATACTTTTAGTAGTCATTTTCAATAAATTGAGACCAAACTATTTTTGTATAATTATCTCGTAAATCATAAAAATTATTATTTAAAAGCTAATCCAAACATATAAGCTTGGTTAGTGGTGACCATTAAACAAATATTTTGACTTAAATTCTTTAAAAACTTAGGGCCGTTTAGATAGGTTTTTTTTTTTATAAATAAGACACTTTTTTAATGCAAAAAAAATGTTTTTTTATTAATTTATGTGTTTAGATAATTTTTTTTTTAAAAAAAAAAAAGTAAAAATCACAAAAAAAAAAAAAAAGTTAAAATGTTGCTTTTTTAAAAATTCTAATTTGGAGCTTAAAAAAATATTTTTTAAAAAAGCTCATCCAAACGGGCCCTTAATTAAGGAATTTTGTCCAACTTCTCCTTTTCCCATTAGAATTTGATAAATGGTCTCATAAATTGCTCATGTTTGTTTCATTACGGAAGGTGTAATTGAAATATTTGAATTTTTTGACAAAGTGAGTGACCGTGGGTTTGATCAGTTTCAAGTTTCAACTAAAAAGAAAAAAGAAAACATCCCAAAAACTCACAATGCCATGGCCAAAAAAAAAAAAAAAAAAGTAATATTCATAAACACAAATAAGTGGGGCCCCCAACCTTTCCCAAAGGCATAAACGAAGTGAGGCAAGAGGCAACACGGCAATCCTCAATAGGCACAACTGCACAAACGCGGACGACTTGTGTGTTTTCTTTTTTTGGGCTCAGAAGGACGACTTGTGTTGGCCTTTTTGACCAAAATAAGAAGAAAAAAAAGAAAAAGTACCAAATTCGAGCACTTCTAAAAATATTTATCAGAGTAATGCAGTTCCTAAAACTATTTGTCAAAGTAATGCAGTCAAACCTGCACATTTAACTGACGCCTCTAATCACGCCATCGCACCCGACAAAACACCGTTGACACAAAGTGGCGTCAACAGTCGTCAACAGTAATTGACGCCCAAATGGGCGTCAATTAACAGACGCCTTTAGGCGTCAATTTAATTGGCGCCTAAAGGCGTCATTTTTTTTAAATATAATTTTATAATATAATTTTAAATTATAAATAATAATTATACTTAATTATAAATAATAATTTTAATTAAAAATTAAAAATTATTATGAAATATATAATTTAATAATCTCTTAAATTTGTTTTTAGCTAGCTACTCAGATTTCTTTTAAAAATTACATATTTTATAACAATTTTTAATTTTTAATTAAAATTATTATTTGTAATTAAGTATAATTATTATTTATAATTTAAAATTATATTATAAAATTATATTTTTTGAAAAAAAAAAAAAAATGACTCCTTTAGGCCCTAATTAAATTGACGCCTAAAGGCGTCTGTTAATTGACGCCCACTCTTGACGCCACTTTGCGTCAACAGTGTTCTGTTAGGGATAGCGTCAGTACCCTTGACGTAATCAGAAGCATCAGTCAACTGTTTAGGTTTGACGCATTACTTTGGAAAATAGTTTTAGGGACCGCATTGCTCGGATAAATATTTTTAGAAGTGTTTCAATTTGGTACTTTTTTTATTTTTTTCTTCTTATTTTGGTCAAAAAGCCCTTGTATTGACTATAAAAGGAAGGGCACGCGTTATATAAGAAAGCAAGGAAAAAAAAAACTCATTTTCACCCAAAGCATTTTTAAAAAATATATGTCTACAAATAGGAAATTTACTTTGAAACCCGTTATATATGCATACGAAGGATGGAAAATCTCATACTCTTTAAATTATAACTAAAGACCAATAACTTACTTTTTTTAAAAAATAGTCACGTCATTTCCTTTTTTTATGTCCTTAATTCTATATATACTTTTGGTAAAAAAAGAAAAAAGGTCTTTTATGCTTAAATATTTTTGTTTATCATTCGCATGCAGAGGCCAATATCCCTTTTTATTGGATTATGGTTAAATTATATCTTAAAATTCTCAACTAGGAATAATGTTGGCAATATTGTTTTGAAAGTTTCATAATAATTTCATCTTGACTGTTATCCTAGTTAAGTATAATAGTTAGCTAACCAATCATGATAAGTGGACAATTCACGTGTCATTCAACTTCATTCTTATTTTGGGTATAAGTACAAATTTTTCTTTAAAAAGATTTCACGTAGGAACAATGTTACTCGAGTATTTTCAAATCATAATTAACAATTTCATCTCGTCTCTGTTATTTATATTAGGTTTATCTGTTAGCTAACCAAATATACTTATTTAACAAGTTCCATGTGTCTTTCACAATATTTTTTTCATAGTTAAATTTAAAAATAGATAGAAATTTTTTAAGAAATGTATCACATCTAAAGGATTAAAAATTATCAAAAAAGTGAAAACATCTTGTGCCAAGGAAAAAAAAAAAAGTTATTTGCTTATCTTAGGATATTCGATCATCTGTTCAACTTAACTTGGATAATCCACATTACTAGGCATGTTTGGGCTGGCTTTTTTTGGGACGTTAGTGTGTAAAAAATTGCAGTGGCGTTTAAGTAGACGGGCCAGTAAGAAAAAAGCCCAATGGGTGTGTTTGGGTTGGCTTAATTACTACTGGACTTTTTTCATAAACGCCCATTAACAAAAAAACGCTCCCCCTCTAGCTTCGGGCCACCAAAACGCAGTCGTTCGTGGGGCCAACCATATTCGACAGGTTGATAGAGAGAGGGCGATTTTCATGCGGGCAATGAGGAAAAACAGAAGGAGCATTTGTTTTTATTTTCATGGGGCCCATTTGTTTTTATTAATTAATGACAAAAAATCTAACAAATCATGATTTATTGGATTATATATTAGTTTATTAGTCAAACTAATTAATTTGAAGAAAAAAACTCTTAAAAAATTTAATTAGCTTCCCCAATCTCTTAAAAAATATCAATTCTATCTTATATTTAGGTTCAGGAGGAGTATTTAATAAATTCATACCCTTTTTGGTTATTTTTTTTTTAATCTCAACCGACTTTTGAAATAATAATCCAAACACTCCCGCTTTAGAAAAAAGTCACTTTCTCGCAAAAGCTAAATGGACAATCCAAACACAAATCACATGAATTTTTTCCTATCGGGCTTTATAAAAGTCGATAGCTTTTAAGCCACCCATTCCTACCGTCAACCCAAACAGTTCTCACCGTGTTTTAGAAGCTTCCGTGCAACTTCTAACTTCAAGCTACCCGGGACACGGGCGAGGCACACTAGTGCCCATGTGGGCAAGTGAACCCATAAAAATTTAAAAAATATATATTTTGTAAAGGACTTTTGTTGCAACTTAGCCGATTGGAGTAATTGGTTAAAACATTCCACATCCATTACAAGGTCCAGGGTTCGAACGGCACACCAACTATTCTCACTTGATCGAGACTGTGCACGGGCGTGAGGCAACTCGTCTTCCTCTCTTTCTCCGTGATTCAACTTGTCTTCCTCTCTTTCTCCGTGAATCGCGTCGTCGCCACCATCCCACTTCGCCGTTGCTTGTCGTCGATTGCGCCTTGGGTCGTGTTTCTCCCGCTTGTCGCCGATTGCGCCTTGGGTTGTGTTAACATCCGTCGTCGGCGTCTTCTAGCTCCTCCGAGGTATTTTTGATTCTGTCTTAGGCGTCATTGTTGTCGGTTCTCACTCACCGAGCCAACATTCTGATTCGGATTCAATTCTGGTTTCATTTTTCAATTAGGGTTGATCTTCTATTTGAATTCCATCGCTTGTCGCCGATTGCGCCTTGGGTTGTGTTAACCTCCGTCATCGGCGTCTTCTAGCTCCTCCGAGGTAATTTTGATTCTCTCTTAGGCGTTATTGTTGTCGTTCTCACTCACCGAGCCAACATTCTGATTCAATTCTAATTTCATTTTTCAATTAGGGTTTATCTTCAATTAGGCATTATTGTTAGGTAGCAAACTTGTTTACTCATTCTGATTCAATTCTGTTGTTTACTTGTTCCTTTTTCTGGATCTCCTTCTGCTAAGATTCACTTTCCGACTGTTTGTTGCTGTATCGGTCAAACTTTTATGTGAGAAGCTTAATGTTTTTGAAGATGGAGAAGTTCCGGTGGTACAGGTGGCTCAATGTTTTTGAAGCTTAATGTTTTTAATGAGCGCAAATGTGTTTTTGCTGGAGTTTGTTCTATACAAAGGTTTTGGTCCAGTTAATATGCTTGAGACGGTTGAATTAATGTTTGAGAAGGAAAAAGACTTTAATTGCATCCTTTGCTGAATTTCGTAATTGGCTTGAACTGTAGTCAAAATTAGTGGGCATCTGTGGCAAATAGATTGGTGAATTGGGTTAAGGGGTCATATAAGTAGTTTATGAAGAAAATGTGTTATCATTTCTTCCTAAATTTTTGTGTTTTAAATAAATAAAATCATATTCCCCTGGAAATTAGTTCAAGAAATTATTGTAACAGCCTCGAGCTGTTTTTAAAAGAAAAACAAAACAGAGAGAGAGAGAGAGATGGCATACACCCCATCATCAGAGATATAGTTTTTGTGCATGGGTGTAATTTAGCAATTTGGAATGGGGACATACCTATAAAACAGGCTTTACTTCCTTGTTCTCCCGTCTGCATCACTGTAGCGGTTGAACATATATCAGCCTCATTTCTGTAGCATCATCAGGGTCTTGTTTCTCAATGCTGTGATAGATTACATTACTGGATTTGTGAGGTGATGCATGATTTTCTTATACCAATGCATTTTACAATTTAAACAGTGTGCTACACGGTTATGTGGGGAAATAATGGTATGGTTCAAACATTCATGGAGAGTTCATGCTAGTTATTGAAATAGAGTTGCACATGTTGGAATAATATAATTCTAAGTTTTGCTAAGATAGCTATACTTTCTGTTAGAAAATCCCTTGATTCTAAGATCTAGATCATATCCCTTGATTCTCTTATTTCTTTTCTCTATGGTGAAAGCATGATAATAAGTCTTATTTGTATATTATTTCTGTTTTCTCTTTCCTTTAAAAAAAAAAATTTCGGGGGCGCTGTCCCCGAACCTTCGAATCCTTACACTAATTGTGCACCCATAAATTCTAAATCCTGGCTCCGCCACTGCTGGGACACCATTCATTATTCATTTTTGTGTGGATGAATTATTCAAATTTCTACAACTGTCCAAGACATACAATGAGACAGCATTGCATCACTGCATCACCACCCATGCGCGAGCTTCCTGGAAAGAGGAGTAATAGAAACAAGAGAGATAAATATGTGAGGGAGACTTGTTATTTGTTCATCTCTGAAGAGAAAGCGAGACTTGCAAATTCCGAAGCTGCCATTTTTGAGACCTTTGCTTGTGAGACCAATTTCTTTTTCGCTTCCATACTCATTGATCCAGGTTATTTCTTCTCTTTTGCTTGCTTTATCCCGTGCACCCATCATCCTTCTTCTTCCCTTCTTTTTTCACAGAAAAATTCTGCAAAAGATTTTTTATGTTTTCTTCTAATCATTTGATTTTTTTTTTTTAATACTTTTACTTCTGAAATACAAAGTCACATAACCTTCAAACATTATGGTTGGACTTGATATATTGACTTAAATCTTCATTTATTTTAAGAACTGTTTGGAAGAGGAGGAAGTCTCGCAGATCTCAAAGCTGACATTTTTGCGATCTTTGTGAACTATCTTCCCTTCACATATCCAGGTTCATGCTTACTTTCTTCTCTTTTTTAATTCCATTTGCTTCATCCCTTCTATTTATTGTTTTACGAGATTTTTATCTGAGTTTTTAGGGTTCGTGTGTAGACAAAAATTCTGCAACTATATGAGGTAGCCAAGTTTCTCTGTTTTCACCCCTTTTTTCTGTCTCAAATCAAGTAACGCCAAGCTGACTTTTTTTTTTTTTTTTGGGGGGAGGGGTATAATCATTGTCAAGCTTTTTATTAGCTTCATAAACCTTTAAATCCTTTGTGGCTTTTATAGATAATAAACAATTTTTCAAATATATTGTTAAATGCACTTGTCACCTTGACAGTTGAACTCAATATTTCGTATGGATGGTGTGTTTAGTTATGCATACTGCTTGGGTGGGATAAAGTCTGTCTAACTTAAATTTTAAGTAAATTTTTTATAAATTATGTATGCTATTTAAATTTTTTATGAAGTTAGTCTATCAATACACTAAGATATAAGTTACTATAAAAAAATTGTTTAGTCATACAATCCTTTTCCTTCTTTGTTTATTAAGTTGTTTTTAAGAACAATTGTTTCATATAAGATTTCATACTTTGTTCTAAAATATGATTTCTTATAATTCAACGGGTTTTTTCATCTCTCACGGGGATGGTTTGGTTCATCTACTTCAAAAAATATTGCATGTCGTATCAGATAACAATCTAATGCGACAACGACACAGAAAGTTCAGATCCCCTTTAGTTTTGGCTAACAACATGTTGGCTGAAGCATATGATAGATATGACAGAGTAAGCTTTTTCTAGCGCAAATCCCCATTAGCCGGCTAATGTGTTGTTGGCTGAAGCATGTGACACAATAAGCTCTTTCCCTCATTAAGTCTTGTTTGCTTAAGAGAATGTGTTGTTGGCTTTTCTTTACAGTTTCATGAGCTGGTCTTTCTTTGATATTTGCTGCTACAAGCTTTGTTCCTTGGTTCTTAAAAAGCTTTCTGATTTGCCTCTATTCTCCTACAAAAGAAAGGATTCATATTTTCTCACTTTCTCTTTAAATTAAAGCACAAAATATATGTTGACCAAAAAAAAAAAAGCACAAAATATATGGCTCTAAACAAAAAGTTCTTCAACTTTGACTTGATAATTTCACATGCATATTTTCTTTTATAATATCTTTCTATGCACAATTCTGAATGTAAAATATTTATATAAAAAGGAATTAAATGTGCTGGAATATTATTAATTTCTAAGAGTTAACAATAAGAAACAACCCCTGCACATACATCGCTCCGATTTATATAAAAAAATTCAGAGAATGTGTTAATTTTTGTCTGTTTGATTTCCGTTTTTCCTTATTTAATTACCCATATTTCTTACATTCTCTCTTCTATAATCATGTTTATTATTCCTACAATATTAATTTTTTTTATTCTCTCTTTGACAATCCTCTTTGTTATACTCCTTCCTTCGGTCTTAATTATAAGATTAAATTGACTTTTTTGGAGAAATTAAGAAAGTTAATTAAATTAGTTTAAAGTATTTTTATTTATATTTTTTTTCTCCAAACCAGTTAGTTTGACCAATAAATTAATATATATTCTAAGGTTACAAAACAAATAATATGATTAAGTAATTTATTTAGTTTCATTAATCTCTCAAAAAAAAAAAAAAAAGTCAACTTGACCAGAGAGAGTAATAATTTTCTTATTCTCTCTATTTTGGGAAGCTAATTGGAGAGACCATCTCCTGGAATTATCACCACCTAGCTACTATATTAATATTTCCAAGGCCATGAGAAACCAGACACGTCATTTTATTTCATAAAGTAAACTTCTCCATATAAAAATCCGGAGAAAAAAAGAAAGAGATATCTCGAATGGTTTTGGCATTTTATTCTTTTGAAGGATAAGAGTTCTTTGGTTTGATTTCTGAAGCCGTAACTCCCATCAACGTAGTTATAAAAATTGTAAAAATGGAAAGAAATATAAAACTATAATTTTTTTTCCTGCGCCATCCTAGGAAAAACCTTGTTGACCTTTAATAATATTTTGTTGCTCAGTCTTGCAAAATACCACTACTTATTAATATTTTATTTGGGGATTTGTTGATAAGCTAAAATCGATCTCTGCCTTCATGATTGAGGCCCTCGCCCTAAAAAAAGCATTGATGCTAGCTATGGATTTAAGCCATGATATGGTCATTTTTGAGACTGACTGCCTTTCCCTGCATACATGTGTTGCTGAAAGGTCCCCTGAAACTGCTGACTGGAAGTGTAGAAGTATTCTCTTTGATATTATCAGTCTTTTTAATGCCAAGGTTGGGTTCTCTATTTCTTTTACCCCTAGACGGGGGAACTGTGTAGCCGACTCTCTTGCGGCTGAAGCTTATAAAGAAGTGTACCCGATTGGGTGGGTCGCAAGACCATCACTTGCTTTACGTTCTCTTCTGACTTTGGACATCCAAGAAGCTGGTGTTTTCACGGAGGCTGCTCCTGGTTCTGGTCTGGGAGCTTCTGGAGGCTGACTTGTTTCTTTCATAGTATAGATCTGTTGCTATTCTTGTGCTTCCTTTCTGTTCTGCATTTGTTTGCTGTTTTTTTACTGGTGTCTCGCATCTGCTGTTTCTGTATCAGACTTGGCATCTGCTGTATGTCTTCTGCTGTCATCCTGTATCTGGTCTTGTATTCCTTTTGTTAGTAATATATATGTTCCTTCGAGCAAAAAAAAATACATCAGTACCCACTGATTTATTAACTCCAACCCGCGAGCTTCTCAAAAAGAGGAATAAGAGACTGAATCTCGAGAGCATGTTTGAGGAGAAAACCAAGTCCGCAAATTCTGGAACTACCATTTTTTGAGACCGTTGCTTTGTTGTATGTTTTCTTCTTTCTATTGTTGATACAATCTCCTCCTTAGCCATCTTACTGTCCTAGATCTAATAAAACTTAAACATTTGAAACTTTTTTATACTTTTAGTCCTGAAAAGCAGAGTCCCAAAACCTTCAAAGATCCGGCTGGACCTGATCTATTGACTCAACTCTTCATTCACTGTATGGGATAAAGGAAGGAGTTATCCTCTGAGATATTATTTCTAAAAAATTACTACTTTATTCACTGTATGTATATTAATTTTCACCTTTCCCAAATTTTAGTTTAATAGTTGTTTTTAATTACACACTCATCATGTGTGCGAATGTTATGAATGAAACAATTTAATTTAATATACAATTAAAAAAAAGCACATTGAAAAAATGAATTGCACTCGGTCATTCTATTTCTTTTCGACTAAATATAAATATTTGAAGTTGCTTGGTGTTGGTGAAAGTAGACTAAAATATAAACATGGATCAGTTTAGTATTTTGGTTTATAATTAGCGGGTGTATCTATTATCTTACCTAACAAAATTTAAAATATGCGTTGCTACATTGTAAATAGGCCAAATTATACATTTAGGCTTTTTATGTTTTCTCCTGATAATTTTTTACTCTTAAGTTTGAAAGTAAATGTTTGTTCTCTTTTAATGTTAAATCCGTTAGTCCTGATTAGTTAAGGAAAATACCGACTCAATAATTTTAAGTGATGATTATGTAATTAAATGTTAGCCAAACATATTTATATTTTAATATTTTAATAAATTAATATTTTAAATTATATTAATTAAAAAATATTTAATTTTCACAGAGTGTTTTACGGTTTTTCACGGTCTATGAAGATTAAATATTGTTTTTTTCGTCGAAAATATTAAATTTTTTTCAATTAAGGATATTAAGTAGAAGAGTATCAATGGAGGCTCTATTTATGTTTTTCCCTCTAAAGCCATGTGGTCGCGCAGGACAAATGAAACGAAACAACTCATTAATACACAAAACAGCAACACAGTAACAATAAGGACATGTTTGGAAATGAATATAAAAACTTCATCTTATGCCAGATCGATTATCTAAGACTTCATTATTCTCTCTAGCTATTTCTTTAATTTCCTGTGACTTTAATGCTTAATCAGGACATTACACTTTACTTGTTTATGGCTTTATGCTTTAACTTCTGAAAACGAGTGGACTGAATCTATTGACTAAAGTCTTCATTTGTTTTATTCAATTTTTTTTTTTTAAATGAAGTAAACGACTGATTTATTTATTTATCTTATTAAAAACGCAAAGTGCTTGTTCTTTCATTCACCTTAATTAATCACTCCCCATTTCGTTGTTATGTGTAAAAGGCCCAATTATATTCAAATTTGAAAAAAGATTAAAATGTAAATATAAAAGAAATTATGGAAACTGAAATTTTGTTCAGGCTGGGAAGGTTTTGCGCTGATTTTCGAAGTAACCCTGATGCTTCCTTATTTTATTAAAGTTATATGTAGTACTATTACTTTTTAAATATTAATTATATATATGCATACAACTATTATAATTTGATTTATTTTATTTTATAATGAATTTGGATTTCTGTGGAAAACATTAGTAGTATTTTTATTTTATTTTATTTTTTTTGGGCAGAAATTTGTTGGTTTCGCTCCGACTGAGAATTTCTTCTTCTCCAATTTCATGAAAATTCTCTCCTCCAAGTATCTTTTCAAAAGTTCAACGCTCACCAGCCGGGCTGGCACGCAGAGAAATCAATCGAGAAAATTGCAACGAAGAGAGAAACCAAAGATATGATCCAACATAATTACGAAGAATGCGAAGAACGATGACTGAAAATTACAAAGATAATTCTTCTACTAACATGCTTCTCCTTCTTCAGGTTTTAAATATAAGAGTAATATAAAGTATTTATTTTGATCCATATAATACATCAATTCATTTTATCTTCCAACTTTATAATTTTTCCTTAAAATGTTTATATTGATTGCATATTTGAAGGGGATTTGATTCCAATACATATGATTAAATAGGGCATTTTAAAAAAATTAGCAAACATATGTTACAAATAACTAATTTAACTATTTTTTTAATATTTATAAATTATTTATTTAGCTCTTACATTGAAGAGTAGAGGTAGTATTTCCAACTCAGATCAGCTTCATATATAAATAGGAATTAAATTCTATACTAACTCATGCTGACTTGATTTTATTTTTCCAAAAAATTATGCATATTTTAAAACGAATTATTAGAATATAATGGAGCAATATAATATTGCTATATTTTAAAATTTTTGAGGCGATATTAAACCAAAAAAATTTCAACACAATATTGATACGTTCTAGGATATTGGAGGTGACACTGAACCCATAAAAACTTTTGAGATTATATTACTTCTCAAGCCAAAACTTCAACAATAAATGTGCACCAAATCCAAAAAATAAAACCCATCAGAAGCTTTCCATTAAAAATATGTGACTAAAAATAGCCAATTTATGAATTTACTTTGAAAACCGTTATGTATGTATGAAGGACGGAAAATTTCATATTGTGATCCTCTTATGTTCTCCTGTGGTGTTTATAGTCACGGGTCTCTCGATTGTATTGATGGTTTCATTGCATGCACAGAATTGTCATTTTAATTTCTCAGGTTAATAAAATTATTATTTAAATTAATCTCATTTATTTATTTTTTTTTGGTAAAATAAAGTTTAGGTGGGATAGATACCAAAGACCCCACTAGGGTCGAAAGACGCTTTCATGCTTAAAAAAACGCTTACGTAAGTATTTACAGATCGTCCACCAATGAGTCCCCTAGATTAACCAAAGGATATCGAACATCATTCCTTTTAGGGTGAAGACCGACACCGTAGTTAATCAAGGTGGCACTTCTTATTGACTAAATATATTTCAATATTGTTATATTCTTTGTAAAATATTAATTTTACCTTTTCTTTTATCCATGTAATTCACGGAGGGCGTTCTTACAACTTGACAGATTTTTCTTACATGCTTGAAGAGTAAAGCACACAATTGGACAGTTATTGGGGAAAATGCTCTTTCTTTGCCTCCTTCTCCTTCTTAATGGATGTTGAAGAAGGGGATGATGAGTTATTAGAATATTGTGGTAGTAACAGTGCTCCATTAACGTAACGTACTTCTCTTAGTACCAATGAATTGGTTCAAAATGTTATGTTTACTCCCCAATTTTTGCTATGTGATCTGCCAACAAACCCCTTTTTCGGTGAAACTCCGCCCTTAATCACCAATTTAACAGTCAAGAGAGCAAGCCTAAAATAGGGTGACATTGATTAGGCGTGGACATGGTTTTGTAAATTTGATCAAATCCGTTCTTAAGTGTCTTGAGCAAGCTTACCACCAACTTGACTCTAGACTCTTGCCAAAGTTTTTAAAAGTAAAAAAAGGACTATATTGAGAGTGTGGAGTTAAATGATATGGACACAAAGTTTGGCGTTTCTACTTATTCTTTTTGTGAGGGTTATTCATTGGTGAGATAAGTCCAATTAAGTTTGGGGATTTTAAGCAACATTTTGAGTGTGATTGTTACTGTGTTTACTACTTCTTTGGTGTGAGGATCCAAACGAAAATGAAAGAAGTGGGAGTGGAAAAGATAGAGCACAATCCATAGCAAGAGATGATGTGGTTGATAAATATTATGAAGAAGAGGAATATGTTTTCGCAACAGTGATAAGAACAATACATGAACAAAGAGTTCGAAGCAAGGTTGCTCGCTGGTTGGTCATTGTTGACTAAAATGTCATTAAAGAAGAGTTTATGCCTTTGGAAGTGCAGGTTGGAGCATGGTTGAAGTTTGGACGTTTAGGTCAATTGCAAGCTCTAATTAGTACTCGCTCATTATATACGGGGGGGGAACAGCTTTTACTTTGCTAATCTACATTTATCATTATGATAACAAACCAGTAAAAAAAAGACACATTTAAAATTGTGTAGATTTTTTTTATCTGTTTTGAATGAACAAACTAAAACAGAAAGACATAGATAAGTTTACTTATGATTTCAATTATATTTATACTCTCTAAAAATAATGTAAAAAGTCCTCTGGATGGAATAAATGTTGCCTTTTGATATCTCTATTGCATACCAAAAAATGTCAGCCGTTGAAATTTGTAAAACAATTTTTAGTCTTGTTGAATCAATGTGGACCATATTCTGATTCATTTTTCTCCAAAGGCCATGTGATAGCGTAGCACAAGTGAAACCACACGACAATGCGGCAATGCACAAAATAACAACAAAGTGACAATAACCCCTACCCTTGGGATGACTTGACCTGTTGATCATAAGGACATATTTGACCTTTTAAAAAAAATAGAATAAATATATTAGAAAACCACACCATATGTTGGATTAATGTAATATTTCAATCTGTCTGTTTCTTTAATTTCCTGCTACTTTTATGAACTTAATTAGGTTATTACACTTTATATATAGTTGGATCTGTAGGCACATAATAAAAAATTAAATTACTTTATTAGATTCTACACCAACAAACTACCCTATCTAATTCTTACTATAAGGTACTTTCTAAGAAAATATTTTAGTCTAAACTATAGTATTGTAAGTTCAAATTACATTGTTGATGTGAGGACTTTGTTGCTAAGTGTAACTGATATTTTGTGTTCGAAGGCATGTCATGGTCTTGATGAGCTCCAAGGACCCAACTCAATTAAACAATTTTTATTTAAAAAATATATAAAGTGTTATGTAAAAGTAAGTAATGATTTTTTTTTTTTTTTTTCCAATTAGAATTTTTGTAAATTGTTCTCATGAATTGCTTATGTTTTTTCATTTACGAAGGTTTAATTGGAAGTTTTAGACTTTTTTTAAAAAAATTAATAATATAACAAGTAACTCTTTTAAAAAATTCCAAACAAGCAAATGCGCTAGGGGGTGTATATTTTCGCAAAAGCAGAGGGGCGCTGCTGTAAAAGTACAGGGAAAGCAACAGGCCAACGCACAAAAGTCAGAAATGTAGGACGACATCACTTGACTAAATATATGCGCCTGAAAATAAAAATAGTCAATTTTGCTTTGAAAACCTTTGGCATCCTCTTAATTTTACTTTTCATTCTCCTATAAAAAAACCCATCCTTTGTAATTTTAACTTGTGTTATCTCCTCCGTTATTCTTTCAATGCATCGATCAATCTCCAGAGGATAGTGGAATTAACAAAATGTTTTTACAAATACCTAATTAAAAACTGAGGAAGAATATAAACATAAGCAAAATGGTTGTTTTTTTTTTTGCCCATCCGGCTCACTGAGCCTTCGCCCGACTAATCCGATCCGACCCACGTCGCAAGCGGCTTTGGTGGGAGAGTCTCCCAAACAGGTTTTTGCATTCACAAAGGCTCGAACCCGAGACCTTTTAAGCTGACATTGCCGCTTACCACTTAAGCCAACCCCGTTGTCAAAATGGTTGTTCTTTTGCTTGAAGTTTACTGTATTATTTTGGTAATTTACTACGTACCCAACATCCTGATTTGATAATACTCTTTTAAATCCTAAATATAAGGCCCACTTTATTTAATGTTTAGGATCAGATGAGTAACTTGTTAAAGGGCCCGCTTTGGGATAGATGTGGAGAAGTGGCTTTTGTTTCGATGAACTTTTCTTAATGGACTTTTTTTTCGATGTGATTTGTGTTTGGGATAACGGTAGCGAAATGTGGCTTTTGTTTGTGAACTTGTTTGGCATGCTTTTAAAAAGATAGATGAGATGGAAAATGACCGAAGGGTATGAATCAAATTCTCTCACACACACATATGTGTTGTATAAAAATGTGATAATTTGGGATAAAAATTAAAAATAAATACAAATTTGCCAAATAAAATAGTAAAATTCCATTAAATAAATTACAACACAATAAAGTACTTAAATAAACCTAGTCCCTACAAGGATATCTAAGAAACAAGAGTTTAAAATACTCGCATGAAAATGGTTTCTCATTTGAAAAAATAGCATCTTAAACCTCTAAAACGTTTATTGCTTTTCCGAAGCTCCTCGTCAGTAAATAAATATTAAAAACTAATATGGAAAAGTAAGATAGCATGACAGGATTATTAACGCTACACCATTTTTTTTAACACCTTAACGTTCGACGAAAATTTCATTCAGCTTAACTACATTGGAGAATATAGTTTAGTCTAGCTGAATCATGTTAGCTGAATAATGAATGGAAGAGAGAGCCAAGAGGGTGAGATGGTAATTTAACAAATGGGCCCACATAAAAATTGATGGAGAAGCAAGTAAATGGGATCATAAGCCACAAATGGGAGCTTAAAAAAAAACCCCCCATTACCCATTGAAGTCCATCAATTTTTGAGTGTTCCCAAACACTCTAAATTTTTTTGATGGACTTATTATCTCATTTAATGGGATAATAAGTCCATTTGGGGTGTTCAGTGCACCGTGGTTTTCTAACTTCATTTGAAAAGTCTCATGCCACTCGCTGATGTTCTATGTGAGGATTGTTGGGTAAAGTATGATCAAATCCACTCTTCAACAAAAGTTTGGTGTTTTTACTTATCTTTTGTTAGGATTGTTCATAAGTGAGAGCATCCAATTGAGTTTTGGGAATTTGAAGCAACACTTTGAGTGTGAATATTATCATACTTTCTACTTCTTTGATGAGAGCACCAAGCATAGACCTTATTGTTTTTTCTTGTATAACAATTTTTTTATTGCATATTGTTAACTTACTATGGGACTTTTAGTAATTACAATCTCTCTTCATGACCTCATGTAAAAAAAAAAAAAAAAAAAAAAAAAAAAAAAAAAAAAAAGCTGCTTATGCCAAACTACGAGGGTGTTTTTTGAGAAGCCAATCTTTGAGTTGGTTGTATCACACCCATAATGCATATACTTCAAATCATTAATAATGAATTCTCATATAGATTGTATTATATTGCTATTATGTGTTACAGCCTCACTAATGGCCTAAGCCTAATTGACATGGGTTGATCCCAACTAATTATTTCTAATTCAGGTTTTTGCCTCCTTATGTATTTTGATTGAAAAATCCAAAAAAGAAAAGATCCAAATCATGTCTCACAAAGGACTAGTGCGGTACAACTACAATGAAATATCTGGCTCAAAACTTAAAAATGTGACACACCTGGGTCACATTGTGCTTTGTTATGTGTTTATCCCTCTCGATAACATTTTTTTTTTATTTAGATGAAATTATATGTTGCATCCTAAATATGTTTTTGCTCTCAAGATCTCAAATTAATTAATTTTCAGTCCTACATTCAGAAATATTTTTTTCTATAATATCGCATCTTGTAAATTAATTAATTTGAGATACTAAGTGTAAAAAAATTAAAGATGCAACATATAATTTAATCTAATTAAATAAAATATATATTAAAAAAAATTTTAAAAAAATGCCCTCATCCCTCTAATTAGAGAGATGAACACATAATTAACAAACACCTAACGTGAATTCTTCTAAAATTTTCCCTTTTTCACAAGACACCTTAATAGTTTCACCTGATACTTCCTCCATCCCAATCATAAGAAAAATAGTTAAAATTAGTTTAAAGTAATAGATAGTTAAAATTTTCCCCTTTTTTACAAGACACGTTAATAGTTTCACCTGATACTTCCTCCATTCCAATCGTGACAAAAATAGTTAAAATAAAGTAATAAATACGTACGATTTTTTTTTCCGACCCTAAAGATACCCCTATTTATGAATGTGTAACAGAGAAAGAGTAATGATGAAAATATGAAGAAAGTGAATATATGATAAATAAATGTGGTGAGTGAATAATGGAAAAATAGATAAAAGTGCCTTATAAAAAAAGTTTTAAGTGGGGGTAGACACCGGTAACCCATTAGGGCCAGGACACGCCTCCAGGATCAAAGAGCGCTTACAGAGGTACTTATAGATCGCCCACCAATAAGCCCTTCACATCAACTAGTGAATACTGAACCTCCTCCTTTTGGGGTAAAGACGGACGCATTAACCAACTCTGCCACTCCTTATTGACAGTGCATTTATTATTTAAACAAAGTCAAATTGGAACTTATAAAAAGGGACAAGCCCGTTTGAAAAGAAAAAAAAAAAGATCTTATATATACGGACAGATGGAGTATTAAATAAGGAGAATTACTATAAGACCGGAAGAATGGACTTAATTACTAAGAAGTATCAATGAATGACAAGTTTCAGAGTAAGAAATGACAATACTTTACATATTTTTGGGACTTCTTAGTAATTAAGTCTTACTTAGGACCTCAAAGTAATTCCCAAGGGCAGTGAGAAAGAGAAGAATTATATTATGTCAGAGTTTAGTGTATAACTTAGTTAATATAAATAATTTTAAAAATCACTTGAATTTTATGACAAATATTTTTTTATACGATTTTATGACAAATTTACTACCTCCTATATATCATTAATATAAGAGTTAGATAAAAAATTTACCATCTATCCAAAATATAACACCCAAAAGACAAAAGATATGGGGAGCAGAAAAATAATTTTTTATATAATAATAGACAAAACATGTGAATTGCCTGCTTAATGTTATTTTTTTAAAGATATATGACATCATTGCTTTTTTGAAAAATTTTCATTACAAAATTTACTGTCAAAAAATATGTAAAAATTCATTTCTATGATCAAGTATGACTTATTTTTAGTGGGGGTTACTTTTTTTTAACTTATGGAAAAAATATCTTCAACTATGGGCAAATGGCTTTTATTTTCCACTTGACTAAACATATGGTATGACAATTGGGAAAAAAGTCAGACCCACTAAAATTATGTGCACCAGGTCCTTAAAAAAAAAAATTTCAATAGTAGAATTTACAAATCAGAAATTTTTTTGAGCCATTTTTACTTTAGGAAATTAAACAAGAAAGTACCACTTGAGCTTAAAAATTCCAAATAAATATTATTGCCTAAAAAGTATAGGTATTAACTACATTTGTGTGACAATTGATAGGAAAATATTTGATTTAGGATTTTGAAGTTCAGATAGTATTTTATTTTTTTCCCCTCTATTTTACTTTATGGTAAATTGAGTCCAGCTCTTTTCTCATAGTTTCTCATCCATTTCCTCTCCTTTACCCAAAACCGCAATGTATTGAGTGTAAAAAAGGGAGGTTGAGCATATTTGTTTTTCAAAAATAACATTAAGCACGTGAAATATGTTTAGTAACAATTAGTATCCTAAAATAATTTTTTATCCATCTAGTACCTTAAATATTTTTCTAATTGCAATGATAACTCTAAACTTGAGATAACAGTGTCTTTAAAAAAAATAAAATATTTCGGGGATTACATGCCAAAAAAATTTATTTTAGGATATTAGATGTTATTAAAAAATTATTTAGAGTCTTGAGTGAATTAAAAATTAATTTATGATACTAAGTGTTATTAAAAAAAATACTTTAAGAAGTAACTTGCTAAGCGGTAGTTACTTTTGTTCGGTGTATAAAAATTATTTTAAGTTCGAGCAAAAAGTATAAAAATAATTTGGAAAAAGGACAAATAAATACCTTTTGAATTTGCAAAACCCTCACAAGCCCATTGAATTTGTAAAAGGACTGAGAGGTGACACAGACTTCTAAGGGATATGCAAATTCATGGCAAATGACTACAATGCCCTTCTATCTTCTCTCTTTCCTCTCTTCCTGTTTGAACCAGGCCTTCCTACCAGATCCGCCATGACTACGCCGTCGTCTACCTCCACCATCGACGTCGACGCCAACGCCGCACCCACCGCCACCTACGCCGCACCCACCAGCATCGGTGAAAAAGGAAAAAAAAACTGAGGCGGTTCGCGTTCGCAGGAGATCGAGAGATTGGAAGAAGAAGCCTAAGGAAGGAAGGAAGAGGAAGAAAGGAAGAAGAAGGAAGAAGGAAGAGAAGGAAGGAAGAAAGGAAGAAGAGAAGGAAGGAAGAAAGGAAGAAGAAGGAAGAAGAAAAGGAAGGAAGAAGGAAGAGGAAGAAAGAAAGAAGAAGAAGCCGCACTCTTTTTCCCCCTCCTTCTCTTCTTCTTCCCTTCTTCTTCCTTTCTTCCTCTTCCTTCCTTCCTTCCGGCTTCTTCTTCCAATCTCTCGATCTCTCGCGAACGTGAACCGCCTCAGTTTTTTTTTTGTTTTTCACCGATGCCGGTGGGTGCGGCGTTGCGTCGACGTCGATGGTGGAGGTAGACGGCGGCCAGATCACTGCGGATCTGTAGGAAGAAGCGAGCTGGTTCAAACAGGAGAGAGGAAAGAGAGAAGATAGAAGGGCATTGTAGTCATTTGCCATGAATTTGCATATCCCTTAGAAGTCTGTGTCACCTCTCAGTCCTTTTATAAATTCAGTGGGCTTATGAGGGTTTTGCAAGTTCAAAAGGTATTTATTTGTCTTTTTTCCAAATTATTTTAAGATGATAGGTGTCTCTTTTAAAAAATACTTTTACTTTTTGAGAAAAATGGACCAACATCCTTTTTTTTTTTAACTTCCAAAATGATGTAATTTTTAGGTGAACGAGGGGAAAATGATGGGCAAGTATGAGAGAAGAGCCGTCTTCATGGTAAAGAGTAAATTATTGGGATAATAAGCAGTGGTTGTAACTTTTGCAAAAGCTGTCCAAGACGTACAATGAAGAAGCATCATTGCATGCTTTGAATGTGCCTCCTCTGGTGAGGTTTGTCCCTTCCTCTGGTGAAGGCTTGTGAGGTTTGGTCCTCTGTGCGCAGTTTCTGTCTCGTGGGTGTGTCAAGAATAGGAAAGCTAGCTGTTTTGTCCCTTTGAAGCTATGGAGGAAGAGATGGGCAGCTGGTCTAGGAATCAAAAGAAGTTGTTCTGAAGTTGGGCCGAAAATGTGAAGAGATGGGAGGGACTCTGGTGGGAAAGATCCTCACTGGTAAGAATCTTAATGTCCCTACTGTAATCAGTATGATAAAGAAGGTTTGGCTAATTAGTGAAGAAATAGAGGTTCATGAGCTAGATCGGGGACAACTTATTTTCTTGTTTCGTTTTCACTCTAAAGAAGATTACTCTAGAATTCTTAGAGGTAGACCTTGGTCAATACAAGGTCACCTATTAAACCTTCAAATATAGGAAGACTATATGGTGCTTCCAGATGTTGATTTCAGTAAGGAGCCTTTTTGGCTTCAGTTTCATGGCCTCCCTTTGGAGGCTTTTGATGATCAGAATGCGAGAATATTGGGTGATGTGGTGGGGGAAACTATGATGTTTGAAAGTCCTATGGTGGATGGAAAAATGCCCCGTAGCTTTATCCGAGTAAGGTCCTTGCTTAGTTTAGAGGCTCCACTGCTATCTGGTTTTTGGGTGCCAAGGGAGGGGAAGAAACCTATCTGGGCTTCTATTCGATATGAGCGTTTACAAGTTTTTTGTTACCGATGTGGCCGGATTGGGCATGATGACCGAAGCTGCAAGTCTCTCAGTTCAAAGAATGGTGATGGAGATGCATATGAATTTGGTAACTGGTTGAGTACACCCGGAGTGAAGACCTTTGACGATATCCTTACGGTTTGCAAGGAGGGATGGCCGGAGGAGGTTTTGAAGAATGCTAGTCGAAGCTCTCATGTTTTCCGGCGAGCTCCTTCTACGGTGAGTAGTGGAGGTTCGTCGGATAGGACGTTATTCTGGCGGGGACCGGCGAGGTCGAACGACGGGGGTGGTCCGACGTACATACCACCGGCGATGAGGGCTCCCTTTTTGGAGCCGTTGGAGAATCCTCGAGCCTCACAAATTCAGAGTGTTGCAGCTTTGAAAGAGACGGGTGAGGAACTCGTTGAGGTGAGCAAGGAAGATGATGGTCACGTGAAGCATGGGAGAGAGAAGGTTGGTGTGTCAACTGGTGGGCCAGGGGTTGAGAATATTGACTTGGTGGTTTTAAATGGGGAAAAGGTGATGTCTACGGTGGGGCCTAGTAGGATGCAAGTGAAACATGGGAGAGAGATGATTGGTGAGTCAAATGGTGGGCCAGGGGAGGAGGATGTTGTCCTGGTGGATTTAAAGGAAAAAGAAGTGATGTCTTTTTGCTCAAAAAAAGAGGTGATGTCTACGATGGGGTATGGTAGGATGCAAATTGGAGGAATTAATTGTCCTTTATTGGGGAGATTTTTTCCCAATGAAAATGGGCCAGCTGGGTTGTCTTTGGTGGGGGTTGGGCCTAGAAATATGACCTCTTCATCTTTGGCCCAACATAGTAGTCTTTCTAAATCTGATGTGAATATTACTCCAAGCCCATGCGTGGAGCCTTGTATTAATGTAGTGGAATGTCTTGATGCTCTTATTGGCAGGAATAGTATTTCTAATGAGGGGGATCATATTTCCTCATGTGTCTCTCCAAATACCATACAGTGGAATTTCCAAGTGAGGAGGAGCTAAATTTAAATTCAATAATTCCTTTTAATGGATTGTCCCTTATTTCACCGTATCCGGTTTGAAGGGAATTAGGATTAAAAGACAACTTGATGATGAAGGTGATGTTGGTAAATCGAGCAAGTGTAGGAAGTTGGATTTTGAGTTAGCTGGGGATGCAACTAGTGACAAAGGTATATCAGGGAAAGCAAAAAAGGAGCACAGGAGGTCCTTTAAGTCAGTTAAAAAATTTCTTCGGCAATCCGAAAATGCTTCAAGATTAGTTTTAGCTGGAGGAAGCCCTCCCCTTGGTGAGATTGATTTCCCAGAGAGTTGGATGGTTGTCAATGATAGTGAGGTAGTGGATCAGGGATCTTCTCAGGCAAATAACGCCGGTGGTTGGATGGGACCAACCACCGGTGCACCATGAATCTATTATCTTAGAACTGTCAAGGCTTGGGGGTTGCCTTGACAGTCAGAAATTTGAAGGAAGAATGCTTCCGAAAAAAACCCCATTTAGTCTTCTTGATGGAGACTAAACAGAAGGCGAGTGTTGTTAGGAAGGTGAGACGTAGATGTGGTTTTACTAAAGAATGGATAGTTAATCCTGTGGGAAGAAATGGGGGCCTGGCTTTATGGTGGTCTGATGTGGTTACGGTTAATATCCTATTCTCGTCCTCTAATATAATCCATACTAGTGTGATGTCGGAGGTGCTCTCCACCCCATCTTATATTACTTTTATTTATGGCCCCACTAATGAAGCTGAGAGATTGTTATGTTGGCAAGAGGTTCGAAGGATTAGCACCAATATTAGGACTTCATGGTTATGTCTTGGGGACTTTAATGATATATTATTCCAACATGAGAAGAGTGGTGGTCGTCCTAGAGCTTGGAGGAAGATCCTTAATTTCAAGTGCTTTGTGGCTGATTGTGAACTTGAAGACTTGGGTTATAATGGACCTATCTTTACCTGGTGCAATAATCGTGACTATCCGGAAACAATTCATGAGCGTATCGATAGGGCCTTGGGTAATCTGCAGTTGAGAGAACAACTCCCGTGTCTCCAGGTTTTTAATGTTGTCCCGGTCGGATCTGATCATCATCTTTTGTTCATACAATGTCAGTATGAGAGGAGTCAGCAGAATCGGACCTTTCGTTTTGAATCTGCGTGGGTATCTCATGGGAATTTTCTTGATGTTATTAAGGGGTGTTGGCAGAAATCTAGCGATCAGGATCACTCGGTACTAGAACTTTTTGTGAGTAACCTGAAGAGTTGTAGGCAGAGGTTAATTGCTTGGAGTAAGAAGGAGTTCCCTAATAGTGGTAAGACTATTGAGCTTTTAAAGACCCATCTGGATGAGTTGACTCAGGAAGTTCAAATTCCGGATATTGCTAGAGGGATTGCGAACATAAAAGGAGATCTAGAAAGATTATTGGAGCGCGAAGAACAATATTGGTGGCAACGATCTAGGATCAACTGGTTAGGCGCTGGTGACAAGAACTCACGTTTCTTTCACATTTCTACTATCAAGAGGAGACAGCAGAACAGAATCTCATGTATTCGAAATGATGAGGGCAATTGGTTGTATGAGAAGGATGCTATCGCAGATAATATTGCCAGCTTTTTTCAGGAGTTGTTTACCACTTCTGGTGCACGACCAATGGATACAGTCTTGGGTTTCATCGAGCCAACTATTTCATCCGATATGAACCGCAGTCTCTTGTTACCAATTTCTACGGAGGAGATTAAAGCAGCAGCCTTTAGTCTTGGAAGCAACAAAGCGCCTGGACCTGATGGGTTCTCGGGTAAATTTTATCATTCCTCTTGGTCTGAAATTGGTGAGTCTGTTTGTAGTATGGTTAAAGAGTTTTTTGCTGGTCATTTGTTGCTTAATGATTTAAATGAAACTAACATCACTCTTATTCCTAAAGTGCAAAAGCCTGAGCATGTTTCTCATTTCCGCCCTATTGGCTTGTGTAATTTCTCTTATAAGATCATTTCTAAAATCTTGGCCAATAGAATGCGGCCTTTGCTTGATACTTGTATTTCACAGAATCAGAGTGCCTTTGTTCCAGGCCGGTGTATTCATGATAATATTATTATAGCCAATGAGGTATACCATTATCTTCGTCGCAAGAAAGATACGGGTAAGTATGAATTCGCTCTTAAAATGGATATGAGCAAAGCAAATGACAGGGTAGAGTGGAATTTTCTTGAAAATGTGTTGTTGAGATTTGGTTTCTGTACAGAGTGGGTGTCTCTTGTGATGAAATGTGTTTGCTCTGTTAGTTTGAATATTTGCTTATCAGGTGAAAAAGTGAGTTCCTTGACTCCGAGCCGGGGTATCCGGCAAGGGGATCCCCTCTCTCCATATCTCTTCATCATTATTGCAGAAGTTCTCTCCATTATGATTAGATAGGGCCAGATGGATTATTTTATTAAAGGTGTCAAATTGAGCCATAGTTGCCTTGAACTTACACATAGTTTCTTTGCTGACGATGCTCTTCTGTATATGCGTGCATCTCAACGCAACTGCAACCATCTGGCTGATATCCTGAAGATGTATTGCACTGCCTCTGGTCAGGTCATCAATCTTGATAAATCGAGTATCTTGTTTTCTTCCAATACCCCTGATGATGTTAAAAATATGGTGGGGAGAATTCTTGGTATTCTGGTGACCGAGAGGACCCGGGTAGATATCTTGGTATCCCGAGTATATGGGAAAAGACAAAACATCAGGCGTTGGCTTATGTTCGAGAACGCATTGCTAATAAAATTCAAGGATGGGGTCATTCGCTCCTTTCTTTTGCTGGGCGGGATGTTATGATTAAAGCTGTTCTCCAGGCTATCCCTATCTACCCTATGAATGTTTTTAAGTTCCCGGTTAAGACTTGCAAAGAGATTAGCAATCTAATTGCTAACTTCAAAGTGGAGCGATACTATTTCGGTGGAACTACACATTGGAAAGCCTGGGGGTCTTTAACTACAGCAAAAAGTACTGGTGGAATGGGCTTTCGAGATTTATCTGTTATGAATGATGCTCTTCTGGCCAAAACTGCATGGAGATTGCTGACGAGGCCCGATGATCTGTGGGCTAGGGTATTGAAGAGTGTGTATTTTCCCAAAGGTGGTTTTATGAAGGCGGGGAAAGGTCATAAAGCATCATGGTGCTGGTCTAGTATACTGGATGGTAGAGAGTTCCTCAAGCAAGATTTGCACCGGGACATTGGAGATGGAGCTTCTATCAGCATCTGGGATGATATATGGGTCCCACAGGTTGACTTTCCGAAGAAACCCAGTGATCTAAATCCAGTCATAGCTGAGGTCAGGGTTTGTGATCTTATTGTCAATGAAAAGTGGGATCTTACTCTCATTGACCAGTATGTATCATCGGAAGTCAAGAGTGCTATTTATGAGATTGACATCCTAGCTAATGGTTTGCCTGATAAGTTAGTATGGACTTGTGCTAAGAATGGTGTATATTCTGTGAAAGGTGGGTATCATAATAGTAAAGAGAAGATGTTGTCTGACGGTAACAAGGCTGGGTCCTCAATAGTTGTTGCTCCATCTTGTTGGAAGTCAATTTGGAGGATTCGGTTATCCCTGGGTTCAAGCAATTCATCTGGCGGATCTTAAATAATGCTGTTGCTACCAATGGGGCCCTTCATCGAAGAAAGAGATCACAGAGTAGCATTTGCCCAATTTGTTCTGATGCGGTGGAGACGGTGGAGCACTTGTTTTTCCATTGCCCTTGGACCAGGTGTGTCTGGTTTGGGTGTTCTCTTGGTGTAAAACTTGATGTTGCTAGTATTTTGAACTTTAATGCTTGGTGGATTCAACTTTCAGGTATGTCTTTCTTAAACAAGCAAAATCTCTCTTTAATTTGTTGGATCTTATGGTTTATTTGGAAACAAAGGAATAATCTAGTTTTTAATCATAAGGATCCTAACCCCATTGATGTCATTGAATGTGCGAGGAAAAACAATTTTGACTTCTGGGTGAATTGCGATAAAAAGCACAGCAATCCGGAGGTTCAAAGGGTTACTCCTACTCATCTAGTTATCTGTCCCCTCCATCGGGCGGCAAGTTCAAATATAATCGTGATGGGGCCTTTTCGGCTAATAAGACCTGACGACGCTATTGGAGTTATCTTGTAGGGATCATTTTGGTGATTTCAAATGGGGTTTTGTGGATAAAGTGAAATCCATCTCTGCTTTCATGACTGAAGCCTTAGCTCTTAAGAGGGCATTGATGCTCGCTGTTGATCTTGGTCATGATAATGTTATTTTTGAAACCGACTGTCTTTCTCTCCTTGAATGTGTTGATGCTAAAGCTCCGGATATGTTTGATTGGAGGAGTAGGAGCATTATTTTCGATATTATTTGTCTGTTGGGTACCAAGGTTGGGTTCTCTCTGTCCTTTACCCCAAGGGGTAATCGTGTCACGACTTTGATTATGCGCAGATGCTTATAAAGGGGTGTGCCTGATTGGGTGGGTCTTCCAACTAACACCTTCTTTGCTGTCACTTCTAGCCTTGGACTCCCAGAAGATGAATGTTGTTCCTCATGATGCCCCTCTTCCCAATCACCTATTGAGGGGTGATTGTTTGTAGTTTGTTTTTATTTGTGTGTATTCTGTTTTTGTTTGTAATCCATGGACTTGTGTTTCGTTGATGTTGTTTCTCCTTTTGTGGTTTTTTTTCTTTCCTTGATGTTGCTTGTAATTTTTTCCTAAAGTATTAATAGAAATATCCTTTGACCAAAAAAAAAAAAGAAGCATCATTGCAACACCCACACGGCAACCCCACCTCCCAACCGATACTTTTTTTTGCAAAAGCTTCCAAGACGTAGATGAGGTCCCTACTCAACTAAACACTTTTTATCAAAAAAAATATAAAGTGTTTTGTAAAAGTAACTAATGATTTTTTTTTTTTTTGCCAATTAGAAATTTAGTAAATGTTCTCATGAATTTCTTTTGTTTTTTAATTAACGAACGTAACATTGGAATTTTTATATTTTTTTGAAAAATGTAATGATATAATAAGTAATTTTAAAAAAAAAATTCAAACAAGAAAATGCTATATTTTTCTTAAAATGCAGGGGCAAGCGATCTTAAAAATACAATGAAAGCAACAGGGGATCCACAAAAGTCAAAAAAACGCAGACGGTCACACTTGACTGAATAAATGTCCCTCAAAATAAATATAGTAATAAGGATCACACCCCCAATGTCTAGTCCTTAACTCTCATTCAATGTTTTGAAACCCTGACCCCGGACGTGCTTGCCTTCAACCGTAAACCGGCGAACTCAAAAGCCGGTCCGAGTTGATGAGGAACTTGGTTTAGAGAGCTAACTTCGGTTTAACTTTCGGTCAACTCGGCCTAAACCGGCCGAGTTGGCCGAGTCACATAGTGAGAGAGAACAAAAATGCGAACGAGAAAAGAGGAAAGGGAGAGAGATCTGAGGTGCTTCTCAATGTCGACGCCGGTGATAGTACTGTGGAAGTCGAAGGACGAGCAACAATTAGCTCTCTGTGGCCGAGAACGAGAAGGAGGAGAGAGAGATATGGGGTTTGAAACTGGTGATGAAAAGTTCAGATCGATGGTGGTGACTAGTGAAGATGAAAAATGGAAGGATCGCACACGGAAGAAGAGGAAGAGGAGATGAAGGAAGAGAGGGTCGGTGGTTAATCTGGTGGTGATAAAAAGAAGACGTTGGTGATGAATATTGGACAACCTCCGATGATCTCATTCTTCTATCTTGTCTCTCTCCTTTTGCCTTCAAAAATTAAAGTGTCTCGTGTGTACGAAAGTGAGTACTAAAGGTATGGTGTGATTGGATGGTTTTTGTCCTTGTTTGACAAATGGAGGCCCTTCATGATAAAGCCTACTCCTTCTTTCTTATCAGGGATAGGACGAACTGACGAAGCATCATCACTTTATTTAATACTTATCCAAATAAAATAAAATAAGTTAGCAAAAATGATATTAAGGAAGAGAAGGGTGGGCTAGTAGAAGTTGAACTTATTTTGTTGGGTTTGGGCTAATAGGGAAATGAGATATGCATAATTATTTTAATTATGAATATTTTTACATATTTTAATTAAATTATATTTTTTAATTAATACCTAAACCACCCCGCTTTGACTCCCCACCCACTAACCCTTAACCCAAAGACCTCTACCGGTTCAATGACCGGTCCGGATTTCAGAACCTTGCTCTCATTCTCTCAAGCCTAGGCTTGCCTTTTCTATTCAAAAAATAATAATAATAATAAATTTAGTAAATTTACTTTATAAACCTTTTGCATTCTCTGATTTTTACTTTTTATTTACCTATAGAAAACTCATCCTTTTTAATTTTGACATGTGTTATCTCTTCCATTATTCTTTTAAGAGTGCAAAAATACACATATGCTTTACCTTCGGGAGTACTTAGTACCATATACTTTTTTCGGGAGCAAAAATATACATATGGTTACATTTTAGGAGTAAAAATCACATCACCGTTAAAATCTAACTTAACGGTGCATTTACAACAGAAAATATTATATTTACAACAACATTTAAACACCTAGATTTTGAACATTGAAAGGTCATTTACAATAGAAAAATGCTATATTTACAACAGGAAGTGTCAGTATTTACAACAAAATTTAAAATCTGACCATATTTACAACAGAAAATGTCATATTTACAACAACATTTAAACACCTAGATTTTGAACATAGAAATGTCATTTATAACAGAAAAAGGCTAGATTTACAACAAAAAGTGCTGTATTTACAACAAAATTTAAAATCTGGCCATTTACAACAGAAAAAGTCATATTTACAACAGACTAGATTTATAACATAAAGTGTTGTATTTATAACAAAATTTTAACGGTTGTGTGACTTTTGCTCCTAAAATGTAACCACATGTGTATTTTTGCTCCCAAAAAAAGCATATGATGCTGGGCGCTCCCGAGGATAAAGCACATGTGTATGTTTGCTCCTAAACCCTTCTTTCAATGCATTTATCAATCTCCAGAGAATAATGGAATTAACAAAATGTTTTTACAAATACCTAATTAGAAACTAAGGAAGAATATAAACATAAGCAAAATGGTTTTCATTCAGAAATAATATTGTGTTAGAAGCTTTTTTAGATTAAGGTTTCCGTAAAAATATTAAAATAAAGCAATATTATCCCTTCCCATTAAAAATATTAATAATCAATGTCAATTTTTTTACTATTATCATTAGCTTTTTAAAGGGATGGAGCAATATAATATTTTTATGTATTAAAACTTTCAAAGTGATATTAAACCTAAAATAGGGTGACATTGATTAGGCGTAGACATGGTTGTGTAAGTTTTCCATCAAATCCATTCTTCAAGTATCTTGGGCAAGCTCACCACCAACTTGACTCTGGACTCTTGCGAAAGTTTTTAATAGTAAAAAGAGTACTATATTGAGAGTGTGGAGTTAATGTTATGGGGACTAGATGTAGGTCAAGAGTTGGACCAAACCAATATAATCTATCATGTCTTTTGTTCTTCTTTCTGTCTCTGTTACTTATTCTTATTCTTGAGCTTCAACGAAAGATTTTTTAAATCACCTATTCACCCCCCTCTAGGTGATATTTCACATTCAAGTTGTTGGTTATTGTTAAGGAAACCCTTCAACTCTTGTAGTGTTGGGTTACTTTCTTTATGGTAGAACAAAAGAAATTGGGAAAGTGCATTGGAAAAGCTAAAACAAACTCCATACAAGGACGTTTTCAATGTGCTCAAATTGATTCTTGATGGACTTGATGAGAAGCAAAAGGATGTGTTTCTTGACTTGGCAAATTTAGTTAGGGAAAAAAGTAAGAATGTCTTAAGCTTTGTAAGAGGCTTCTATGATTTCTTTGAATATATTGAGATAAGTGTTCTCAAAGAAAGATCTCTCATTTCGATGGATCAATTTGGTGGAATTGAAATGTATGACCTTGTAAGAGAAATAAGCCAAGAAATTTGTAGACAACAATTGATCATTGATATCAAAAACCCATTCGATAATGATATTTAACATTTTTTTTAATCAATAACAAGGTATTGAGTTATATAATCATTTTTAATATTATTTCCTCTTCCTTTATTCGATTTTGCAACTTTTTATGTGACATGTATTTGTTGACTCTCCAGGGGCGTGGGACAATTCGACACATATTTTTGGATACGAGCAAGACAAAAGAGATAACTTTGAAGGCTAATGCCTTCCATAAGATGAAAGCATTGAAATTTCTCAAGTTTTACGAGTCTGACTTAAGTGAGCCTTCAAAAGTGTATGTTTCTGAAGGTCTTGATAATCTTTTTTTGCTCAAAGGTCTTGATAATCTTCCCGAAGAAGAATTACGGTTTTCTTTTAGAAAGAATATCCTCAACCATATGTACCATTGAGTTTTTGTGCAGAGAATTTCATGCAACTTGAAAGGACGCGGATTGGCTCAGAAGTAAGGCACCTCGGTATCCCTCAGAAGCCCCTCCCACATCGTTGATCTCCCATCATCAAATCTTGACCGTCTATTTTAATACCTTAAAACAAGTTCGAGCCACCGAAAAATATTTTAGGTTCTTGAAGTATATTTTTAATATATTTTGTAAATGTCATTCCCTAAAATATTTTTCAAAATCTTAAAATAATTTTTCAACTATATTAAAATTATTTTAGGATTTTGAAAAAATATTTCAGGGTACTAAATGGTACTAAAAAATACTTCGTGATCTTGAAAAAATATTTTATGGTGGTACTAAAAATATACTTCAGAATATTTTTTCAAAATCCTAAAATAATTTTTCAAGGCTTTGAACTTGTTTTAAGGTATTAAAATGGACGGTCAAGATTTGATGATGGGAGATCAACAGTATGGGAGGGTTCTGAGGGATACTGAGGCGCCTCGCTTCTGAGGCAATCCGTGTCCAACTTGAAATGCCTCATAATCATCTCCAACAACTTTGGGATGCTGATCAGGTACATATACGGGTTTCCCAAGCTAGTAGGCTACAATCTCTCAGTATATAGGAGTTAGAACAAATTAATTTTTGGGTCTCTATAGTTTTGACTCAATTATAACTCAATTCTTAAATTTGATTTGATACAACTCAGTTCTAGTAGTTTTGATTCAGTTGAAACCCGGCCCTCAAACTTCAACTCACTGCAACTAAGTCCCTATAGTTTTTTACCATTTAAAATTTTCATACAAGACCAATACTTCAAATGATTAAACTATGGGAACTAAGTTACATTGAGTCAAAATTTAAGGACTGAGTTACAGTTGAGTCAAAGCTATGAATCTGAGTTATATTGAGTTGAGGTTTAGTGATGGAGTTACAAATGAGTTAAAACTAAGAACAAGAAGATTACTTTTTCCTGTGATTTAATCATTACGTAATTTATCTATGTTTTCTCTTTTTCATCATTTCCCAAATTTAAGAGTAATGAATCTACCTGCCTCAAAAAATCTGATTGAGCTTCCAAATCTCTCTCAAGCCCCCAATACGAGAGTTATATATATCTTGATGAATGTGTGAACTTGACTCAAATTTATTCTTCAAGTAGCCTGAACAAGCTTTCATTTATCCATCAGAGATTGCAAAGGCCTAAGACATATAAACATTGGTGGCAATATTAAGGAAACAAGTTCAGGGGTAGTTGCTGTCTACAATTTTCTGGATCTTAACAAATCCTTATTCCATAAGTTAACTGTGAAGCTCTTTGTCTCAGACGATAACAATATTTTCTCTGGGTTTCGGGTTAAACTCGTGTCAGTATTATTGTTAGAGATATTATCATCAGATGACCAGTGCAAGAACAATAATATTGAGAGTTCAAAGTTGAAATTGTCACCTTCCATTTGTCACTTCACTTCGCTGGTTAGATCTTATTGTGTTTGGAAGTTTCAACGAACATTTCGACTTTTTTTTCTAATCATGAAGATCTTACAACTGACCACTGCAAAAATGAAATCAATGAACTCACAGTACCGGCGAGATTGCCATTATTGGAGCTTGAAGAAGAGATAATAACAGAAGAGGCAGTAATCACAGATTATATTTGATTATTTGTTATCATGGAGAAAGGAAGCCATTAATAATATTGGAGATTGAAGAAGACATAGCAATGAGAGAAATAATCGAATGTTGTGGATTAACAAGAGTTCCTAATAGCATCACACGGTAGCCATTATGACACAAGTGACATTACAGAGAAGTGAGATTATTGGGTGTGAAAAAGCTTGGAACTTTCTTGGGATTTCAATGTTGAAATCACTTGAAGAATGTGGTTGTTGCAGGAAGATTCAAGCTGTGATAGATATAAGGTCTTGAGAAAGGGATTTACTTACGAAAAAAGTCATAATAAAAAGTGATCAATGTAAACATGTTATCATTTCCTACACTAAAATTTATCATTTACATAGACTTTTAGGTGATTAAATATATTTTTTGAGATTTTATAGTAACTCTCCTTTATTATTGATGAATAACTTGCATTAAAACGAAATAACAAGTTACATGTTCAAAATCTGAGTAGTGCACTTGTTGAGAGTTAAAAACCCTTTGTGCTCTAAAGGGAAACCCTTAGCCAAATAATAATAATAAAAAAGAAAGAATAACAAGTACCATTTCACAAACCGCTTAAAAACTATGTAGATTTACCACTTGGTGTTGAATAAAATTTTAAAAATGAATCGTATTATAATTTTTTTTTTTTTTTTTTTTGAAAAATGTAACTTTTTATATGACTTAGACCCATACATGAAAATAAAAAGTATTCCTCCAATCTTAAATATAGAATTTAGTCTGTAATGTAAATTGCACTTATGATCGGAGACAATTTTTAATTTTTGTTTTTTTGTTTTTTGTTTTTTGTTTTTTTTGTTTACGCACATTGGGAGAAACAATTACAAAAAGGATGAAGGAGCAACAATACACATAAGCTTTACTTCTGGAGCGTCCAAAGACTACGAGCTTTTTTTGGGAGCAAAAGTAGACATGTGGTTACCATTTTGGAGCAAAAGTGACACAAATCCATCAGCCACTGGACGTTGACCGTTAAGTAGGAACGGTTGACCGTTAGTGCTTACGTGGATGATGAATTGGAGAAAGATGAAGCCAAATAGGAAGAAAAAATGCTGAAAAGGATGGTGACGGTGCAGAGTTTAAAAAATTGGGGGAAAAACATTATGGAAAACCCTAAAATGGAATGAAATTAATTACAAACCAAGAATCAGTGAGGAGAAATCCAATTAAAATCCCTGATTGATTAAAACAAAACAAAAAAATCCCTCTAAACCTCCCAGATCTGTAACCTAAACCATCGACTGTTCAACAACACCCTCAAACTCTTTCAATTTTAGAAGCTCTGAGAATTCTCTTCAAATTTAACAGAGCAATCATGAAATTTCATACTTAAAAACCCGAACAATTCTTAGAATACGCACAACTGGGTAATTGCAGAGAAATTATACAGATTTCGATTAAACAAAAGCGAAATATATAACCATCGAATTCTACATTCAGATTCTTAACCTAAATCCCCAAAATACATTACGACCATCACTTCATAAATCACAACCAAAACAAACTTCTAATTCTAATTCTAATTCTAATTCTATCCCAGATCTTCACAATAAGATTCAGCATAAAACCTTCTTTAACCTCCGAAACCGTACAAAGTTCTTCCCTGCCTCTTGAGAGCATAAACCACATCCATGGCGGTAACAGTCTTTCTACGAGCATGCTCCGTGCAAGTCATAGCATCACAAATCACATTTTCCAGAAAAATCTTGAGAACACCACGAGTCTCCTCGTAGATCAAACCACTGATTCGCTTGACGCCTCCTCTTCTCGCCAATCTCCGAATCGCAGGCTTCATGATTCCCCGAATATTATCGCGAAGAACCGGTGGATGAAAGCCTCGATCCTTGGTAATAATATCAACTCCATCACTTAAATTAAAATTCTCCAAATCACTTTTATGATATTCCGTTCATCGATAAATCCTAAAAATGGAAGCCTTTAGAATCACTAATCAAAAGGAAGAAGGAAACAAATCTAGAATATAGCCCTAATTCGGTTCAACTAAAGTATCAGGGAAATGGACACATAGCATCTTACACATCGGCCCTAAAGACTCGAGAACTAAGCGAATCGAAATCTCGATTGCGCCGGATTCTGATTTCTAAATTACAAATAGTGAATGCCTTCAAAAATTTCATTCCGGGAGGCGAGAGCTACCTTGCTTTTTTTGCACTAAAAAACATTAAAAATTTCACCGATTCTTGGTTTGTGCGTTGGTCCGGTTTTTGTTCATTGACAAATTGCTTTGGTCGATGGAATTCTTCGGAAGGTCGATTTTGATTTAGCCAAATTGTAATTTCATTCCATTTTAGGGTTTTCCATAGTTTTTTCCCCCAATTTTTTAAACTCTACTTCGTCACCATCCTATTCAGCATTTTTCCTTCTCATTTGGCTTCATCTCTCTCCAATTCATCATCCACGTAAGCACTAACGGTCAACCGTTTCTACTTAACGGTCAACGTCCAGTGGCTAATGGGTTTGTGTCACTTTTGCTCCAAAATGGTAACCACATGTCTACTTTTGCTCTCAAAAAAAGCTCGTGGTCTTTGACGCTCCTGCTAAGGTAAAGCTTATGTGTATTATTGCTCCTTCACCCTTACAAAAATTTGCAAGTAAAGAAGCTCCACACCAAGCTCGGTGTCAACAGTTGTAACTTCGCGCTCTTAATATATTTTTAATATATATTCAGTAACTCATGCACAATTCATAGTCGAATGTAAAATCACAATTAACAGGACACTACAAAGTACAAAAGAGACCTTGCACTATAATATATTCCTCTAGTGCAAGGTCATAAATATATAATTTAAATTTTCATACCCGAAATTTTTAGTGTAAATTGCCCTTAGGGATGAAGGTAGTATTGCCTACATTGGGAGAAACAGAGTGACAAAAATTTGCAAATGTAAGGAATCTCCATATCAAGCTCTATATGATTTAGACCCAGACATGAAACCAAAATTAAACATTCCCTGATTTTAAATGTATGACTTAATTTATAATATAAGTTGCACTTAGGACTAGAAGTAGTATTACCTTTTTTTTTTTTTTTCGGCACGATGGGACAAACAGTCACAAAAATTTGCAAATGTAAAGAAGCTCCACACCAAGCTCAGTGTCAGCAGTTGTGACTTTGCGCTCTTAATATTCTTTTAATATATATTCAGAAACTTGCAATTCACAGTCGAAATAACATAAATAAATCAGATAACTAAACAATTATACAAACTTCCCAGTCCCATACGTTGACAACAGTTATAAGAATAGCCCATTCCTAACTTTAGGCCCATTTGTTGTTTTTTTTTTAAAGCCGTTTTTTTTTACCGAACCGTTCGCTGCGTTTAATTGAGTTGGACTTGGCTTCACTCGCGCGAGGGCACCACACACAGGCCCCTAGTAGCATAGGCGGATTCACCTAAATGATTGGGGGGTAAGTGCCCACCCTTAAATTGGGGAATTGAGGAATTTTTTTTCCTTAAAAAAATTAATACAAGTTTGAATGATTGTCCATCCTTAAATTAAATCTTACCTTTAATACATCAAGACTACATTTCATAATCGGATGGAGATGAATGGTTGAATGATTGTTTAGTGCCTTATATTCAAAAAAATGTGTTTGATAGCATTGATAATAAGACAATTATGATGAAATTCTAAAAATAAGGCCTAAAAGGATGATATTGTAATTATTTTTATTGTAATATACTTTTGTTATTAAAATATATGTCTTTAAACTTATTGATTATCCACCTTTCATTATAATTTATGTAGTTTTGTCTTTCTAACAAAGACTTTAGCCTTGCTTTTCTAAATAATAAGTTTATAAAATAATTATCTCTCTTATTATATCATCGATTCACTTGATTTTATAAATATTTTTTTTATATTCTTTTTTTCTTGTTTATATTCTTTTATTTTTTAATGTATTTAAAAATTTCCTGTATTAAAAAAAAAATATCGGAGGCACGCCCCCTAACCCCCAAATTCCCGTCAATGGTACCCCCTTCATAATTTTCAATCCGCCCTTACCTAGTAGCGCCCACTCAATTTCCTCCGCAGCCATTGCTATTGCGAATTGACTTGGCTGCAACATCACAATTATAGCAATCGACTGTAAGAGACTGTTTATCCTTTTCTTCTCTTGATTCTTCAAATCTAAATTGTGCGACGCTTTACTTCATATGAAAGAATTGAGCTCCTACTATTTACTTATTTGGCCTAACTTATTTTTAGTTTATCTTTTCTTTATAAGTAAAAACTAGAGTAAATACCCTTTTTGATCCCTGACAAAAAACACGAACCTCATTTTGATCCCTTACAAAAAAATCAATCCTTATTCGTCCTTTTTAACAGACTAAAAAGGACCTTTTGGAAATTTGTGAGGGATCAAAATGTCAACTAATCGACCCTTATTCGTCCTTTTTATGGACTAAAAATGAATTTTTTTTCCATAATGGAGTAAAATGGGATCGCATTTTTTGTCAAGGACAAGAAATGGTATTTACTCTAAAAACTAGGTCAAACGGGTTTTAAAATAAGCTCTTATAATAAAAAGAGCTTATCCTCGAGGGTTTTTTTTATAAGCACTTTTTTTTAAAAGCTCTTTTTTATAATCTACTTCGCGCATGCGATTTATCGATTGCAGAGGCAGAGGCCGCGCCGCTCCTGACCGTCTCGCTCTCGAGAAGCCCTCATCTGCAGCATAAATCGGCGCCGTCGCCTTGGCCTCGCCGTCATCTTCAGCGTCCATTAGCGCCGTTTCGGTCCTCTGCTTTTCCGCCACAGGTTTCGCCGTTATCTCTGCTTTCTCACCTGCGTCGTTTCTTGTCTTCCCCTGGTTTTTCTGCATCATGATGTTTTCGTTTAGAAACTGAGTTAGTTAAATGTAATTCTTCTGTGAAATTCACATGGTGGAATGCTTTGTCTTATTTGAGTAATGTGGAAATGGAATTCTTCTGCTAAGTCTTAACAGTGATGGATTTATTCTGAGGGGTCTGAGTTTGATTTTCCGTTTGTGTTCATTTCCTTTGCATGTGTTTACTGTTTTTTGGACTATTAATTAAGAATATATGAGGATGTGGGTTGGCGCTTATTGTAGTTTGTTCATGTTAGTCGACTAATCTATAGGCCCCTCAAACCAACACAATGCTAGGACAGCCGACAGCCAACCATGAAGATGAAACAGCTCCTTAATGATTTTAAAAGTAGTTAGGTTGTTAGGTTTAGAAACATCTTTGCAAGGAAAAATTCCTTCCACCAAACATAGCACCGCTGAGAATATTTGAAAGACAGAACCAACATCTTCTTGTCAACTAGATCTTCAATCAATCAGTTCCTCATTAAATGGGTTATTCCGTAAAAGGCTGAGTTCATTTCTTTAATGGAGAGAGTTGAAGATTTACCTTCTGCTGTAATGTGTCAACACAAATTGTTATAAGGCCTTGAGTTTATGTTACATTTACTTTTTTGTTGTCTTTTGTTGCCTGAATTTGGATCCCCTGAAGTACTTCATAAGGTGAAATAGAGAGAAATAGGAACAATATAGCAGGTTCTACTTGTATGGGTTTATATGTGTCGAAATAGGATCTACAATTTTGTTTCTTTGCTTTAACCTATGAAGTACTTGAGAGAATCCACATTCATCCAAGAAAGAAAATATTTTGTTAACTTCATTTTTCATGGTGATAAAGCGGTGAGCTGATCATATTCAAAAGAAGACACAGAGCATTATCCATTGGGCGTGATATAAAACTGTTTCAGAGGCAAGCTTGTTTGCTGACGCATAATTTCAGAGCCAGATTTGGGAGGCAAATTCTTTAGTGTGTTTTGCTTTGGGGGAAATTACAGTTATTCATTTGACATTTCATTTGTGTTATAGTGTGAGTTGTGTGTTCAGCTGAGATTTCTTACCATAAACGTTTATCTGCTGCTGCACTTTTCTTGTTATTTATCATTCTTTTAATGTTTGGGTTGCAACTTGCAATGGGTTGATTATTGTAATTTCATCTTGTTCTTGTGTCGTTTCTTGTAGTTTCTTATCTTCTGTCTGTTCCTTAACTTGTTGCTAGTTAACACTTTAATTCTGCTGACAAATAATTGTGCTGATACATGGTTATGTATAATCTCAGTCATATGATAAGAACTGCGTTTGACAAATTACTTGAAAATATATTTTTTTGTCTAATTAATAAAAAGGAATATGTTTAAAAAGGGGAAGATTCAATTTATGGTCAAAAGGTGGGAGCTTCAGTTGCTTTCTTCCTGAAACAAAAAAAGAAGACAAATTTAAATTATTATTTTTTGGAATATCAAGGCAAGCAAAGCTTGTAAAAATGAAAAACAGCCAAGAAAGCCTAACTGCACTGTCTAGCAGTGCTTATGAGTTGTGAAACATTGTCTTTCAAAAAAAGACTTGTTCAAATTTAGGGGGCCAAAAAAGCAAATGCTTCTTGTGTTGCCATTAGGATAAACACTTTTTTAAAAATGGTAGACCAAACTCCTCATTTAACTCAAATATGTACTCCTCCAGTTTTTAATATAAGATATACTTAGGACCAAAATTGACCCCCAAACATATCTTATATTCAAATTTAGGGGGCCAAAAAAGCAAATGCTTCTTTTGTTGCCATTAGGATAAACACTTTTTTTAAAATGGTAGACCAAACTCCTCATTTAACTCAAATATGTACTCCTCCGGTTTTTAATATAAGATATACTTAGGACCAAAATTGACCCCCAAACATATCTTATATTAAAGACAGGAGGAGTATTTTATTGTGGGGGAAAAACAAATTAAATCCTCCTCGCAACACCTAAATTAAATTTTGTCCTATATTTAGGTGTTGATGATGAAGAGTTTGATAAGTGTGATCTTAATCTTGATTATATTCTTGAGGGTCAAGTAGAAAGTAACATTGATGAAGAAACGCAGTATCCATAGTCATAGAAGAATTGAAGATACTGGTTATATGAATAGAGTTCGAAATCAAATAGCATCAACATTAATGGAAAATAGAAATAGGTGATTTCATGTGAATAGAACACTCGTTGACAATTTGTAAGATTACTGAATATTTCTTGATTGTGCTCCACATTGTCAAATCTATTCTTATAGTATTTTTATTTTGTAAATATATTGATAGTTTAAAGGTTATTTTATCATATATCTTTTATGATAATTTTTATTAGAAAAAGTGTTTATGACAAAAATTTTGTCAAACAACTTATTTTTAATTTCAGCTTTTAAGTAACTTTTAAGCTAAAAAATTTATATAATCACCAAACAACTTTTAGTTTTTTTTTTAAAAAAGCTCTTTTTTTAGCTTTAGCTTAAAAGTAGCTTTTAGCTTAAAAATAAGAGGATCCAAACAGGTATCTTATTTGAATAGCTTCATTTATTGGTGCAGAATAAAAGTTGTGAATTGAATAACTTAAGTTCTCAAGTGTAGGAAGAAGGAAGAGCAAAGAAGACTGATGTCTACCTTCATTAGACGTGCATTCTCCTACGAAACCTTCTTCTTCTTCGGAGCTCTTCCCTCTACAGTCGTGATCTCTCACGCACTATCGAAAATCCTATCAACATATGTAACTCTAATGTTGAGAGGGTATTCAGAATCCCAGCAGCTAATTTTATCATAGAAAGTCGTAGAGGCTTTGCCAAAGGACGAAAGTCAAGTATGCCTTTCTGTCTCCTCTCCAACATGAACATATAGACAGGCTATTTCTTCTCCAGTTTGGTAATCTCAGGATAGAGTTTATGTTGATTTAGGGAGAGAAATTAAATATGGTTTACTCTTTGGTTTTTGGTGTTTTCCCAGTGAATGAACTTATCTGAATATGGTTATTAAATCATAGCTGTGCAAAAATAAAAGTGGTTGTACAAGTTTTAGCTGTAGGACTAATTTGTTGTACTGCTGTAAATTTAATACTTCCTTTTAACTAAACAATGAGCACATGACAAAAATTCAGGGAGCTTTCAGTACAGAAAGTTTTCTCAGTATAAAAACGATAAGTAAAAGAAAGTTTGTAAATTTTATGAAATGATTGCATTTAGTTTTTTCAAATATGATTGTCGTATGTTATGTGCTAATTAAATTGGCTTGGGGTCTGCACTGGAAACATAAAGGTTTTAGCATCAGGGGTTGTAGCCCCAAGATCAGAGCAAGGTTGATAGGGTCAGACAGAATAATTTCTCTGGTTACAATCAACTAACTCCAAACACTCACCATATAAAGTTGATATGAGATTTTTCTGTAAAGTTTTGCCAATGACTGTCCTGATGAAACTAGCTTCTATGCAAAACATAGTCTTTAGGTAAGTTAATGCTCAAAATTATTTTTGTTAATTATTTGATTTATATAATTTAGAGGATGTAGCTGGTGTTGGTACAATGGAAGTTCCTCCAGATGTTGGGCCTACTATTATGGCGAATGCTATTTCACAGATGGAGGCAGCAATGGCTGCATTATCAACAGAACTAAACAAGCTACGCACAGGACGGGCATCTCCAGGTATATTTTAGGGCCTCATTATTGTGAAACTTTACTTTCTGTGTCTGTGATTGTTAATAATCAACTTTTAAATGCATGATGATATGTTTCTACAGGGATGCTTGACCATATTATTGTAGAAACTGGAGGGGTAAAGATGCCTTTAAACCGAATTGCTGTTGTTTCAGTCATAGATCAAAAGACCTTATCTGTAAATCCATATGATCCTCAGGTACTCTCCTGAAACAGACATACATAAATCTATCTCTATGTTAATTATTGTCTGAACCAGTTCTTATTCTAGCTTTCTGTGGTTTACCTCTAGGCTCTAGCAGTCTGGATCTTATTCAAAGTTTAATTTCTTAAATTTGTTTTCTTATCATGGACTTCAGGGCAACAAACTTGATTGTACAATTTTATAACTGGTCCATTTACATAAGAATACATTTATTTTCACTTGTAATCCACAGCCATGAGAGATCAAGTTTATGTTTCTCTTGAGATATAATTGCTAAACTAGTATGACAGTTGAATCCCAATCACATCTATAGGCACTTAAACAATTGGAGAACGCCATTGTTTCCTCTCCATTGGGGTTAAATCCTAAAGTGGATGGTGAAAGACTGATTGCTGTTATTCCACCGTAAGTTCTGAATCTATATATTCTCACTGATGTCTGTCAGAATGAAGTTCATTTGGATATTTTGGCTAATAAGTAACTATAAAATATTTGCTCATTGTATCATACTAATTTACTTCTCCATCTAACGATCAGATTGACCAAAGAGCATGTGCAGGTAAACTAATACCTTTTCAATTTATATGTGATTTCAACTTTTCTCCTTCAGCCAGAATTTATGGCCGGCACACGTAATTGCTGCTATATCTCTGTGTTGTTCATTTATTCAGGCCATCAATAAGTTGGTCACCAAGTCATGTGAAGATGCCCGACAAAGCGTTAGAAGGGCCCGGCAAAAGGTATGGTAGAAAGCTTTTCCATTTCCTTGATCTGTATGTTTATGTTGTTTAGAAAAAGTGGCATAAACAACTGTGTCTTCACAATAAAACATCTAAAGAGCAATGCCCTTCTAAACTTAACAGTACCCGGACATGGGTAGATGACTGTACTTGTCTATGGGTTGGGCTGGCCAACAGCTTTGGTCACCATGTGGTTTTGTGAGGGCCTAATTCAGATGGGTGAAGGAATCCCTGTTCTTCATTTTATGTCATGCTTAATAAAGTTGAAAAATAAACTGTACATTTTGTCTGAGTTTTCAGTGTTGACAAATTTCTGCTATGATTTTTTAATGCTTGATTTTCACTTTAAGTTGTAGCAAACTTTTGGGGTTGTAGAAATTTTTTGGCTTTAAGTAATTCAAGGAAAGGCCTCTGCTCAAGCTGTCCAGAATTCTCACTTCTGCTAAATGTTTTCATCAGTTTTTCATCTAGTTCAACTTTGGTCTGGTAATACGAAACCCTTCAAATATTTTATGCCACTCTTTTCATTCTTGACGTTGAAGAGTTCTCAAATAGTTCCTAGTGGTTACTCTTTCCTTTAATGCTTTACACATAAAGCCTTTTTAAGTTGTCATAACAGGGAAAGTCTTCAAAATTTCTTAAAACAATGCAACTAGATTGCCAGCTCTGTGTCCAAAAGGTTTTGTACTGAGTTACAATGGTTGTCCCTCTTACCACATATATGCAGTGGAGCTATACCATAATTTACTGCAAATTGTGTCTAAGGATGTTATTCTACAGGCAATGGATGCAATCAAAAAGCTGTATTCAAGTCTCCCTAAGGATGACATAAAAAGATTGGAGAAAGAAGTAAGTTACTCCCTCTGGTCCTTATTATAAGGCACCAACTAACTTTTCTCACAAACCAATAAAAGTAGTTAAAGTTAATAAAGTTGTCCTAGAATCTAAGTAATTTCCAATATTACTCCTACTAATTGCCCTAAACTCTAATATTATATTAATTATTCTCTTATCTACTACCCTTATTAATTATGGGTAGACATGGAAAAAAATTATTAATATTCATTAGGAATAAGCAAGTGTCTTGTAAAAAAGACCAAATGAACTTGTTAGTTGGGTCCTTATAATAAGGATCAGAGGGAGTATAAGCCTATTCCGGGTGAGTGACCAACAAGTTTGCATAGCTTCAATTCTCTGAATTCTGATACATTTTCCTGCCTACAGGTTGATGAATTGACCAAAAAATTTATCAAAAACGCCGAAGATACATGCAAAGCAAAGGAGAAGGAAATTAGTCAGGGTTGAGCTCTACGGGTATTCTAAATTTTTGCAGAGAATTCGGCATTTCCCTTCGCCTCTCATTTGTTAGGGCCTGGGATGTATCAGACCTTTTTTAACTGTTACTCGTTTTTCATTAGTAACGAGTCTCTTACTTATATTAGTGCATTTGGAGAAAATTTTAAAGAAAAAAGATGAGCGTGATGACTAGAGAGGGAGAGTGAGCCATACATATAATGACACTTTTTGGTGTTCTTCCCTCTCTAAATGCAGGGAATTTAAATTTTGTTGGTTTTATTGTCAGTGAAGGTAAGAAAAATACGAGGGTTAGAGTGCTACATTGTCACTAACAACTTTTGTCGGTAGCTGCCCTTGTTTAGTCGGAACCACAAGATTCTGTTTGCAGAGGCTTTAGTTCTGTGGCAAATTGACAGATCAAAGTCCTGTTGAGCTTACGTAATATATGAAGATGAATTATGCACATTTACTGCTTTTAATACAAATATGAATTTAATCAACTAAAGAACCGCTCTGATATAAGGGGAACCTACAAAACTAAATACTGTTTCGTGCATATTTACTTCCTCTGTTTTAAAATAATAGTTAATTCGTGATATTCTTTTTCTCTTCGATCATGACTTTAGTATTTTTTTTTTTTTTTTTTTTTTAAAGAGAAATACTTATATGAACCTGGTTTGCCACAATATTTATGGTTTAACCAATTAAATACAATAACTAATGAGCTGATTTGACACCTTCTAAATAGTAGCTGGTATATTAATAGAATTTAAAGATTTCATAAGATTCACTTTTATATTATTTGTTAAATCTTAATTAAGGAACTCCTTTTTTTTTCAAAAAAAAAATGAAATATATGAGTAGCCAACTATGATTAATGTGAGCTGAGTTGTTATATTTTGACTAGTCAAACTACAAATGATGTGGCAAACCAAGTTCTCATAAGAATTCCTCATTCTTTTATGGGGTTTAAACTTCCGTATTTAGCGTTAGAAGAAGAAGATTCATTCCTACACACACACGAAATAGTAGGACCCACATATATATATATATATATATATATATATATATATACGTCCCCACCATTTTATGTGTGTGTGTAAATATGAGAAAATACTTCTCCTACAAATGACGTAAAGTGTTTTTTCCCTTTTTTATACACCTGACATTAGAATTTTAATACAAAGAATATAATTTTTTTTTTGTTTTATTTTTTTTATTTATCATTTTACACCTTGACAGTGAAAATAACAATTAATGAAAAGTAGGACTAAAATATTAAAGAATGGTAATAAATAAGAAATTTTGGTAAAATACTTTTATACTACGTTACTCCCTTTTCTTAACATAATTGAATAAATGCTTCTGAGTTGCGCGGATTCCTCTCTCCTCAAAATAATCTCCGCTCCTCCATCAAATAATGTTTGAAGTTGATTCTCTGACTAAATAAGACGTTTTAAGAAAATAAGCGACAGAAAATACAGAAAAACCTCTAGAAGGAGGAATTAATGTTTTATTTTATTTTGGTTTTGCAAGTAGGAATATTTAATTTTGGACAAAGTAATCAAGAGCTACTGGAATAAGTGACATAAAATACGGTTGTACCTGTTTGAGTCGGCGATAAAAACTACTTTTTCAACATGATTTATAGTATAAGAGGTAAATATGTGAGAGAGGCTTTATCAAGATTTGCATGAACATATTTCTTGAACACCAACTTAAATTGGCACTAAAGCAAGTTGCAAAAAAGAAAAAGAAAAAAAGAAGCAAGTTGTGTCTATTAGCTACTTAAAAGCAACTCAAACGAGTTAAATGGATTGCGAATTGGCCATTAGCTAGTTGGCAAAACAAAACAAAAAAGTCTATTAGCTAAGTGAATTGCTCTGTGTCTATTAAAAGAAAGTTGTCTATTTTTGTAAATGGTTACTTTTTAGGGTGAAGGTGTAGATTTGCCAACCAACTACTACCCGATGAAATGCGCCTGAGTACAAATAACTATTGAGGGGACCAAAATTGCCAATCAACAATTAAAATGTGGAAAAAAAACATCAAATAACTATTACAAAAAAAACACCAAATAATTAAGTTAAAATATGAGGCACTGGCGTGGGACGGTGGCAAAAAACGCGAAGAAAAGAGCGGTTAAGCCTTCTTGCTTTGGAAAAAGAAAACACCAACAGAGATGGGACCCATGGGAGCATGCATTGTGGCAGCAACAGTTTCTGCTTGTGGCATCGGAGGGATGGAACCAGGGTGCAAGGTGCGTGCCAATCGAACGCTGTGGACTACTAGATGAGTTCAAGAGGGTGAGTGGAACACCCAGCGACAATAGAAGCTTTTGAAATACTGACGTCGCCGACACTGTGACAGTTAATGGAAGACGAAGACACCAAGACAAAGGACAGGGTAATAGTTCGTTGGCGAATCTGCCGCAAACACATTTTTTTTCACTTTTTAATTGTTGATTGGTTATTTTGGTCCCTCAATAGTTATTTGTGCCGGGCTCCTCGGGTAATAGTTGGTTGGCAAATGCTGCTTGCACCTTGATCCTACTTTTTATAGTAAATAGTTATAAGTTGTCTCCCGCACATTGTCTTAGACAATCACAATCCAATATCACAAAATGATACCGAACTAAATTTCATGAATCAACTACAGTCTCACCTAGTTTTTCCAAATTCAACCACCTCGCATCAAATAAATATATCAAGAAACAACTCCATGTCAAGCTTCACAAAAAAAGTAAAAAACAAAAATATGGAACAGGTTAAAAATATTGGTTTGCAAGAGTTCTTACAAGATTGGGAATCCTCTGATTCATATGAATATGAATCCTGGTACAAAAGTATACAACATATACAGATGTTAGCTCACAGAATTTTACTTTCAAAGGTAATAAAAACACATTGGTTCAACATAGCTTATTTAAACAGATCATGTACAGGTTCATGATATTTTCATTAAAGGCTATTTGCTCAAGTACAGGGGTCACTAAGACAAATCTCAAAGTATCAAACGAATGGAATAAATATTTTTGACAGAATTGTGTGTTTAACATTGCAAGGTGAATCGTAAATGATTGCTGATACAGACTAAATAATAAAACCTCCTGTCCTTAATATAAGATCTCATTCATATTGTAAATTACACTTCGAATAAGGTCTTATATTAAGTACTGGAGGTTGTAGTACAAATGGCAGAAATTTTTTACGTTTACCGCATTCATCAAGCTATGTTCTTCATCCTTTCCCAACGATTGATCTGCCTCTAAGCTTTCATACAAGCTGAATGTCTCCACATTACACTGCAAGGTTATTCATAAGGTTATCTGTGATATCAAATTGTCTACAACACATTATATGAGCATAATTTTAAAGATTACATGACTGTTATCATTTTCCACATTCATCAGGTTAAGTTGTTCATCATTTCTCAGAGTCTGCTCTCTCCTCAAGCCTTCATGTGGACTTAAAGGTGTTACATCATTTCGGCCTTCAACCGATTGAATAGCTGAGAGCAACGGAGGGGTTTTTGGACAAGCCACTTTATCATATTTCAATTCATTAATCTTTCTAGGAGTTTTTGTAGTTTGAAAGGACTCTGATATCTTCACTTCCTTTTTGGAGAACAAGGATTTGAGCTCTAATGATGACCTGCAGAAAAACAATGATGAGAGCAAATTAAAACAACAAATTGAAAAAAAGAGAAAAATTAGTGAAAAGTCTCTGATTAGAAGTTTTATTGACAAGAAGGACCTAAATCAGAAAAGTTGTATTTTGTTTGTACAGAATTTACAGAGTATTGGTACTTTCTATGTATAAAAATTTATCAAATCCTTCTAACTAATAAATTTTTCTAACAGAGACTTTTTACCAATTTGAGAATTGCTAACTCACAAAGCAGCAAAGAGTCATGCAAGCCCTTAGGAAGATTAGAAATATGATACGATTTCCGTGCTTTGCGCAGAGTGTGACGACTTTTTCTTCGTTTGAAAATTAAATCCCTGGCATCAGATATGCTTTGTTTAACTTCCCTGAAATGGGTCAAGATGCAAAGGGTTCAGTGAGTGTTCATTTGGAGGATTTTAAGGTACTGTTATATTCAGACAATGCTTAGATAATAGACAGTCCAAATCCAACCTATAAAATGTTCCATCACATGTTGACTAGCTGCTAGGTTACCAACAAAATTGGCAAATACCAAAAGAGTTGATAGATTGAAGAAAGTAGAAATACAAAAGACACAAAGGAAATTAGAGATAGAGAACTGCAAATATTTTTTGCTAATCCAAAAAGTACAGTATTTTACTATCAATTTGAATAGTAAAAAATGATATAATAGCTCAAACTCCAAAATACAAACTAGCCTTTGTCCACAAGGAACCATGAGAGGTAACCACAGCAAAACTTAGTATACATATCATGGCAGCACAAAACTAACAAAATAAAAAGATAATGCAAGAAAGAGAAGTCAGTAAAAGTTCTGCAAATAATCTAAACCATCACATACTCATTTGATAATACTATCACACCATCAATAATAGTTTTTCTTTTCCTCTTAAAACGAGCTCCCTCTCTTGAAGCTGGTGTCGGAATATGCATATCCTTTGGCTCAGTGGCACCTGCTTTTATCCACCCCACAAAGGGGAAGTACAATAAATCAATAAGAAAATTGGAAAAAAAAAATTAGGGGATCCAACAGAATAATAGACCTACAAACCTTGTTCATCAAGTAACCAAGGAGAAAAATCAATAAATATTGATGAAATTGGAATAACATGAAACTTTTGACCATCCATTGAAACGTATTCAGTAAGTCCTAAATTTTGTTCGGTATTATTATCTTTATTAGACTCTCCAATGTGTTCTTCAAGTGTTTCCTTGTAAACTGAAGATTTATTATTATGCAAAGTGTTTTGTTCTCGATAAGATTGGCCATCTCTGATCCATTTCACAATTGCTTCTGAAATCCTTGCATCATGAACTTCTTCAGCTTCCTGATGCATTTGATTTCCTCTAGCCTCAATCTGCTCTTCTGCAACAACTTGATGATGAGATTCATCAAGTGGTTCGAAAGGAACCGTTGGCCCCACCTCCCCATGGAAGGACACACTAAAGTCCTCCTGAGAGATCCTACATGATTGAACTCTCTCAATACTATTGTTTTGAGCTTCATCTTCATAGAATTCTCTTTCTTCTATTGTCTTCTCTTCATCAACTTGTTTATCTCGACTTAACAAGTTCACTGGCTTCTCGAGTACTTTAAGTGCCAAATCAGTGGCAAAATTCGCCTGTTTCTCTGGAGAGGAAGTATCTTGTCCTGCAAGTAAATTACTTGGACTACTAGGTCCTGCAACCTCAAAGCTGATGTCCATCTGGTGATATTGATGAAAGCTGCAATGGCATATATATTAGATAATTAAATAATTTCATTTAGGAAGGTAAATTGCAAAATATGAGGGAATAAACAATTAAAATGCCTTAATAAAATTGATGGTTTTGGTCTTGTGAATGCAGAAAAGCCATGCTGGGAGACTCACCCACCATAGCCAGTCATGCAACCCGGGTCGGATTCGGATTAGTCGGGACGAAGCTCTGGATACCGGATGGGCAACCAAAAAAAAAAAATTTCATGGTTTTGATGCAGTTCACATACTCTTCTTCTGCCATTTGGTTGTCATCAGAGCTGAGATTTAGAGAGCAAGAAAACTTCTCAAACTGAAACTGCATGTCATGATATGTAAGATATTGAGTATTTGTAGCTCAATCTTAAACATGTTAGTTTGACATTTATGAGAGAAAAACATTAATTAATTGAAAGGAATGGATTTAGAAACTTTTTGAGTTTAATTAAAAGAAGCTTTCAAGAAATGATGGGCTCATAGTACTTGACAAATATTTAAGCATAATTAAATGACATGTAGAAGGAACTACGTATTGCCTCCGGTCTTTAATATAAGACATATTTCGGGAGTTAATTTTGGTTCTAACTATAAGATATATTTTTCATAATTGTTAATCTTTTTCTAATGTACCACTATTGATATTCCGACAAGTATAATCAAGAAGGAGAGGAAATAAAGGAATTAAAGAAGATGAATAGAATGTTTTAAAAAAATAGTCATATTAACTAAATTTAACTAACTTCTTTAATCTAATCAAATTAGGTAAATATGTCCTATACTAAGGACTGGAGGGAGTAGCTCTTACCTTGTCTAGAGAAAACTGTCCAATCTGTTCATTTTCCCGCACATTTGTTTCATACCAAATCATATACCATAAAATGATGAAACAGTAACATAGTTACCAAGCAAAACATTGTGAAGCAAGCAGAGTACCTTCAAGTGTGATTTCTTCCACTGGAGCAATGTTGGCCCTAAAAGTTTGTCAAAGCAAAATTATAAGATGTCCAACAAATGTAAGTAATTTGAATAATCAATTAAACTTATCCGCCAACATCTTCAGATACTTCCAGATCAAAAGCATCGAGCTCGAATCTCTCTGGTATAGTGATTGTTGCACACAAAGTTTCCATAGGTCCTTTCCCATTTGTATTGATCATAAATTTCTTGATTTTCAAAAGAACCTCATTGCAATCATGAACAAGATAGTCAACCTTTTTTGAATATATTCTGACCAATCTGAGGAGAAGAGCAGCTAGCACTCGATATGTTTGGTCGTGAATTTCATCTTGCAAAATTTTGTCTGCAGAAAGCCAGAAGAATGAAATAAAACAGTAGGAAATGGTTTACTTAAACTTATTATTACAAAGGTAATTTATGACTCAGATGGATTAGACTCGCTCTTTCATAATGATTAATCATCACTGAACAAAAGTAACATCAATTTCTTTCAATGCTAAGTTTCAGAAGATTCATCATGTAACAGAGTCATTTAGTGGCTAAAATACTGAAAAATTGATGAGTAATGACAATAATAGAATACTTGTTAGATGAGAAGCTTTCTATAATGGACATGGTACAGTCTTGTTTTGAATCACCAATATCATTAGCAGAGCTAACCATCTTAGTTACAGCTAGAAGTTGAAACTAGCATCAACATACTAACCACCATAATGCATATATCTGATAGATTTTCAACTACTCAGTAGAGGTTAAATGAATTCATATAATTAATGCTCCCATTAAGTGTAAGAGAAGCATCAAATGATCAATAAAGCTATCTTAAGAAGCTAATACAAAATATGGGGAAAAAAACATTAGGTTTATATCAAGACATGTTACAGATTAGACCATTAATTATCCCAACCCCACACACCAAGAAATGAATATGGTGACGCCTTACATGGCTGAAATTTACAGTGAGGAACCAAACCAGATAGTAGGTTATAAAGGTGAAAATAAATACCAAACCAGCAATATTTGAAAACCAGATTAAGCTCAAATTTTAAGCAATATCTCTTAGATGAAAATTTCAACTTCAAATTTTAAGCTTGAGTCAAGGCTCAATTTTAATTAAAAAACAGAGACTAATTGGTCAAATAGGCTCCAATACGATGTTAAGGATCATTTCAGTGATACCATCTCAAGGATTCAACACAATACTCAGTAGATAAGGTCAATAAATAATTTTACAATCTCATTATCTCATAAACAAACACAACACAAAAATGTCTTAATACTGTTCTTAGAAAACAGGACTAAACACATGAACTTGCTAATTTCTCAAAGAACAGAGAGAAAAACGATCAATGATAGAAACAGTGAATCGTCATAAGAAATGAACCAATATTGAAACGCTTTAATTTTTAGAGTGAAAATTTCATTTGATTTCATTTTCTGCAAAAACCCATTTGATGAATAACACTTAAAGTAAAAAAGGTATGAAAGTTATTGAATAAGAGTAACCAACGGAAAAGCAAATGTCAGTTTCATTCACTTGTACTTTCTTCAGCCTTTTAAAGCAATGAGCTGCCATTCTAATGGCTCCTAGAGGAGCTTTTTGAGAAAGAAGACACTGTGAGTATAACATATCTTCTTCTTCTTCTTCAAAGTTTGAACTCTGAGATTGGAATTAGAGAAGAAAAGTTGAAAGTTCTGTGACAGACAATACATGCAGAGGCAATGGGAATGGCATGTAAAGCCTTTTGCTTACGAAAGAAAACGGCCAGGTAAGAGTTCCCAGCAAGCCTCGTTGATAAAAAAACAAGAGCAAAATTAATAATCATACTCATATATTTATTTCAAATTTTAATATATATTAATTATTAATATGTAAGAAATGTTGATTGTTAAATATTATATTAATTAAATTTACAACAAACTTCATTGTTTGTTTCTGTGTAGTGAATAATGTGACTGTTTTATTGGAGTGTGTGATTTTTTTTACTAATAATTTAATATGAAACAAACTTATTTGCATACATATATGAATGGCTTAATTAATTACTGGGATTAGAGGAGGCAATAAGAGCAGTGTGTTTGAAGTCACAGGTGTGATGATCTCTTCGTCGTTCTCCTTATATGTCTAACTACCTTAGTTAACAAGAAAGAAATCAATGAGTTCTTAACACTCTTATTATGGTATAATATATAATTATCCACACACACACATCCACACATCAATCATGCAGACATGCATACATATATGAATGGCTTAATTAATTACTGGGATTAGAGGAGGCAATAAGAGCAGTGTGTTTGAAGTCACAGGTGTGATGATCTCTTCCATAGTTTTGAAAGTAGAGATTCATGGCGAAGGAGGCACGATGAGACCAAGGTTGCTACAGTTAACTTGTGGTTGGGAACAAGCGTAATCCAAGTCTGCTTGAAGTTGTTCTTGAGTTGAAGATGGCTTAGCCACACACCATCTTATTATCTGTACACCATTATATTTCAACACCAAAATCACTTCTTCAAAATTTTAAAATATTATTATTTACAACCTTGGAGAATTTTCAAGCTCATGATATGCATGTGTTGAGGGGCAAACTCAGAAATTTATTTAAGGGGTACCATTGGTAAGGGGATTTGCCCCCATTTTTTTTTTTTTTTTAAAGAAAAGTTTAAATGCATTAAAAAAACAAAAGAATATAAAAAAGAAAAGAAAAGAATATCAAAAAAATATTCATAACAGCAAGTGAACACTGATGATGTAATAAGAGAAGTAATTATTTTACAAACCTGTCATTTAGAAAGGTAAAGCTAGCTACTAGAAAAGCAAGGCTAACTGTTGTTCAAAATGTAGTTATATGAATTACAATGAAGGGTGGGCACTCAATAAGTTCAAGACATATATTTTAATAACAAAAGTATATTACAAAAAAATAATTACAATGTCATCATTCTAGGCCTTATTTTTTGGAATTCCATCATAAATGCTTTATTATCAATGTTATCAAATATATCTTTTTTAATATAAGACACTAAACAATCATTTAATCATTCATCCCCCATCTGAATACGAAATACAGTCTTAATGTATTATGGGTGTGCATTTAATTTAAGGGTGGGTAATCATTCAAATATGTATTAATTTTTTCTTTTTCTTTTTTTTTAAAGAAAATCCCAACCCCCCCCCCCCCCCCCCCCAACCTGGATCCGCCATTGCACCTGTTTAGTTACCTTTAGCATTTACTGTTCCCGTGCACTTTGTAAATTACAAGGAATTCCTCTGCTAAAAAATAGCAGAGGACTCTTCATTTTTTTTTTTTTTTTTTTTTTTTTTTTTTTTTTGGCATTTCATTCTTTTGAAGGATCAGAATTCTTTGGTTAGATTTCTGAAGTCGTAAGTTTCATCAACGTAGTTATAAAAATTGTAAAACTGAAAAGATATATAAAACTATTTTTTTTTTCTGCACCATCCTAGGAAAAACCTAGTTGACTTATAATAATATTTTGTTGCCAAGTCTTGCCAATATATCCTCTCGCGTTTTCCATATAATTAAAAACTAGTTATTGATTTTTTTTATCCCCAGACAAATTACCTAACGAATATTTCTTGGCAAGTAACTATATCCCAGACCTATTAATTTGGGAAAATTCATATTAGGGCCCGTTTACAGAAAAAAAAAAATCTAAAAAAGGCCGCAAGAATATGAAAATTCCAGAATCTGGAGGGAAAAAAAAAGAGAGGACTCGTATGGTTTTGTATAATTTTAAAATAACAATTTCTTAAATAATTTGACCATCATTTTAAGAGGGAATTGTGTAATACTTCAAATGAAAAGGAAAACAATATAATTTATTTGAGAAAAAAATTAAGAAATTATTTTAATGATGTTAAGACAATAAAAAGATGCTCTTTTACGATCTCATGCTGCTTTGGAGCTGAAATTGAATATCTAGTTTTCTTTAATATTCTATCAAAAGCAAAATTATGTGTCATGTTGTATTGAACCTTAATTTCGTTAAGAATAAATTTAAAAAGGTAAAATTTTAATAAATGCATGCTCATGTGCACTTTGTAAATTACAAGGAATTCCTCTGCTAAAAAAAAAGGAGAGGACCCTTCATCTTTTGTTTTTTTTGGCATTTCATTCTTTTGAAAAATCATAATTCTTTGGTTTGATTTCTGAAGCCGTAACTATCATCAATGTAGTTATACAAATTATAAAAATGAAAAGATGTATTAGGCTTATTCAATTTGCGCTTTTTTTTTTTAATATAGATGTGCTACAACAATATGATAGTTGATTTTCGTTATATTATTTGAAAATGGGAATTCTGTGAGAATTCGAATTAAAGTGGGCCGCCCTGCTTGTTGTTATTGTTCCAATTGTTAGAATATGATTAAAATATTTGTAGATAAGAACAAAGTAAAGACTTGTAAACAGAGCATGAACCGATGACTTGCACCACAGCACAAGCCAAGTTGCTATATTACAGTATTTCGCTTGCGCTTAAGAAATAGTATGAATAGTTGATTTTCGTCTAAAATATAAGATATAAGTTTTATATTTATCAATATTTTCTTAATTTTTGAATATTGACACTCTATCAATAATAATAATAAAATAATTAAGAAAAAAAGAAAAAACAATTAATAAAGATGATTAGGTTATTTTAAAAAATACATATCATATTAAATAGTATTTTTAATTAAATTAAATTAAATAAATATATTTTATCTCTGATGCGAGTGACTGTGGTCATTATTCTGAGCATTATTAGTCTGCGCATGGGTTCAGACAAAATGGGTCCGACCATAACTTTTCATTAAAGTTGCTGGGAAAGTAACAGAAGGTACGGAAATGAAATGGAATCCAATGTGAAAAGAGGGAAGTTTCACATGCTGTTCATTAGGCCCTGAAGACTTGAAAGCCAGTAAATTCTATTCCCTGCCATGTACGCTCCAACACTTATATGGAATAGTATTCGATACGATTTTTGAATATCAGATCTTTTTTTTAAAAAAAAAAAAGGTAAATCAATCCCTTTAAGAAGACTGAAATTCTTGGATATGCTTGATTTTTGAGAGCTATTTCTTTTTGGCTTCCACACCCATCGATCCAGGTTATTTCTTCTCTTTTGCTTGATTTATCCCATGGATCCATCATGCTTCTTCTATTTTGCCTTCATTTTTCACTGAAAAATTCTGCAAAAGATTTTTTATGTTTTCTTCTAATCATTTGAAATTTTTTATAATCTTTCCTCCGAAAAATGGCGGGACTTGATCTATTGACTTAAATCTTCATTTATTAAGAACTGTTTGGAAGAGGAGGAAGTCTCTGCAGATCCCAAAGCTGACATTTTTGCAATCTTTGTGAACTATATTTCATTCACATATCCAGGTTCATACTTACTTTCTTCTCTTTTTTTATTCCACTTGCTTCATTCCATCTATTTACTGTTTTGCGAGATTTTTATCCGAGTTTTTAGGGTTTGTGTCCAGAAAAAACTTCTGTAACTATCTGGTAGCTAACTTGCTCTGTTTTCACCTTTTTTTTTTTTTTGGTCTCAAATCAATCATTGTCAAGCTTTTATTAACTTTACAAACCTTTAAATCCTTTGTGGCTTTTATAGATAATCAACAATTTTTCAATTATATTGTCAAGTGTACCTGTCAATTTTGACAAGTTGAACCCATTTTACTACTTTGTGTGGATGGCGTGTTGACTGTTGAGTTATGCATAAATATTGTTTCGATGGGATAAAATCTATTTAATTTAAATTTTAATTAGGTTATCTTTTTAGTATAAATTATTTATTTATTTATTGGTCATGCTATTCAAATTTTTATTAAATTACTTTATCAATACACTAAGATATAAGTTATTATGAAAAATTATTTCGTCATACAATCATTTTTCTTCTTTGTTTATTAAGTTGATTTTAAGAACAATTATTTCTTATATGATTTCATACTTGCTTCTAAAATATGATTTTTTAGAATAATCCATTATGATTTATGGAGATTTTTTTTTTTTTTTCTTAAAAAAATTTATTCTAAAAAGGAACTCCAGAAAGCTACTCTAAGAAGTAAGAAATTAAAACAGAATCCAACAATGCCTATGGATTGGTAGCTATTTCTTTTTCGCTTCCCTCCACATCGATCCAGGTTATTTCTTCATAACATTGATCCATCATCCTTCTTCTATTTTGCCTTCATTTTTCACTGAAAAATTCTGCAAAACATTTCATGTTTTCTTCTAATCATTGATTTTTTTTCCCACTTTTGCTTCTTAAAAAAAAAAATTCCCATAACCTTTCAAAGATATGGCTGGACTTGATCTATTGGCTGAACTTTTCCTTTATTTTAACAACTCATTTGAAGAGGAGGAAGCCTGCAGATCCCAAAGCTCACATTTTTGCAATCTTTGTGAACTATCTTCCCTTCACGTTCAGGTAAATACTTATATTCTTTTCTTTTTTTCTTCCACTTGCCACATCCCATCGATTTACTGTTTTGCGAGCAGGGTTTGTTTGCAGAAAAAATTCTGCAACTACCTTTTGGTTATCTATTTTCACTCCTTGATCTAATGAAACTTAAAAACACTTTAGATCTGGATACTATATATACTATTTACTCTCTCTTTCACACACACACACACACGGAAGCTCATAAGGCGCTTCTCCTTATGTGCTTCTTATATATCTCATCCCTCAAATTAGAGGGATTATCACTTTTTTTTATATATATTTTATTTATTTAGATTTAAATTATATGTTACTTTCTGAAATGTTTTTTACACTCAAGATCTTAAATTAATTAGTTTCAGGATACTTTCCAGTATTACAGGATAAATATTTCGAGTGTAGGACAAGAAATTAATTAATTTGAGATCTTGGGTGTAAAAAACATTTTAAAAAAACATCATATAATTTAAATCTAAATAAATAAAATATATATAAAAAAAGTGTTTATTCCTCTAAATCTTATAGAGGGATGAGCATATAAAGTGCACATAAGACATGTGCACCTAATGTGAACCCCCACACATTATGTGTACGTAAGTTGTATATTTAAATATAATCCTAAAAAACTATTGCATTGTTTGATTCTTTATTTCAGAACAATTTTTGTTTATTAATTTTTTTTTTTTCAAACAAACTTGTTTGATAATTAGTTTTTAGTTAAGTGTTTAGGGAAAAAAGTAGCATTGTGTTCTAAAAACATAAAAGACAACTTTTAACTGCTTTGTTATTTTGAGTTTGGTGGAAGTGGAATTGAAAAAAAAAAAAAAACAAGAAGCAAAAAGCAAAGATAATGTATTTTGAGTTTGTTATTTTTAGTAGTAGAGAATTATTTTTTGTTATTTATTAGTCATGCTATTCCAATTTTTTTTTTTAGTAAATTAGTTTATCAATATAATAAGATATTAAATAATTATAAAAAAAGAGGTTATCTTTTTCTTTCTTTGTTTTCTAAGTTGATTTTAAGAATAGATGAAATGGGAAATGATACTCCCCTTTTTTCTTAATAAATCCATAACAAATATATTTTGCTAAAAGTTTTGTTAATTTCTTGTTTCTTTTCGTGTTGAATCTTGTTCATGACTACCTTACTAGGGTAGATATAATAAACTTTTGCTTGCACTTTCTATGGCCTTAGTTTCAAGTTACTGAAGGTCGAAGCTAGAAATTGCTATCACAACCATAGCTTTAATGATGCATAGAGAAGCTTCATTGCTCCTATTTGGATTATCAATTTACAAAGCTATCGATTCATATCTCATTTGCTTAATGGTAACCGACACATTGTGTTGATGATAGGTAGCTAGCTTCTTCTAAATAACCTTACAAATCCTTATTTTCTTGTGTGATTTGCTCCCGCATAGTCCAAAAAGTATTTATTGACAGTTTGTTTCTATTTGTAGTTCTCAAGATGATGTCACTTTAACTCAAACGGTTGCTCTTTCAACCAAGTATAACATCTTTCTTAGCTTCGAGAGGAAGACACCCGCGACACTTTCTCAAGTTATCTCTATGAAGCACTTTGCAACGCAAACATTCATACATTTATGGATCACAAGCTCCACAAAGGAGATAATATCTCACCAATTCTTCTCAAAAAAATAGTAGAATCAGAGATATCTTTGATTATTTTTTCCAAAGATTATGCTTCTTCCACGTGGTGTATGGATGAGCTCGTTCATATTATGAAATGTAAGGATCAATACGTAAAACCGTCATCCCTATTTTCTACAATGTAGATCCATCGAATGTTCGCAAACAAAATGGGAGTTTTGGAGATGGATTTGCTAAGCTTAAGCGAGAGATTTAAGCACGACCAAGAAAGAGTGCGGGAGTGGGAAAATGCTTTGAGGCGATCAACAAATCTATCTCGGATGGGATTCAAAGAATATCGTAGCTTCTACTCATTTTTCACTTATTGATTTCCTTTTTTGGGACTACACATAATCATTTTTTTAATTAATATTTGTGTTAGGCTCCGAACCCAAACTAATCAAAATGATTGTCCAAGACATTTTGAGCAAATTGCATAAGAAGTCATCATTTCATTTGGAAGGATTAGTTGGGATTGATTATCATATTCAAAAAGTTGAAGGGTTACTAAGTGAAGCTCGCATTGTTGGAATATGGGGTATGGGTGGTATAGGCAAGACCACTCTTGCCAAAGCAGTATTTGACAGGTTGACAACACAGTTTGAATCTTTCTACTTTGCTCAGGATGTAAGACAACAAGTAGAAAAGAATAGATCGAAAGAATTACAGGAAAAATGCCTTAAGGAATTATTCAAAGATGAGGATATTAACACTTACAATTTAGGATCCACTTTTGTGAAGGAAAGGCTTCACCGTAAAAAAATTCTTTTGGTGCTTGATGATGTGGACAAAGGTCTATAGCAATTGAAGATTTAATCAAAGCATGTGGTTGGTTTGGGCAAGGAAGTAGAATTATTATCACATCAAGAGACGAGCAAGTGCTTAAGAATACTTCTGCATATATAACATATCATGTTCCGCAATTGGATCCCCATCAAGCCTTTCTTGTCTTTAGTTCAAAAGCTTTTAAGCAAAATGAGCCATCAAAAAGCCATTTGGAGTTATCAAAGTGGGTAGTGGACTATTGTGAAGGAAATCCTTTAGCCCTAATAGTACTGGGTTGCTTTCTTCATGGTAGAGGAGAAGAAGTGTGGAAAAGTGCTATGGAAAAACTAAATCAATCTCTTCACGAGAAAATTTTTAATGTGTTGAAATTGAGTTTTGATGGACTTGATGACGCACAAAAAAGAATGTATTTCTCGATCTAGCATTTTTCTCAAAAGAACCATGGCAAATTTCTTTGGAAGATTGTAGAAGACACTTATATGATTCTTCTACACATATTGAGATAAGCGTGCTTAAAGAGAGATCCCTCATTTCAGTGAATGAACATGGTTATATTGAGATGCATGCTCTTTTAATAGAAATGGGGCTTGAAATTTCTAGGCAACAATTAATGTCTAACCCTGAAAAACCCATTCGACTATGGAGGCACCAAGATATTTATCATTTATTCAACAATGACAAGGTAGTACTACTTCTTAATATTACTTACGGTCCTTAATATAAGATCTAGCTTATAGTGCAATTTGCACTAAAAATTTGGTCTTATATTAATAATCGGAGGTAATTTATTTTTTAGTTTTTATTAAATTCTTTATTCTCTTAATATTTTATTTTGCTATCATGTATTTTCTTGAAAGTTATTTGTTTATTCATTAAAATGTTCGGTAACTCAATATTTGACTAATTAGACCTTTTAAAAAGTTTCTTTCTTGGACTAAAGTTGGTTCTCCTTTTTAGGGTCATTTGATAGCTAACTAAAATTGGTTCGACAAAGCCTTTTGTTAGGTGTGATTTATTAAGCTTCTTCATCTTTGTAATTAGAACTTGAACGATCGTCAATAAGTTATAAATTATCCACAAAGGTCTACTTTTTAATATTCATTAATAATTCATGTAGTATAAAAGTTATGATCATTAGATTTTACATATAACAGATAGCATTTTGATCTTATGGTTAAAAGAATGGTGCGCTTTTGAATATTTTATGATTCTTTTAAGAAAAATAAGTAAATAATGCACAGTTTCAAAGTATTTTTCTTTGAGAAATCGTAAAAAAATGAAAAAGTGCGCCATTTTATATACATAAGATATTAAAAAGTCACTCATTTTATGTAGAATCTAATTATCACAAGAAAAAAGAAAAAAACCTCTCGGAGATTGGGGCATCACAAGGAGCAATATAGAGGCACATTAGAGGCCCAATCCATGGATGCGAGTATATGTATTGATAGTGTGTCTCCATGTTCATGATTTTTGAGAAATTCATATAGTACCCGGAAAATGAGAATTTTTTAACAAAATACACTATAGCGTTTTTAATTTGGATATCCCCAAAAGCAGATATGTTTAATTGCTCTGCAATATATATATATATATATATATATATATATATATATATATATTTTCATTTTGTAGACAATGACAATTGTTTTTCTCTTGATTTGCTATTACTAGGGGATTGAGGCAATTCGATGTATGTCTTTGGATGCAAGCAAGATAAAAAAGACTACATTGAGAGCTAGTGATCTTCGAAAGATGCGTGATTTAATATTCCTTAAGATTTACAAGTCGATAGGAAAGAGTCTTCAAAATTGAATCTTTGTGAAGATTTGGATTATGTCTCAGAAGAACTAAGGTTTTTTAGTTGGGAAGAATATCCACTATCATATGTGCCATTACAATTTTGTGCAGAGAATCTAGTTACACTTAAAATGCCCAATAGTAATATCAAACAATTTTGCGATGGAAATCGGTACATATTATTTTTCATATATCATAATACTTTTCATAGGGTGGTGCTAATTATGATCTCGCATCAAACATGAACTAAATAATTCACAATTTAAATACAAGAGTGGTTATACTATTTGTTGGGACTCCAAATATCATCTTGTAAATGCATCGACTTATTTCCTTTAGAATCTCATAACTTTAATTGGTAGGAGAGAAACTATTGATTAAATTGTACGCATGTGTATCTATCCAATTTATTAAACATTACTTCCTTGTTTTCTGCAGCATTTTCCAAATCTAAAGGAAATTGACTTATGGAATTCAAAACATCTGATAGCACTCCCAGATCTCTCTCATACCCCTAAGATTGAAATTTTGAATGTTAGTGGTTGTGTGAATTTGGCTCAAGTCCATTCTTCAACTGTGCTGGGAAAGACAGTCTTCTTTTATTTACACAACAGTGGGCCAGCGCAGATGAACATTGGGGGCAGTGTTGAAGGGACAAGTTCCGGGTTAGTGATTGGGAACAATTATTTAAATCTTGACAATTGGTCATTCAATAAAGTGACAACGAAGCTCTTTGTATCTGGCAAGAACATCTTTAGCGTTCGAGTGAAACATGTGGTGATGCCTTTGGCCGAGAAAGCAGAATTGGGTGTGGGGTTACAGAGTTTGGGGTCTTTACTTCCATTTTTGGGGCAATTTGAATGGTTAGAGGGTCCAGTTGAGTTTGGGGATGATTTCAACCAATATTATACCTATAACTTTCATTCTTATTGGCAGACGAAGGTGCGGGATGAAGTAGTAGAGGATGATGACTTAATGGATGACGGTGCTACATTAATGGAAGTTGAAGAAGAAGAGGATGATGATGAGTTAATAATGGAATATTGTTGTAGTAACAAAGGTTGATATATTTACAAGAGTTCCAAATAGTGTCACTCATCGGGTCATTATTGAGGCAACCGAGATTAAAAGAGAGTGATATTATTGGTAATGCGGGTAGCACCATTGCTCAAGTCTCAGCTCAAATCACTTATCGCACTCTCTCATGATGATTATTGCAGAAGGATTAAACCTCGCTTGGATTTAATTCTCTCTTTTGACTCCCCAACATCCGCTTCACGTCGTGCTTTTTTCTCTGTCAATTATAGCGTGGACAAGAACCAACAACGACCTCGTGATTTTACCAAACGTTTATTTCTTATTTATGAGGGTCACACCTTATGGGTTGACTCTGCAGCCTGGATGCCGCGCCAGACGTTTCCAATTTCGTTTTCAAGGAAGCTGGGTTAGAATAGTTCCGGCTCACATTGATTTTATATATTGTTGTACTCATCATGAGTGGTGAGTTGTAGGGATTTTATCATAATATTTAAGTAATTACCCTTTACAATTCACGAGGCCTTTCTCACTCCTTCATAATCTTGGGGCATGGGTTATCACTCTTATATGGGCGCCGAAATTTTAATTCTTCAATTTTATTTATTTTCCTATTTTATGTATATCCCATTTTATGAAAAGAAAAATAGAGAACACTAATAAGGGTGGAATGTGCTGCCATATTTTGAGTGAGGGAAAAAGAGAGTAGCATGGATTTCATTATTTGGTCTCTTCTATTGTACTATATATATATATATGTGTGTGTGTATATATATATTGCTTTTCATGTTTCTTTCTTTATTTTCTTTTTCTGGCCAACCTCTCCAGGTCCAACTTCCAAGTATTGAAAAATTATGATATATGAATTAATTATTAGACCATATATATATATATATATATATATATATATATATCTATGGGTGTGTGTATATTTTATAATATATTTCCATTTTCTTTTCCAACATTTAATTAAAATATATTTCTAAAACCTCGTTCACCCAACATGTATATTAGCGGGTGAATACAATGCTATGAAATTAGCGCTATCATTAAATCAATTCAGACTGCGCTTCACAACCCAATTGACTGACATTAAGTTTACCTTGACTTGTCATCATGAACATATTGACTTGTCGAGCCAATGGCATCCAAATAATTAATATTAGTAACAATTTTAATTTTATTGATGTTCTTATTTTAGTATTGATTCTGGAGTCTGAATTTTAAAAATCCACGATCTTATTATTTTCAAAATATCATGGAAATATTGCCAAAAATATTTGATTTGGAAATAAAATTTTCGTTTTGTTTACAGATATTTTCAAATTATGTTTACAATCAGTTGTTTAAAAGTTAGATATTTGTGCTTGTTCTTATGTTTAATTATTTAAAAATTTTATTTTTAAAATCCTTCACCTTACTATTTCAAATTTCATTTTAAAAAAAGGGGGGGGGTTTTGTTATTCTAAAAACGATGGTCTTACTATTCTAAATTTAATTAGAAAATTAATTTATAGATTTTTTTAATTTTTTTTACCGCTATCTTGACTATATGTTGACATTTTATTCAATTTTTTAATCATTAACTTTTATTTTTTTTATCTTTACCTTATCAAAACAGCCGGTGTTTTAAAACGTTTTAATTTTTTTAATATCTTTTATAAACTCATTAGCCTACTTTCCTTTTACCTACAAACTCATTGTTTTTAACTGGATAGTTACTAATTTAATTTTACGGTCTTGTTTTGTTATTGATTCTGGAATCTGAATTTTAAAGATCCACTATCTAATTATTTTAAATTTGACTAGGAAATGTTGCCAAAATAATTTGATTTGGAAATAGTTTTCTTATAGCTTACAAATATATTGAAATTATGTTTACAATATTTTGTTTAATTGTTTGTCCTTGTTCTTATATAATCATAAGATTTATTTAAATAGTTCTAGTTTTTAAAATCCCAAGTTTTTTATTTTGGATTTCTTATTTTAAAATCGATGGTGTTACTATTTAAAATTTTATTTGAAAATTTGTTTTTTATTTTTATTTTTCATACTTAATTACTATTTTGACTATATGTTGACCCTTTTTTTCAATATTTTAATTATTAACTATTTTTCTTCTTTTTATATTTTTATCATCTACGTACTTTGTCCAAACATCTGTTGTTTTACAAAATTTCAAGTTTTTTTTAAGTTATTTATAAACTCATTTAATCAATTTTTCTCCTACAAACTCATTTAGTGACTTATTCCGGAATCTTTAATTTTAAAATCCATTATCTATTATTTTAATTTTGTCTTAGAAATGTGGCAAAAAATATTTGATTTGGAAATAATTTTTGTATGGATAGATAATTTATATTTTGAAATTTATTATGTTTGCAATCTATTGTTTAAAATTTAATTTAATTATTTCTCCTTATTTGTATATTTCTAATTTGTTTGATTGAAATATATGTATATTTAAATTCCATCATCTTATTATTGTAAATTTAATCCGAAAATAAAGTTTTTTATTCATCTTTTTCCTTTTTTTATTCTTTACCTGATTAAAATCTGCAGTTTTATAATCCTTTAAAAACCATTATTTTATTATGTTAAATTTGATTTGAAAATAAAATAATTAATAGTTAACAAATATTTGAAATAATACACTAGACTTTTGCTTTCTTGTTCTTAATTATTTATCGTTTCAAGAATATGAAGTTTCAAAATAACCTATTGTTATTTTATATTTTATTGATTAATTTAGAAAAAAAAATTGGGTACCTCACACATATTGCATTTGCTTCTTTTGGAGAAAAAAGGGCAATTTTAAAAACTTTATAACTAATACTGCATATTTCCAAAAAAATTATAAATTAGGAGTCTATATGCAATGGACCTGTACCATAATTTAGTGCAAATTGTGTCTAAGGATGTTATTCTCCGGTCCTTATCATAGGATATATTTAACCGATTTTGGAGAAATTAAAGAGAGAAGTTAAATTAGTTTATTTTATTCATTTTCCTAAAATGCCCTTATATAAATTTAAAATGACATAAGTAAAAGTGAATCAACAACTCCTACCACATACTTATCCGACCTATAATTTTTCTTTTTACACGCTTTCTAATTGAAATAATGGTTTTACTATACATACATACATACATATATATATGTGTGTGTGTACATATATATCTACACACACATATATAGACACACACACATTTACACACACAACAAATATATATGTGTACACACATACATATTGACAAACACACAAAAATATACATATTTGTACACACACATATATTCACATACATATATATATATATATGTATGTATAAACACACACCCACACATATACACATGTGTGTGTGTGTGTCTATATATATTTGTGTACACACACACACATATGTTTGTGTGTGTTGATAAATTAATGTCAGCTGATCGATAAATAAATTAAAATTTAACAATTTAAAAGTTGCATTAACTGGAAGAGCCTATGTATCCACATGCATATACTCACCAAAAATCAAATACACTTGAGAGAATAAAATAGGGGTATTTTAAGAAGAAATTGACAAAAATTTAAATGTTATCTTATAATTAAGACCAAAACCAACCCTCAAAAGTTGTTTTATAATTAGGATCAGAGGGAGTATTTAAAAACTGGTTATTGCCCTTACTGATAAACTCTTTTAACAATATATCACCTAACCAATATTTTACTGTAATATTTCTAAGTACATAACTTCGTACTCAAGATCATGATGCGATATCAACAGATAAGCTAATATTAAGAGCTCGTTTGATCCTTTTTATTTTTAAGCTAAAAGTTACTTTTAAGCTAAAGCTAAAAAAAGAGCTTTTTTAAAAAAGCTAAAAGTCATTTTTGATTATATAAATTTTTTAGCTTAAAAATTACTTAAAAGCTGAAATTAAAAATAAGCTGTTTGACAAAATTTTTGTCATAAACACTTTTTCTAATAAAAATTATCATAAAAGGTATATTATAATAAGGTGGTGGCGGTGGTTGCGGTGGTGGTGGGTGGTGGCGGCGGTGATGGCGATGGCGGCAGCGGCGACGGTGGTGGGGGCGGTGGCAGTGGTGGCGGTGGTGGCAATGGCGGCGGCGGCGGCAGTGGCAATGGCGGTCGATTAAGAGAATACGAGTTCTCTTTTTTTTTTTTTTTTTTTTTTTTAATAAAAAAAAAAAGAGCTTATAAAAAAGCTCCTATAAGGAGCTTATTGTTAAGCAAATGAGCTTATTTTTAAGCTCTTTTTTCTTCATTATGAAATAAGCTCTTATACTTATAAGTAGAAGATAAGCTAAAAATAAGCTAAGCCAAACAGGCACGAAGTGCCCTATCATTTTCAAATATTAAGTGCCTTGTCGTTTTCAAATTTCACGTTGGAGGGACAATCTCCTGAAATTATCACCTACTAATAGGGTTGGAAATCAGGTCGGCTTTTGAAGGATCAAGGCCTAACAGACGGGGTAAAAAAAACATTTATTTTTTAAAGCCGGCCGAGAGGGTCAAGGCCCGTGCTTGCCCTACAGGGGTCCAATTTACTATTCCAAATTTTAATTATTTTTCCTCTGTTTTTTTTCAAAAAATATAATTAGTAAATTACAACAATTAAGGTTCTAATTTATCAAATAAATATTGTCAACATTAATATCCAAACAACACGAATCATCTAACAAATAAACATATTCACTAATTCATAATTAAAAGAAAACTATTGTCTACAAATAACTCATATAAAACATAAGAAGCATACCTAGGTTTTAAATTTAAACTATTATACAATATTTCTATGTCAAGATTGACCCTATAACTTGTGATAAAAAGGTTGACAATATAAAGAGTAAACTTACTTTCATTTTCAATGAATTTAAAATGTGGGGACATTTCTTCCAACTACTTATTATTTTTTTTAAAAAAATTAACAGGGCCTAATAGGCCGCCCGCTCATTCTATAGGGACCGCCTACTTGGGCCAATTTCATTTAACTCTTATAATTTTCAAGCTCGACCCTTGAAGGGTCAAGGCTTAAAAGAGCCGGCCTGATTTTCTGGCTTTACCTACTAGCTATTATATTGGGCATGTTTGGGTTATGATGACTTATTTTCTATCCGACTTTTTTAGAAGCCCTAGTAGGAAAAAGGTTAGATTGTAAATATGATTTGTATTTGGATTGATGGTAGTAGAAGTGGCGGGTCCCATGTTAAAAAGTTGACACCTTTTGGAAAAAAGTTACCCAATTGAGCTTTTTCCTTAACTGTTAGGAGCTTTTTTTCTTTAAAGAAAAAAAGCCCAATAAAGTTAAAGCTTAATCCAAACACTCAATTTTTGGCTTTTTTTTCTCCTACTATTTTTTCTTGGCTTTAAGCTACTTAAAGCTCTCTTCAAATAGTAGGGCTGGGAATCGGGCGAGTGCCCATGAAAGGCTAGGGTCGAATAAGGCCCGAAAATTACTATTCCAAATTTTAACTATTTTTTCTCATTTTTTTAAAAGAAATATAATTAGTAAATTATAACAATTAAAGTTCTAATTTATCAAATAAATGTTGTTAACATTAATATCAAAACAACACGAATCATGCAACAAATAAGCACAAATACTAATTCATAATAAAAAACAAACAATGTTCACAAATAACTCATATAAAACATAAGAAGTATACCATTAAACGACATTAGTAGGATGACTATTATTTGTTGGGATCCGTACACGCAGCGGATTAAAAAAAAACTTTACGAATCCCATCCGAGGATCACTCAATAGAGTTTAGATTAAGGCTAAGAGAATCCAAAAATTACCTACGCACAAAACCGTACGAGTCTTCTTCGACTTGAACCGGTGGGCTACCTTCTTGATCAACAAAAGTCGACTCTTAGAATCGGCTTCCTCTACCTATCTACACAAATAATTCTCGAACCTGATTGTGGCGGCGTGCTAACGCCTTTTTGAGTTGTGCGTCTCTCTCAATTTCACTCTAGGGTTTTCTCGCGACTTTCTCTAATACGCGACAAATGTCCGTAGGTTTTTCTAAACCTGTTCAAATGTATTATATAAAATTAATCCTCATTAATTTTAAAATTCGAATTTTAAATGATTAAAATATATTAATTAAATCTATCTAATAGATCTAATCTAATATATTTAATTAATCCGAATTAAAAGCCGATGTGAAATTTGAATTTTGAATCTTGATTAAAAAAATACATTAATTAAATCTATCTAATAGATCTAATGTAATATATTTATTTAATCGAATCAAAAAAGCCTTCGATTTAATTTATCTCTATAAATTAAAACGAGAAATAATATCTACCTATTTAATTAAATATGAGATACTATATCTCTATTTAAATTAAATAGATATATGATGTCTTTATTCGAAAATTAAAGGAGATACAATATCTCTATTTGTTTTACATATTTAATTTATCAAATAAATTAAATACAAAACAAATATTATATATAGTAATATTATAATCTCCATTAATAATATTAATATATATTAATTTCGAATTTAATATATATATATATACACACATATATATTCACCCTAGATTAAATTCAGTATTCATTTAATCTCAGATTAATCTGAGATTCAATGAATCTGGACACTTTTGCTCGTGTTGGGTTATTCTTGTGTGCGACCCTGTAGGCCCATATGAGATTGGCAAAAAATACATCGTACCAGCCCACAAGTCTCAAGCGACCTCTAGCAAGACATTGTGACTACCCAATTTACATGGGGATCGATGACACGATACAACCTATCGTACAACCATGTCACGTCCCTTTTGTCACGCGATAATTTGGTCAAGGATGAGGCATGGATAACGTCAACTTCCTTTTCTTGACTACTACTTTCTCGATTCTCGAGTAGTCTAATAAGTGAAATGGAAACTCTTTTCCATCACAGTATGACCATACATTTCTTAAACTCACTCATCGAGGGGCCCCGTATTATCTCTCTACAGGTGTGAGGGACAAATTCCATCTTGACCAGTCACATTCCTCCGCATGAAAACCACTCATCCCGATCCCAGCCTTTATCTCACCCGGTCAAAGGTGACTTTTGACTAGGTCAAACACCAGTGACACATCATGTAGGAATCCATAATGATCTCAGGTCATAGGGCGTCATGACGCGGTTATACATGAGATAAGCTTATGACTTAATCCATGCAACTTTCTCATAAGAGGTCCTGGCCCAAGACCTTGTACTCTTACAAGTGCCCATGACTTTGATTCGTATCTCCATACCTCATCAAAGTCATACCGGTCTTACCTCATCTTTGCTCCGTGTAGATGACCGATCAGGGGACATTTAGGATAATCTATAAGATATATCCCGGGATACAGTTATCACTATAAACATGCGAATCAAGTGATAACTTAATGGAGAACAATGACTTGCCCCTAGGGCATAATTTCCAACATTATTGTCGTCATCTTCACCACTATTATCGCTTTCAACGACATTTGATTGTCTTCGCTTTTAGTAGGCTTTGATTTATGAGTAAGAATATTATGAATTTCTTCTCCTGCATTATGAACACATCCATAATCTTTATTTGCAACAAATAATAAACCAAATCATAAATTAGAATATACTTATTGTGTATTTGTACTTAAATAGATAAATAACTCTATAACAAATACAAAATACAAATAAATTAGTAAATTACCATCATATGTGAATTCATGCATCTAAAAAATAATAATAAAAAATTAAAAGGGCCTATAAGACCGGACCAGGCCCTCCAGGGGGCCCCTCGCAAGGCTTCTTTCATTAAGTTCCTCTAATTTTCAAGCTCGGTCCTTGAAGGGTCAGGGCTGAAAAAGGACCGGCCCAATGGGTTCGGCTCGATTTCTCGGCTCTACCAAATAGGCCCCTTACTTTATCATGGTCATAACAAACCAAACACATCACTTTATTTAATAAAATAAACCTCTCCATATAAGAATCTGGAGGGAAAAAAAGAGAGGACTCGTATGGTTTTGTATAATTTCAAAATAACAATTTTTTAAATAATATGACCATTTTAAGAGAGAATTGCGTGATACTTCAAATGAAAAGGAAAGCAATATAATTTATTTGGAAAAAATTAAGAAATTTTTTTAATGATGTTAAGAAAATAAAAAGATGCTCTTTTACGATCTCATGCTGCTTTGGAGCTGAAATTTAATATCTAGTTTTCTTTAATATTCTATCAAAAGCAAAATTATGTGTCATGTTGTATTGAACCTTAATTTCGTTAAGAATAAATTTAAAAAGGTAAAATTTTAATAAATGCATGCTCATGTGCACTTTGTAAATTACAAGGAATTTCTCTGCTAAAAAATAGGAGAGGACCCTTCATCTTTTGTTTTTTTTGTTTTTTTTTTTGGCATTTCATTCTTTTGAAAGATCGTAATTCTTTGGTTTGTTTTCTGAAGCCGTAACTATCATCAATGTAGTTATACAAATTATAAAAATGAAAAGATGTATAAAACTAATTTTTTTTTCTATGAATGAAAAGATGTATTAGGCTTATTTTCTTATCCGCTGAAATAATAAAAAAAATATACCATAAAATGTTCCTTAGATTCTACTTTTTTATTTTTTTTCTTATTATGAAATACTTTTTCTTAATTTAAATATATCAGGAGTCAAACTATGCACAAGTTTTTAAGTCCTGTGGCTCGACAGTTTTTTAATACCATCCGCATATCTTATTTGGCTCAGAGCAATTTATTTTTTCTAGTTTTTAATATAAGATGTGCTACAACAATATGATAGTTGATTTTCGTTATATTATTTGAAAATGGGAATTCTGTGAGAGTTCTTGTTATTGTTCCAATTGTTAGAATATGATTAAAATATTTGTAGATAAGAACAAAGTAAAGACTTGTAAACAGAGCATGAACCATGACTTGCACCACAGCACAAGCCAAGTTGCCATATTACAGTACTTCGCCTGCGCTTAAGAAATAATATGAATAGTTGATTTTCATCTAAAATATAAGATATAAGTTTTATATTTATCAATATTTTCTTAATTTTCTAATATTGATGTTCTATCAATAATAATAATAAAATAATTAAGAAAAAAAAATTAACGAAGATAATTAGGGAATTTTAAAAAATACATATCATATTAACTAATATTTTTAATTAAATTAAATCAAATTAAATATATATATTTTATCTCTCATGCGAGTAACTGTGGTCATTATTCTTAGCATTATTAGTCTGTGCATCGGTTCAGACAAAATGGGCCCGACCATAACTTTTCATTAAAGTTGCTGGGAAAGTAACAGAAGGTACGGAAATGAAATAGAATCCAATGTGAAAAGAGGGAAGTTTCACATGCCGTTTATTAGGCTCTCAAGACTTGAAAGCGAAGTAAAGTCTATTCCCTGCCATGTACGCTCCAACACTTATATGAAATAGTATTTGATATACCACCAAATGCTTAGATTAATTGGTAAAAGGTTATTCTAACTTAACCAAAGGTCTTAAGTTTGAAATGTGGGAATGCAGCGTACATAGGTGGTAGAGGCTTCCCCCCGAAAGGGGCCAACCCGGTCTCGGTCTGGATTAGTTTGGGGTCGTTGATGTGCCTGAAAGATGACCCGCCTAAGACACCGGATGCTCTAAAAAGAAAAAAAAAAAAAAAAAAAAAAAAAAAAACTATTCAATATGATTTTTGAATACCAGATCTTTTTTTTTTTCAGAAAAAAAAAGGTAAATCGATCCCTTTAAGAAGACTGAATATATAATACCTAGTTACTAACAATAGTACCATTAGTTACTATTTTTAACCTCGAACTCACTTGACATTCTTGGATATGCTTGATTTTTATATGGTTAGAAAGAAGTTTAAGGATATGATTTTTCTCATATTCTGCGCCTCTCACATCTCAATTTTTTAAGTCATGAGCAGAATTGAGCCCCAACCATCCGCTTATAAAAGTTTTTTTATATTACTATTAATGTTAAAAATATTTTGTTAAGTCTTCTCACGCGTTGACTTATAATACTACATACAGTCTTAATTATAAGAACTAGTTGACTTTCTTTAAAGAGATTAAGGAAAGTAAATATGTTACTTAATCATTTCATATGTTAAATATTATTGGATTATATATTAGTTTATTCACAAATTAATAAGTTTGAAGAAAAAATAAAAATAAAAATATTGTAAAGTAATTTAATTAACTTCCCCAAAAAAATCAACTAACTCTTATAATTAAGGCCGAAGGAGTAATATTTTGTTGTTCAGTCTTGCGACTATATCCTCTCACGTGTTTTCCTTATAATTAAAAACTAGTTATTGATTTTTTTATCCCCAAACAAATTACCTACCCAATATTTTTTTATACCACGACTTATTAATATTTTAGTAGGAGCATCACATCAGATCATACCCCCAATTTTGACCAAAAAAGAAAGGGAAAATCCTTTTCAAGGCCCATATTACTAAAAGAATACCGAAAAAGGCCCTAACATTCTGAAAATACCCAAAAAGACCCTAAGATTCTGAAAATACCCAAAAAGGCCCTAAGATTCTGAAAATTTCCAAAAAGGCCCCAAGATTCTGAAAATTCCTAAAAAAGCCCAAGGTGAGTTGTTAATGGGGATCAAGTTGTTAGTGGGGAATGATTTAGTTGTTAGATGGGCTGATTTAGTTGTTAAAAATAAAAAATTTTAACAACTAAATCAAATTTTAACAACTTGATCACCCCCATTAACAATTCGTAAATTCTGAAGGGCATTTTTCCCAAATTGTCAATCCTTAGCCTTTTTGGGTATTTTCAGAATGTTAGGGCCTTTTTGGTATTCTTTTAGTAATATGGGCCTTGAAAAGGATTTTCCCAAAAAGAAAAGATCATACCCCACTGATTTATTAACTTCCACTTGGTGGGGCCAGCCTTTGGAGTTATCCTCACCCGATCATCTCAGAAAGAGGAATTGGAGACTGAAACCGAAGAGCATGTTCGAGGAGAAAGCTGAGTCTTCTGCAAATTCTGAAGCTGCCATTTTTTGAGACATTTGCTTGTGAGAGCTATTTCTTTTTGGCCTCCACACCCATCGATCCAGGTTATTTCTTCTCTTTTGCTTGATTTATCCCATGGATCCATCACGCTTCTTCTATTTTGCCTTCATTTTTCACAGAAAAATTCAGCAACAGATTTTTCATGTTTTCTTCTATTCATTTGAAATTTTTTATAATCTTACCTCTGAAAAATGGCGGGAGTTGATCTATTGACTTAAATCTTCATTTATTTTAAGAACTGTTTGGAAGAGGAGGAAGCTGATATTTTTGCAATCTTTGTGAACTATCTTCCTTTCACATCCAGGTTCATCACTAATTTCTTCTCTCTCTTTTTTTCTTTTTTTTATTCCACTTGCTTCATCCCTTTCTATTTATTATTTTACGAGATTTTTATCTGAGATTTTAGGGTTTATGTGTAGGAAAAAATTCTGTAACTATCTGAGGTAGCTAACTTTATCTGTTTTCACCCTTTTTCCTTTGTCTCATATCAATCAGCTTTTATTAACTTCATAAATCTTTAAATCCTTTGTAGCTTTTATAGATAATCAATAATTTTTCAATTATATTGTCAAATGGAAAGTTGAACCCATATTTTTTTTTGCTCAAAAAAGTTGAACCCATATTACTACTGTGTGTGGATGGCGTGTTGAGTTATGCATAAATATTGTTTTGATGAGATAAAGTCTATTTAATTTAAATTTTAATTAGGTTATCGTTTTAGTATAATTTTTTTTTTAATTTATTGGTCATGCCATTCAAATTTTTATTAATTTACTTTATCAATACACTAAGATATAAGTTATTATAGAAAAATTGTTTCGTCATACAATCCTTTTCCTTCTTTGTTTATTAAGTTGATTTTAAGAACAATTATTTCATATATGATTTCATACATGCTTCTAAAATATGATTTTTTTTAGAATAATCCATTATGATTATGGAGATTTTTTTCTTAACAAAATTTATTCTAAAAAGTAACTCCAGAAAGCTACTCTAAGAAGTAAGAAAATAAAACAGAATCGACCCATGGATTGGTAGCTATTTCTTTAGATCTTCACTCGTGGGAGCTATTTCTTTTTCGCTTCCCTCCACATCGATCCAGGTTATTTCTTCATAATATTGATCCATCATCCTTCTTCTATTTTGCCTCCATTTTTCACAGAAAAATTCTGCAAAACATTTTATGTTTTTTTCTATTTATACTCTCTCTCTCTCTCACACACACGGAAGCTGTAACATCCCAATTTTTGAAAGCGTTTTCAAATTAGTTTGATCAAGTAGAGCATCAGAATAATTCAAAAGAGTGAGTACCGATAAATATTCACTGTTTGTTGTATCCGGTCGCTTATACAGCGATACAGTTATCCGAATATAGTACGTTAATACAAAAACAAAAGGAAATTCTCCGCCCGTGTCCTTACGCGAGCTGCTTACCCTTGTCCTCGGTCCCCGTTCCCACCGCATCCCGAGGCTATAGCAAGAGCCGAGGTTTAATATCCATTGAACCTCGGAATCTAACCTCACGCTTATGTAACGCTTATGTATTTACGTATATTCATGACATTACAAAGAATAATCACATATGAAAGATAATAACGAGAACGCCTTAACCGCATATGAATGTTATTATGGTTTGCACTATTCACCCGAAGGCCACGATAGCCTATCGTGTCCTCGCTAGAAAACCGTAACTGGCATTATCAAAACCATAACCCGTATATAAGCCGAATGTATAAGTAGTGATCTAAGCCCCATAACTTAGTCACGTGCATGACTCGAGACAGAGTCACGTTCATGTCTTTATGAAAGTATCTATCACATATAAAGCATACAATAAGCATCGAGTTAGTGTTACAAAGACGCGTCCGTACCTTGTCTGATGACAGATGTACGTTCGTCGGCCGATACGTTCTCGATGACCTATAGTAGTAATATCGCATTTATTAATCCCCAAATAATATCCTAAGATATATTTCAACCATTAATGACATTTTTCCCCGATGGATTTATTTCTCTATTTATTTCCTAATTTTCGTAGAAAAACGCTGATTTCAGCATTTCGGGTAGATTTTTCGCTTAACTTTGAAAAATCATAATTAATTCTAGAAAAATCGAAACGAGGATCCGTAAAATTCTTTGGAATCCTTAGGATGTATATTTTTAAGTAAAAATACTCACCTTTTCCCAAATCACACGAGTCACTCCCAGTTTTTAATTTTTGAGCCTCTGCCCAAAATTTTTCCAGAAATTTATAGTCCAACTTTGAGAATTTTTATCTCACTGTACAGAAATCATTTTAACATGTTCTTGGTATATTTGAAAATCCCTATATGTCTAATTTAATCATGAATTTTACCAGAATTTTGTAACTTCATTTTCAATATAAAATATGGGCATTTTTATCACTGACTTCACAAATTTCTACCTCGATGAATTTTCACCAGATCTTTGCTACTTTGATCATAATTTTTCATAAATTTTGTTATACCCAAAGGTCATCTAATTTTTGAAATATCACTGTTTTGACTAAAAAAACAAGATATTAAAATTACTCTAGCATATTTAAAATCAAAGCTTTTCTTAACTATGAATTTAACTAAAACTTAAAGAACTTAAAAGCTAGAGTTAGAGAACTTACCAAGAACTTTGCTTCTTCTTTCTCCAAGCTTCTTACTCTCACTTTCCCTCTATGTTTCAGATCCTATGCTTGTGAATTGGTGAGAAAATATGAAGCATATGGCTTGCTATTTATAGGGAAATGGTATGACAATTAGGTAATTATTTGCAACTTTACTCTTATCAACTTTCAACCATTGGATTTAGGGTTTTTGTAAACTTGAATCCTAGCCATTCATAGCACTCCAACCATCCCCTCTCTCTCTAGTTTCATTGACTAAATGATCCAAGTACTAGTTACCTTAGATGCTTAAGTTTACTTTAATGAAATCTATTTTTGATTGCTTGATCAATCACCAATACTTTTGAATTTTAAGTATGTATTTTGATTAGTAGTTGGGTATCAAGATTTATGGTCCAATTAGATTTCTCTAATTGTCCTTAATCGTCTCCAATTTTCTTCATCAAAGTTTGCCAAAATAACTTTAATTAGACTTAATCTTGAGATTAAATTATGTGGGTTCAAGATAAGTCCTTATATTTGATATATGATTAACGTATCTCAAGATATAATTTATTTTGTATAGATTCTCATTCATCCTAAGTGGTTTTTAACTCACAACTCAATTTACTTCACACTCTTCTCTTTCCTCCACTAGACACACACACACTCACAACACTTTTCTCTTTCCTTTATCCTCTTCCATGCATTAAATTCCTTATCCTATCCTCTTCCAATTTCCAATTTGTCCCCTAATTAAATGCTTGCATGTGCTTACTTTAACATGTGAGTTTTGATTAATATTAACAATTGATTTCTTCTCCAAGAAGCAAAGCTTTGAACCGTGTATATCCCCCTCTCTTGACTCTTCAAATGTGTTTGTGTTTTACCATTACCTCTTAAAGCCTCTCATTGGTCAAAACCTTTTCTCATGGATCAAGTTTTATTCATGTAGTTAACTTAGGCCATTAGATCTAGCTTTATAAAATTAAATCTTGGTCCTTCATTTATGTGAAAAAATCCTACTTACTATTGGAGATTTTAACCTTATATTACATGTGCTTTTATCTTATATTTTTGTTTAACCTTTCCTTTTATTATTTTTGTGAAATTCGCCCCTTATAATAAAATTTAAGGAATAATTATTTAATCCTAATTAGCCTTCTTAGTGTAGTGTTTTAGGAGTTATTAGATGACCCAAATAAGGATTTAGACATCCCTTAATACCAATTTGTCATTACAAGGTTGGTTTGTTTAATTAACCCAAATTGTTTCTTGCATAGTTTAGCTCTTTAATGATACATATTTTATGAGCAAAGAGATTCCCATTGATTTAATTTAATTATATTTGATTTAGGCCATTTTTATTAATTTTCCTATTGTTTGTTTTGAACTTATATTGTATTAAATAAAACACCCCTTACACACACACATTCGTATACTCACACACTCATACATACACATTCACAACACACTCCACCGTCCTCTCTCTCTCCCCCCAATCTTCAACTGTTTAATTAATACACCATGTGCCTTGTACTATTACAAGCATCTTATCCCCTTCCATTAGTTATGAGCCCATGTGCATTTGTACTAGAAGTTATCCACTTCCAAGCTGCATTTAGTGATTCCATGTGTTAATGTTAATATATTAAACAATCTAGCTCTTCTCTCCAAAGGTATAAACCGTGGCTCCCCTTCATTTTACTAAAAAAAAAAAATGGCTAATTGATCTCTATGAGGATTTGGCTCAATTTGATGATTAATTAGGACCATCGGAATTTACTTGTGTTGATTTAAATCAAATCCTCACCCTTAATTGTATTTACTATTGACTAATTGATTTATCAACTAATCACAAGAATTAGTGCTTTATTAAACAAGTATTTATTTACTAAAATTCAATATTTATATTAAGGTATATTATGATCCCTAAATGAAATCTCAAGATTCACACTTGATCTTTTAAATCTCAAGGAGAAATTGCCCAAAAATTATAATAAACAAATTACAAAATTTTGAGACGACATACTCTCCTTTATCTATCATGTAGTATTTATCAAAATATACCATTTATGATAATTAGGGTTTTTAGGGTATTACAGAAGCACATAAGGTATTTCTCCTTATGTGCTTCTTATATGCTCATCCCTCAAATTAGAGGGATGATCACATTATATATATATATATATATATATATATATATATATATATATATATATATATATATATAATATTAGTTATTTCGATTTAAATTATATGCTACTTTAAAATGTTATTTATACTTTCAATCTTAAATTAATTAGTTTCCGGATCTTTGGTATTACATGATCAATATTTCGAGTGCGGGACAAGAAACTAATTAATTTGAGATCTTTTGGGTGCAAAAAAATATTTCGAAAACATCATATAATTTAAATATAAATAAATGAAATATATATAAAAAAAGTTTATCCCTCTAAATCTAATAGAGGGATGAGCATATAAAACTGCACATAAGATATGTGCACCTAATGCGAACCCCCACACATATGTGTACGTAAGTTGTATATTTAAATATAATCCTCAAAAACTATGGCATTGTTTGATTCTTTATTTCAGAACAATTTTTTGTTTATTAAAATAAAAAAACTTGTTTGATAATTAGTTTTTAGGTAAGTGTTTAGGGAAAAAAAGTAGCATTGTGTTCAAAAAACATAAAAAACAACTTTTAACTGCTTTGTTATTTTGAGTTTGGTGGAACTGGAATTGAAAAAAAAAAAAAAAAAAAAAAAAAAAAAGCAAAAAGCAAAGATAATGTATTTTGAGTTTGTTATTTTTAGTAGTAGAGAACTATTTTTTGTTATTTATTAGTCATGCTATTCCAATTTTTTTTTTAGTAAATTAGCTTATGAATATAATAAGATATTAAATAATTATAAAAAAGAGGTTATCTTTTTCTTTCTTTGTTTTCTAAGTTGATTTTAAGAATAGATGAAGTGGGTAGGGGTGAGCATTCAGTTTTTCGGTAAAAATCGAAATACGCAGATTTTCACAACCAAACCGAAACCGAAGTGGATAAATAACCGAACCGAATTAACCGAAACATTTCGGTTCGGTTTTACAGTTAATTCGGTTCTTGGGCTTCATTTGGGCCTTCTTGTTTGGGCTGTAAAATGACCAATCTTTTTTTTTTTTTTTTTCTTGAATCAATCTGCCATATTGACTATTAAACCTGCTGTATGACAATAGATTACAGTTTTTTTTTTTTTTTTTTTTTTTTAAATAAAAGATGGCTCACAGCCAAAGATACTTAGATACATACAGAAAACTAATCAATTGGGGAAACAATTCCCACAGCCAAAGATACATACAGAAAACTAATAAATTGGGGAAACAATTCCCATACACTCCTGGGCAACTAAAGATCTCAGCAACCTTGGACAATCCTCCAAAATAGTAGACTGATTGATGCCCTGCTTAGCTAACAAATCAGCCACAGCATTTGCTTCACGCGAAATATGCTAAACATAGACTTGCTAATCCCTTAGCAACATGTCTTTTATTCTCATCAGCAAGAGGCCTGCACCAGAAAAATTCTCATCCACCAGCCATGTTACTATCTCTAAAGCATCAGATTCTAAAATTAGTTTTAAAATCAAAACATACAGCATAGAAAGCTTAGCCCATCACAACTAGTCACCAAAATAAAATACAAATTGCACATACAAATTGCAAAGGAAAGTAACTCTGCTGAACGTGTTTCTCAAACTATAGATTAGACCAAATCAAACTAACACATGTCTAGGTAGAAAGAACCAAATATTTATGCAAACATAAGACATGAGAAACGTACAGATCAGGAAAGCAAATAAGAATCTGCAAATCTAACCGAATGAAAGAAGGAGGGGAAAAACAGAAACAGAGTCCAGATGCAAATCTAACCGAAGGAAAGCAAATAAGAATCTGCAAATCTCAAACCTCTTTGAACTGGCGAGTATAGAGTCTGGGAAGTGAGATCTACAGAGTCCAGATGTAAAGAGTTTGCCGACGATGTGAGAGTGGATCTGCAGAGTTTGACTATCGGATCTCTCCTTCTCGACGACAGGAGGCGTTCTGAGATCTGACGTTTGAGAGACTGAGTGCGAGAGGTGAGAATCGGGCGAGAGGCGAGAGCTGGGGTTTTGTCACTTTGTGTGTGAAAGTGAAAGGGAAGACTGAGGAGTAGACGAGTAGTGATCGAAGTCTGAAACTCTGAAAATGACTTCAGAGGTTAGAGGCTGAGCAGATGGGTTTTGACGTTTTGTTGGGTTGGGCTTGGGCCTCCATACTCGTAGCCTTGTAGCCTGTAGGAGAACAAGAGAAATGGACCAACACTTGAACTCCATATTTTGTATAAAAAAAAATAATAACCTCCATATTTCGGTTATTCGGTTAAAACCGAATAAATTTTACAAGAACCTAACCGAAAACCGAAATACACCTATTTTACAAACCAAAAAAAAAACTGAAAACCGAATAGACCGAAAACCGAAAAATCGAATACCCTTCGATTCGGTCCGGTTTTCGGTTTCGGTTTTGATTTGCTCACCCCTAGAAGTAGGAAATGATACTCCCTTTTTTTCTTAATAAATTCATAACAAATATATTCTATTAAAAAATTTGTTAATTTCTTGTTTCTTCTAGTGTTGAATCTTGTCCCTGGCTACCTTGCTAGCATAGATCTAATAAACTTTTGCTTGCACTTTCTATGGCCTTAGTTTCAAAGTTGCTGAAGGTCGAAGCTAGAAATTGCTATCACAACCATTGCTTTAATGATGCGTAGAGAAGCTTCATTGCTCCTATTGGGATTATCAATTTACAAAGCTATCAAATTCATATCTCATTTGCTTAATGGTAACCGACCTGTTGCTGTTGGTGATAGGTAGCTAGCTTCTTCTAAATAACCATATAGTCCTTATTTTCTTGTGTGATTTGCTCCTGCATAGTCCAGTATTTATTGACTGTTTTTTTTTATTTTTTTATTTGTAGTTCTCAAGATGATGTCACTTTAACTCAAACGGTTCCTCTTGCAACCAAGTATAACATCTTTCTTAGCTTTAGAGGGGAAGACACTCGCGACACTTTTTCAAGTTATCTCTATGAAGCACTTTGCAATGCAAACATTCATACTTTTATGGATCACAAACTCCACAAAGGAGATAATATCTCACCAATTCTTCTCAAAACAATAGAAGAATCAGAGATATCTTTGATCATTTTTTCCAAAGATTATGCTTCTTCCATGTGGTGTATGAATGAGCTCGTTCGTATTATGAAATGTAAGGATCAATACGGAAGAACTGTCATCCCTATTTTCTACAATGTAGATCCATCCAATGTTCGCAAACAAAATGGGAGTTTTGGAGATGGATTTGCTAAGCTTAAGCAGAGATTTAAGCACGACCAAGAAAGAGTGCAAGAGTGGAAAAATGCTTTGAGTCGATCAACAAATCTATCTGGATGGGATTCAAAGAACGTCAGGTAGCTTCTACTCATTTTTGACTTATTGATTTCTTTTTTTGGGACTATGCATAATCATTTTTTTAATTAATATTTGTGTTAGGCCTGAACCCAAAATAATCAAAATGATTGTCAAAGACATTTTGAGCAAATTGCATAACAAGTCATCGTTTCATTTGGAAGGATTAGTTGGGATTGATTATCATATTCAAAAAGTTGAAGGGTTACTAAGTGAAGCTCGCATTGTGGGAATATGGGGTATGGGTGGTATAGGCAAGACCACTCTTGCCAAAGCTGTATTTGACAGGTTGACCTCACAATTTGAATCTTTCTACTTTGCTAAAGATGTAAGACAAGAAGTAGAAAAGAATAGATCGGAAGAATTACAGGAAAAATGCCTTAAAGAATTATTCAAAGATGAGGATATTAACACTTACAATTTAGGATCTACTTTTGTAAAGGAAAGGCTTCATTGTAAAAAAATTCTTCCGGTGCTTGATGATGTGGACAAGTGTTATAGCAATTGAAGATTTAATCAAAGTATGTGGTTGGTTTGGGAAGGAAGTAGAATTATTATCACATCAAGAGACGAGCAAGTGCTTAAGAATACTTCGCATATATGACATATCATGTTCCGCGATTGGATCCCCATCAAGCCTTTCATCTCTTTAGTTTAAAAGCTTTTAAGCAAAATGAGCTATCAAAAAGCCATTTGGAGTTATCAAAGTGGGTCGTGGACTATTGTGAAGGAAATCCTTTAGCTCTAATAGTACTGGGTTGCTTTCTTCATGGTAGAGGAGAAGAAGTGTGGAAAAGTGCTATGGAAAAACTAAATCAAACTCTTCACGAAAAAGTTTTTAATGTGTTGAAATTGAGTTTTGATGGACTTGATGATGCACAGAAGAATGTATTTCTTGATCTAGCATTTTTCTTAAAAGAACCATGGCGAATTTCTTTGAAAGATTGTAGAAGACACTTATATGGTTCTTCTGCACATATTGAGATAAGTGTGCTTAAAGAGAGATCCCTCATTTCAGTGAATGAACATGGTTATATTGAGATGCATGCTCTTTTAATAGAAATGGGGCTTGAAATTTCTAGGCAACAATTAATGTCTAACCCAAAAACCCATTCGACTATGGAGGCACCAAGATATTTATCATTTATTCAACAATGACAAGGTAAGACTACTTCTTAATATTACTTTCGTCCTTAATATAAGATCTAGTTTATAGTGTAATTTGCACTAAAAATTTGGTCTTATATTAATAATTCGAGGTCATTTACTTTTTAGTTTTTATTAAATTCTTTATTCTCTTACCATTTTATTTCGCTGTCATGTATTTTCTTGGAAGTTATTTGTTTATTCATTAAAATGTTCTAAGTCTCAATATTTGCCTAATTAGACTTTTCAAAAAATTCTTTCCTGGACTAAAATTGGTTCTCTTTTTTAGGGTCATTTGATAGCCGACTAAAATTGGTTCTGACAAAGCTTTTTTGTTAGGTGTGATTTATTAAGCTTCTCCATCTTTGTAATATTCATATCTCCTTAAACTCGTGAGATAGATTCTAATGTATATTTTAAATTTAGAACATGAATGATCGTCAATAAGTTATAAATTACCCACAAAGGTTTATTTTTTTACTAATATTCATTAATAATTCATGTAGTATAAAAGTTATGATCATCGATTTTTACATATAACGGATGGCATTTTGATCTTATGGGTAAAAGAATGGTGCGCTTTTGAATATTTTATAATTCTTTTAAGAAAAATAAGTAAATAACGCATAGTTTCAAAGTATTTTTCTTTGAAAATCATAATAAATTTAAAAATGCGCCATTTTATATACATAAGATATTAAAAAGTCACTCATTTTATGTAGAATCTAATGATCACAAGAAAAAGGGAAAAAAACCTCTGAGAGATTAGGGCATTACAAGGAGCAATATAGAGAGGCACATTCCAATCCATGGTTGCAAGCATATGTATTGATAGTGTGTCTTCATGTTCATGATTTTTGAGAAATTCATAGAGTACCTGGAAAACCTGAGTTGTGAGATTTTTTTTTTTTTTTAAACAAAATGCACTATAGCGTTTTAAATTTGGATATCCCCAAAAGCAGATATATTTAATTGTTCTGCAATATATATATATATTTTCATTTTTTAGACAATGACAATTGTTTTTCTCTTGATTTTCTATTGCTAGGGGATTGAGGCAATTCGATGTATGTCATTGGATGCAAGCAAGATAAAAAAGACTACATTAAGAGCTAGTGATTTTCGAAAGATGCGTGATTTAATATTCCTTAGGGTTTACAAGTCGATAGGAAGGAGCCTTCAAAATTGAATCTTTGTGAAGATTTGGATTATGTTTCGAAGAACTGAGGTTTTTTAGTTGGGAAGAATATCCACTACCATACGTGCCATTACAATTTTGTGCAGATAATCTAATTACACTTTCATTGCGCGATAGTCATATCAAACAATTTTTCGATGGAAATCAGGTACATATTATGTTTCATATATCATAATACTTTTCATAGGGTGGTGTTAATTATGATCTCGCATCAAACATGAACTAAATAATTCACAATTTAAATACAGTAGTAGTTATACTATTTGTTTGGACTCCAAAGATCATCTTGTAAATGCATCGACTTATTTCCTTTAGAATCTCATAACTTTAATTGGTAGGAGAGAAACTCTTGATTAAATTGTACGCATGTTTATCTATCCGATTTATTAAACATTACTTCCTTGTTTTCTCGCAAAGATTTTCCAAATCTAAAGGTAATTGACTTTTTGAATTCAAAACATCTAATAGCACTCCCAGATCTCTCTCATGCCCCTAAGATTGAAATTTTGGATGTTGGTGGTTGTGTAAATTTGGCTCAAATCCATTCTTCAACTGTGCTGGGAAAGCAAGCCTTATTTTATATAGACAACGGTGGGCCAGTGCAGATAAACATTGGGGGCAGTGTTGAAGGGACAAGTTCAGGGTTTGTGATTGGGAAAAATTATTTAAATCTTTACAATTGGTCATTCAATAAAGTGACAACGAAGCTCTTTGTATCTGGCAAGAACATCCTCAGCGTTCGAGTGAAGCATGTGGTGATGCCTTTGGCCGAGAAAGCAGAATTGGGAGTGGGGTTACAAAGTTTGGGGTCTTTACTTCCATTTGTGGGGCAAGTTGAATGGTTAGAGAGTCCAGTTGAGTTTGGGCATGATTTCAACCAATATTTTACCTATAACTGTTATGATGATTATTGGGTGACGACGAAGGTGCGGAATGTAGTAGTAGAGGATGATGACTTAATGGGTGAAGGTGCTACATTAATGGAAGTTGAAGAAGAAGAGGATGATGATGAGTTAACAATGGAATATTGTTGTAGTAACAGTGCTAATATATTTACAAGAGTTCCAAATAGTGTCACTCGTTGGTCATTATTGACGGAACTGAGATTAAAAGAGAGTGATATTATTGGTAATGTAGGTAGCACCATTGCTCAGGTCTCAATTCTCAAATCACTTATCGCACTCTCTCATGATGATTATTGCAGAAGGATTAAACCTCACTTAGATGTAATACTCTCTTTTGACTCCCCTACGTCCTCTTCACGTCGTGATCGTTTCCGCATCTATTATAACTTGGAGATGAACGACCCAATGACTTATCCTTTTGACACTTATTTGGATCTTGTTTATGAGGGTGGCACCTTATGGGTTGAGACTAAAGCCTGGACACCACCATCACGCCAAAATTTTACAATTTCGTTTTCAAGAAAGCTGGGTTAGAACAGTTCCGTACTCATCATGAGTTGAGAGTTGTTCGGATTTTATCATATTATTTAAATAATTACCCTTTACAATTCACGAGGCCTTGTTCACGTGGACGCACAAATTTTAATTGTTCAATTTTATTTATTTCTATTTTATGTATATCCCATTTTATGAAAAGGAAAAAAGAAAGAAAAAGAAAAGGAAAGAAAAGAAAAATAGAGAACCCTAATAAGGGTAATGTCTTTGCCATATTTTGAGTAAGGGAAAAAGAGAGTAGCATGGATTTTCATTATTTGCATTATTTAGTCTCTTCTATTGTATATTTTATTTAGGGAAAATGACAATTAGGTCGAAGGACCATAAAAAATTACAAAAAAGTTCCAATAGAAATTTACATGATATTATTTGTATTGAAACAAAATCTAGGTTTTTAAATTTTGTTGTAAATATAGCACTTCCTATAATGAATGTATGCGTTTAAAATTTTGTTGTGACTATAAAGACTTCCTGTTGTAAATCTAGCATTTTTCCGTTGTAAAAATGACCTCTGACTTTAGAGATTTAATTTTGAAACAAAATTCGGGTGTTTAAATTTTGTTGTGAATATTGCACTTCCGTTATAAAAATATTTTTTTTATTTCTTGTTGTGAATGGCCAGTTTTTAAATTTTGTTGTAAATATAAGACTTTCTCGTTATAAATATAGACTTTATGTTGTTAATAGAAATAATATCAAAAAAAGTCCATAGGATTTTTTTATATGTGAATTTCTCGTTGAGATTTTTTTATATAATTTCTTATAGTCTTTGAGACCTGACTATCATTTTCCCTTTTATTTATATATGTGTGTGTTGCTTTGCATGTTTCTTCGTTTGTTTTCTTTTTCTGGCCAACTTTTCTAGGTCCAACTTCCAAGTATTGAAGTAATTATGATATATGAATTAATTATCAGACCATATATATATATATATATATATATTAGAATATATTTCCACTTTCTTTGCCAACATTAAATTAAAATATATTTCCAAAACTTTGTTCCCGAACATATATATTAGGGGCATAATACAATGCTATGAAATTGGCGGCATCATTATATTAATTAAGGCTGCGCTTCACAACCAATTGACTGACATTAAGTTTATCTTGACTTATCATAATCATATCAATTGAGGCACTCGGACTCGTCATTGATATCACCTCCACTTGTCATTGGTAGCACTTTGACTTGTCATTAGTGATAATGTGCTACTAATAACAAGTCAAGATATTTAAAATAGTCTTTTTACAATTTCCATAAATTATCTATAGGTCCCTTGGGACTTCATATCAATGTGATGATTCACCGTGAAAAAATTATTTTGGTGGTTGATGAAGTGGACAATGCTATATCAATTGAAGATTTAATCAAAGCATGTGGTTGGATTGGGAAGGAAGTAGAATTATTATCATATCAAGAGACATGCAAGTGTTTAAAAATACTTCGCATCAATAACATATCATGTTCCGCAATTGGATCCCCATCAAGCCTTTCAAAAAGCTATTTGGAGTTATCAAATTGGGTAGTGGACTATTGTGAAGGAAATCCATTAGCCCTAACGATACTAGGTTGCTTTCTTCATGGTAGAGCTAGATAAAGAAGAGTGGGAAAGTGCTATGAAAGAACTAAATCAAACTCTTCATAAGTTCATTTTTAATGTGTTGAAATTGCGTGTTGATGGACTTGATGGCACACAAAAGAATGTATTTCTTGATCTAACATTTTTCTTGAACAAAGCGGGGATTTCTTTGGACGATTGTACAAGACGCTTATTGATTGAATCATATTTTTATATGATTTTTCATAATAAAATTGGGATTCTTAATGCATTTTCTGGGACATTATTGCATTATTAAACATTTCTTTGAGTTAGGGACATTTATATTGAATTAAGTGTAATTAAGGGTAAAATAGTCATAATATATTAATTATTCATGTAGATGATTTCTTGGATTTTTGATGCTACACTATGCTTAATTTTGCGTTGTATGTGTTTAAAAAGAAAATATGAGATTTTGGAGGGTTAGAATTAATATTTTGAGGACTGGGTAAAAATTACGAAAAAGGTTCCTATAATTTTTGGAAATTACAATCAATGAAGAAAAGGGCCAAATAAAATTACAAAAAATACCCATATTTTTTGAAATTGCATAGCGGCCCTGAAAGTGTTTCATCAATTTACATTTAAGTCCCTCCTCCAGAACCTTTTGAAATTACAGATAGGTCCCTGGTCAAAATAGGTTTTGACCAAGGACCTTCTCCCTCATCAGATAAAAGACAGACCCGAGATATTATGAAGAACAGGCCGCTGAGACTGAAAAAGGGGATCTTTCTCCTTCCTTCCCTTTCTTCGTCCCTCTCGCCGCAGCATCATCCACCACCAAGTCCGCCGGCAAGCTTCACCGTCACACCCACCTCCATCGTGCTCCGTCACCACCACCGTTCTTCCTCCCTTTACTCCACCACTGACCACCATCACCTCCTCCTTATTCCTTTCGGCTTGCAGAAGCGCGGCGGAAGTGCAGAATCGGACCAGAGCAGATCGCATCGCGCAGAGCTTCTTCACATCACCTCCACCGTCGTTCTTCTGTCTAACCGTTGTCGGTCCTCTTTCTCTTTTCCATTGATTCCGTCAATTTCCACTTCCGTTCGATATGCTCGTGTGTGGTTCTCCAATCTCTATGCGTGGCCGAGGCTTTCAATTCTTGGGATGGACGGAGTTTTGGAGCTTCAATTAGGAGAGTTTTTAGTTTAATTCATTTTCTCATTTGTGTTTTATGATTTCGTAGTTCTAGAATGTCTAGCTTGAGACTCGAGATGCCTTTTGGTTTTCTGCGTGGATTGAAAATCTGGAATTGAATCGGATTTTGTGATTTGGTGTTTGGTAATCAATTTTAAAAAATCCCCGTTGGATTATTCCAATTTTAATAATTGGTTTTAAACAATAATATCTTAAGAGATAGTACTTCTCTATGTTTGTATGAGCTACTATTAATTAGGAATATTGGACTCAAGTATTATCTTAAAATATTTTTTTTTAAGACTTAATGAATTTTTGATTCTCATAATCTCTTAATTGAATTATGATAGTTATTGGGGAAAATTAGAATGAAGGACCTAGAAGAAAAAATATTTAATGAGAAGGACCATAAAAATTGTAATTATTTAGAAGGATCAAATACAAAAATTAAAAATACTAACATACCCCTACGAAAATCTTTTGCATTCCCTTCTATATTCTCTCTCATATTCTATTTTTAAAACTAGTACAAAATTCTAAATTTCACTAAATAAAATAAAATCTTTCTCAAATTTTTATTTCTCACAACTTGCATAGATATCTATGAAAAAAAAAAGTACACACTCTTCAATTTTATCAAAATTATAATTTTTTAACATCAACAAAAATTTTAATAAAAAAAATATAATTTTAATAAAAATAAAGGTCTTTTGTAATTTATTATATATGTTAAACTAAAAAATTTTATATGATTTATTTTTCTTTTAGAAGAAATTTACGTTGGCTAAAAATTATTTAATGTTAATAAAATAAAATAAAATATATATTATATGTTGAAAAAATATGAAATGAGTTTAGTTTTTATTTTTATAAAAAGATCTTAATTGATATTAACATTGATACTTGATAATATAAATATGAAAATTTGATGATATATTTGTTAATTAAATTATCTATTAATTATATGAACATGGAACTTGTTAAAAATTAAAATTTTTAAAAATATGAGCTTGAACCGTATAGTTAATTAAATAATATATTGCTTTTATATGAGTATAAAACATGATGAAAAAAAAAAAAAGATATATTATTATGTTGCAAATAAATGATGGGCGGTTTTAGTTTCAATTATAATCATTTTTTAATTATGAATACAATAGATAATGTATGAGGTTTGACTAGGGACAATTTAATAGTTTTACATTTATATGATGATGTTTGGTTCTTCTAAGTAATTACAATTTTTATGATCCTTCTCAATAAATATATTTTCCTCCACGTCCTTCATTATAATTTTCCCTAGTTACTACTCCATTTCTAAGAGCATTCATTATATATTTCATACTCCATTACATTTTCTAAAGAAAATACCAAAAACAATCGTTAGCGAGTTGATTAAATTGTATTCCTATTTCAATTTATTAATTTGAAAACAAAAACCAATTTTTCCCTTGTTTTCATTGCATTTTCATGGCATTTAAATTACTTAGGATTTAATAAAAGGCTCCTCAAGAAGAGAGAACGATCTTATGTTTGCCTATACGTAATCCTTAGTTAATTTTTGATTGTGAACCCCAAGACTAACAACAAAAGGCTCTCATCACTTATATTATTTTTCTATACATATTGAAATAAGTGTACTTAAAGAGAGATCCTCCATTTCGGTGAAAGAATATGGTGATATTGAGATGCATGTTCTTTTAATGGAAATGGGGCTTCAAATTTCTAGGCAACAACTAATATCTAACCTTAAAAAATACATTCGACTATGGAGGCACCCGGATATTTATCATGTATTACACAATGACAAGGTAATACTACTTCGGTCCCGACCTATTTTATAGTGTAATTTGCATTAAAAACTAGACTTATATTAATAATCGGAGGTAATTTATTTTTTAGTATTTATTAAATTATTTATTCCCTTAATATTTTATTTCATTGTCATGTATTTTCTTGAAAGTTATTTTTTTATTCCTTAAAATGTTTGGTAAGTCTCAATATTTGCCTAATTAGACTTTTAAGGAAAAAAATCTTTCTCGAACTAAAATTGGTTCGACAAAGCCTTTTTGTTAGGTGTGATTTATTAATCTTCTTAATCTTTATAATATTCATATCTTCTTAAGCTTTGAGACAGATTCTAAGATATAAGATATATTTTAAATTTTAGAACATGTCAATAAGTTATACACTATCCACAAAGGTTTACTTTTTAGTATTCATTAATAATTCACGTAGTATAAAAGTTATAGTGTGAACTGACACATGCATACCATCACTTATTGATAAAAAATGTTTATACTACAAAATGTATAAATTGTGAAATTTGAATAGAATTTTTTTTTTTTATAAATTTAATTTATGCATGCGGGTTTTAAATACTCAATTATAAATGAAATATAAATGAGTGCGGGTAAGCAAATTCGTAGCCCTCGAGCTAGTGTGTGTATTTACTTTGACAAATTTATTTATGGCTAAAGTATGCATTTGGTCCTTTATGTTTGTCTGCGGTATCATTTTAGTCTCTTAAGTTTGTAAAGTGCGTTTAGTCTCTTAATGCTAACACCGATTAATTTCGACTTAACGGAAAATCTTACGACTCAACAATTTTAAGCGATAACTATGCAATTTAATGCTAACTAAACATACTCATATGTTAGTATTTTAATAAATTAACAATTTAAATCCTATTAATTGAAAAATATTTATTTTTTTTTGACAAAAAATATATATTTAATCTTCACAAATTGTGAAAAACCGCAAAACAGTCTATAAAGATTAATTTTTTTTTCAATTAATATGATTTAAAATATTAATTTATTAAAATACTAACATATAAACATGCTTGGTCGGTATTTAATTGCACGATCATCGCTTAAAATTGTTGAGTCAAGATTTTTAGTTAAGTCAAACTAACAAGATGTTAACATTAAGAGACCAAACGTACACTTTACAAACTTAAGGACTAAAATGATATTAAAGCAAACATAAAGGACCAAATGTATACTTTAGCCTTTATTTATTATAAGATAAGATGAATTATTTGAATAAAGTGCACCAGAGTATATTCATTTAGATTTATCTAAAATAAATATATTTAATTGTTCTATTTGTTAATTCATCATTTTTTACATATTAACAATCCCCCCAACCCCCAACCCCCCCCCAAAAAAAAAAAAAAAAAGGTTTGATCACCGGTGAGGCTATCTTATACCCGGGGCTGAGAAGAGTTTTTTTTTTTTTTTTTTGAATAATGAAATTATGTGTACAAAGCGTTTTAAATGAGTATTTTCTCTTATAATTATATTAAAGTGTTTTAAATGAGTATTTTCTCTTAAAATTTTGTAACTTCCTAAGTGTTTTGTTCCGTTTCTTAAGATCATTGTATTCTACATACAACTACTGACATTTTAATATCTTTAAAGGTAAATAAATTATGCGAGTTTTGAATTTTTTATGATTCTTTAAAGAAATATAACTAAATAACGCATAATTTCGAGTATTTTTCTTTTAAAAATCATAAAAATTTAAAAAAATACGACATTTTATACCTCATAAGAGATTAAAATGTCACTTATTTTATGTATAATATAATAATCACAAGAAAACAGAAAACAACTTTTGGGAGATTGGGACATCACAAGGATCGAGCAATAGAAAGAGGTACATTAGAAGCCCAATCCATGAATGCAGGTATATGTATTGATAGTTTGTCTGCATGTTCATGATTTTAGAGAAATTCATTTCGTACCCGAAAAACATGAGTTGTGAGAATTTTTGAACAAAATGCACTATAGCGTTTTTAATTTGGATATCCCTAAAAGCATATATATTTAATTGTCCTGCCTTTTTTGTTTTGTTTTTTTTCATTTTTTAGACCATGACAATTGTTTTTCTCTTGATTTACTATTACTAGGGGATTGAGGCAATTGGATGTATGTCATTGGACGCAAGCAAGATAAAAAAGACTATATTGAAAGCTAGTAATTTTTTAAAGATGCGTGATTTAATATTCCTTAAAGTTTACAAGTCGACGGAAAGAGCCTTCAAAATTGAATACTTGTGAAGATTTGGATTATGTTCCGGAAGAACTAAGGTTTTTTAGTTGGGGAGACTATCCACTATGATATGTGCCATTACACTTTTGTGCAGAGAATCTAGCTATACTTGAAATGCCCAATAGTAATATCCAACAATTTTTCAATGGAAATTAGGTACATCTTAATTTTTTTTTTTTCATATATCATAATATTTTTAGTAGTGTGGTTCTAATTAAGATCACGCATCAAACATTAACCAAATAATTCACAATAAATACAGTAGTCATTATACTATTTATCGGGAATCCAATGACATCTTGTAAATGCATGAACTTATTTCCTTTAAAATCTCATAACATTAATTGGTGTGAGTGAAATTCTTGATTAAATTGTACGCATGTGTAGCCATCCGATTTATTAAACATTATTTCTTTTTGTTTCCTGCAGCATTTTCGAAATCTAGAGGAAATTGTTTTATCAAATTCAAAATATCTCATAGCACTCCCAGAGCTCTCTCATGCCCCCAAGATTGAAATTATGGTTCTTTGTGGTTGTGTGAATTTGGTTCAAATCCATTCTTTAGCTGTGCTAGGAAAGGGAGTCCATTTTTTTATAGAAGACAATGAGCCGGTCTGACCAATGAGATGAACATTGGGGGCGTGTTGAAGGGACAAGTTCGGGATTAGTGATTGTGTACAATTATTTAAATCTTTACAATTGCTCATTCAATAAAGTGACCACGAAGCTCTTTGTATCGGCAAGAGCATTTTCGGTGTTCGAGTGAAACGTGGTAATGCCTTTGCGAGAGAAAGCGAGTGGGAGTGGGGTTAAAGAGTTTGGCGTCTTTACTTCCATTTGTGGTGCACGTTGAATGATCGAGAGGGCCGATTGAGTTTGGGGATGATTTCAATCAATATTATGCCCATAACTAAGATAATTATTGGGAGACGAAGGTGTGGGATGAAAAAAAGAGGATGATGAGTTAATTATGGAATATTTTTATAGTAACAGTGCTACATTTATGGAAGTTGAAGAAGAGGATGATGATGAGTTAATAACGGAATACTGTTGTAGTAACAATAATGCTGATATATTTGCGAGAGTTCCCAATAGTGTCGGTCACTAAAAAAATCACCTTTTGTAGTGGTTAATATGTAGCGATCAACAATAACCGCTACAACTAGTCGATTTTGTATTAGTTTAGGCATAAACCGCAACAAATTTGTAGCGGCACCAATGGTGTAACACCTCACTGTTCTAAACTCAGAACAGAATGACATCTTCACCTATTATAATTCGGATGTGCTATTTAATAAAAATTCAAACCATTGAGTTAGATTTTGTTCTTGAAAATAAAAGCCCTTTTTATAAAGAGAGTTCAAAATAGTATTAAAGTTCAAATGAGCTTTTCTAATACATTTAAAACATTTGGAACCATTTTGACAGTGGTTCAATCTTTCATTAAAATTACATCATACTTAAAGTTCAATCAGAGTATTTCCTTATTTCTCCATTTAATCTAGAGCTCTACCAAAACATTCACCATAATTTGGGCTTGTTATATACATGTCCGTCCCTGCAGCAACCATTAGCAGCATATATATATATATATATTATCTACTTCTACATAACATATGTATCTAATTAAAATTATACATCCCAATAGCCATACGCGGCTATCTCAAAATATCAGCTAAGTCATAAGGATTTATAAATAACTATATACAGACGGTGTATCACAAAAAGATTCTTCTGCACTATCAACACCACCACCGTCTTATGGTCAAGCGATTACTATCCCCTTGCTCCTGGAACCTTGCTTACTAGATTGTCCTTGACCTAGATTATTGGAAGGTTCTGAGATTCAAATAAATGAATCCCAGAGTAACAAGTTAATCTCAAATTCTAGCATATGCAATACATGTAAGGGCGAAGGTGCAATTTTACACACGAAGTTTGCTTCGGGGAGCGCTCAGCACCACCAAGTTTGAAAAGGAGCAAAAGTACACACGACGTTAAGTTTCGGGCGCCCAAAGACCCACGTAGTTAGTCAACCGTTAGTTGACCGTCAACTTGGATGGAATGCGACGTGGCGTGACGACATGGAAAAAAAAATCAAAAAATTAGAAAAAAAATTCAAAAAATTTTAAAAAATTTAAAAATTAGAAAAAAATAGGAAAAAATTCAAAAAATGAGGAAAAATATAAAATAATTAAAATTAAATTAAAATAATTTCGAAATTTTTAAAAAAAAAATTAGAAAAAATTGAGGAAAAAATTAAAATAATTAGAAAAAATCAAAAAATGAGGAAATAATTAAAATAATTAGAAAAAACTTAAAAAACTTAAAAATAATTAAAATAATTAGAAAAAAATATATACTCCCTCCGGTCCTATTTATAAGACAACGTTCTAATTTTTGTCAATTTCTTCCTACAAGAAGCCTATTGATATAAATGAGGAATTATGTGAAACAATAAGGTAGTTGACTGAAATCACATAATCCCTCATTTATATCAATAGGCTTCTTGTAGGAAGAAATTGACAAAAATTAGAACATTGTCTTATAAATAGGACAAAAAACAAACTCTCTCAAATGTTGTCTTATAAATAGGACCGGAGGGAGTATATATATATTTTCTAATTATTTCAATTATTTTAAAGTAATTTTAAGTTTTTTTTCTAAGTTTTCTAATTTTTTTCCTCAATTTTTTCTATTTTTTTAAATTTTTTCGAATTTTTTTAATTTTTTGAAAGTTATTTTAATTTTTTTCTAATTATTTTTTAATTATTTTAATTATTTCCTCATTTTTTGAATTTTTTTCTAATTATTTTAAAGTTACTTTAAGTTTTTTTTCTAATTATTTTAATTTTTTCCTCAATTTTTTCAAATTTTTTTCGAATTATTTTAATTTTTTGAAAGTTATTTTAATTTTTTTTAATTATTTGAAATTTTTTTCTAATTTTTCGAATTTTTTTCCTATTTTTTTTTTAAAAATTTCTAATTTTTTTGAATTTTTTTTTCCACGTCGATCCACGTCGCCGTCCATGTCGGCGTGTCGGTCCACGTCGGCGCCACGTCGGCATTCCATCCAAGTTGACGGTCAACTAACGGTTGACTAACGGCCGTGGTCTTTGGCGCTCAAACGTAACGTCGTGTGTACTTTTGCTCCTTTTCAAAGCGTGTGGTCTTTGAGCGCTCCTCGAAGAAACTTCGTGTGTAAAATTGCACCTTCGCCCTACATGTAAATTCACCAAACAGAGTAGTCCACACGATATAAAGCTTTCAAATTCAAGTTCAAGTTCAAGTTCAAATTCAAACAACAAGTATTACATACAAAATATAATGCAGCTTGTAATACAAGTGTTCATTCGAAGATTTCAAATACCTTGGCGCAAGGAAATTCATTTTGGCAATTCAATACCAATTCAATGAATGCACTAGGCCCTGCCTAGCCACCGGGAAGTTGGCCCCATGGTCGGTCCTTTCGCTCAATCAAGCCACGAGTGGTGCTGGCCTCATACAGGCGGGACATACAATATGGCATGAACAAACATATATAGATATGCAAAGAATGTGAGATTATAGTTACTACCTGTTGGTCTTACCGACACTGCACCTTCCACAAGGTTCCTTTTGCTTAGTTTAGCCTTTACGCTTGAGCAAGTATCTTTTCCTATAATTATCATTGATATGGAGAATGGGTCATTAATCACTTTAATCTTAATAACATAGTTTGAATTTAGATCTCTTAGACCCACCCCAAAATACTCATCCTTTCATTTCCTTATGACTATGGGTGTATACTAATTGAGTCTTATTTAATTAGATACTATTCATTGTAGATAATTGTCATCTCAGCCATTTAACCTTTCATTTTAACCAAAGAAACCTTTACTTTAAAGGTTTAACACAATTAACAACTTATGTGACTTTTTTTTAAAGACTTATAAAAAATTCAGGCTTCTTTTTTGAGAATTTGGAAAATTCATAACTCAACCAATATTACTCCAAATGGAGTGATTCCAATTTCTACTTAAACCTTGATAAGTCTATTTTCATAAATTAAAGTCACCAAGTTGATTTATGGCTGAGAAAAATTTCCAAAATTCCAAACATAAACAGTGTCCAGAAATTCTTCAGATTTCATGACCAAACTTTGAGAAACCATAACTCCTTCAATACCTATCGGATTTCGACGAATTACCTATCAAATTAAACCTCTATGTGTCTATTATTTAACTGGAAAATTTCACATTTTAATGATTTTGTTTAGTCTGTACGATGTGCCACGTCACTTTGCTGTTCCTGAAGCATACCAGAAATTTCTAGTTTTTAAGCACAATTTTGAAAAATCATAACTGGAGTTGTAGACCTCCGTTTAAGGTGAACCAAAGCTTATTTTAAACCTTAAGAAGTCTAATTTCTCCTGTAAAAATTTCAGATCAAAAAGCCACCTGTAAATTTTAAAAATTCCATGCACAATATGCTCTGTTTTTACGTCATGCTGCAGAGTTGAGAAAACAACACATGCAACTTTATTTTCTGACTTATAGCTCTTGAAAACGAAACTCAAGGCACATATATCAGACATGCACAGCCTTTAGGCATGTTTACTGAACCAAAGGAACCAAAAACCAATTTAAAATCGACATGCAAGATTCCCATTATGCTTTATACGGTGACAGCAAATTCCTCTCACTATCTCATGAATTTCAGACCTAAGCAACTCCTATAATACCCAGCAAATGATGGAAACCAAGATGGGAAAATGATTAGGAGACTCACCTTAATTCCAAAACGTTTTTGCACGTGATCTTTGATCTCAGCTTTTTCAGTTCGGATTCTCAGATTTCTTAGTGTTTCCTCGGTTCTCCGTCTCTATCTTGCCCTCTCTCTGAGTTTTCTCTGTTTAGCCGAAATGAAGAAATAAACAAAGGAGGATGAAGGTTGGCTGAATTGATTAAATGGATAAGGAAATATATGGGTTGGGCGTTTGATTTAATTGAAGAAGTAAAGAACTGTGCAGGTACCGTGGTGAGGTGTCGGAAGAAAAATGGAAGAGGGATGAGGTGGCGGAAGATGGAGAAAAGAGGGGAGTGTTAGGTGGCAAGCATTGTAAAAATGAAAGAGGATGTGTGTACGTAATATATGGGTCCGTTGGTGTGTTTATGTATATTGGGTTGATGATAAATGAAAGAGTGTGTATGTTTTTGGGCCCATTTTAAATTAATGGATATAGAAAGTATGTGGGTTTAAACATTTCGGCTGAACAGTAATCAGAGATATGGGCTTGTACATGTACAAGTATATATTTATATATATATACATACTCAATTCCCACACTTATATACCTTTTCCAAATTTGATTGCAACAATAGTTGATGAAAATTAATCCTTATTTCCATTCAAGGATTTTTCTTTCCAAATGTTTCCTTTAGGCCATAAAATATTATCTCTGAAATATTTAAGTCTAAAAATATTTCCAACTATTTATCCCTAATTTTGGGGGAAAATATGCCTTAATTTCAAATAATTAAATTTAAAATAACTAAGGCCAATTTCCATAATTTATCTCATATCATACTTTTAATTTCCCGATCCAAATTTTGGGATGTTACAATGGTGCCAAAACGCGGACTTGTTTGCAACGAACTTTACAGCAGTTACTATAAACACAACCACTACAACGTTGGCGCTAGCTTGGTGCATTATGATGCGAACGATGTGGCGGTTAATTTTGTAAGGGTTAATTGAAAGTAAACGCTACATAATGCGAAGAGACAGTATATTTGTCGTGGTTAGCAAAAAAGAGATGCATAAACTACAACAAATATTCTTTATTATTCACCTTATATATACCCCCAGCCCTCAAATGTTTTTCACAAGATAGTATAGCATGCAATGGAAGATTGAGTTGCAATATAGCTGCCTTTCTTTCATGAAATATCTCGATCAAAATGAGTCGAGTGAGTTTTTCATGGAAGATTGACATCTATCGAATCGATCTTCACATGGCATGCTATACTATCTTTAGTACCTAAAAAAGTTTGTAGCGGTTTCACAGAAAGAAAAATGTCAGACATTTGTAGCGATTTTGTCTCAAAAACCGCTATAGAATGTCAAAGTTCATCCATTTTGTAGTGGTTATATATAAGTTAGAAAATGTCACGCTAAAAGAGGTAGGGTTTTGCGTTTAATAGTGGTTTATGCAGAGGTTTATCTTAAACAGCTACAAAGTGTCAACTTTTGTAGCAGTTTTCTAAGAGAATCGCTAGAAAATGACGCCTTTTTAAACAGCGCCACCCCTCAAATCAAACCACGCAAGGTTTGATATATTGTCTTTTAACATTCATCCTTTTACGTATAGCGGTAAAATTTAGGAGTTATGCTTCTAGGGGAGATGGAGGGAAAGGGAAAGAGGTTGTACGAAGTAGAGCGCCTCTAAGGGGCGTAATTGTAGAGGGGGCCGTACTAGTGGCCGTGGGGGTCGAAATATCCCTTTGCTAGCTCAGGTGGGGGTCGAGATAGATCAGCTCTTCGCCAATGAGCAAATCCCACTACTAGAGACTGTAGGGGAGCACAGGGTGTACATCTATCCGTCAGCGACCTTGATGATGATGAAGATGTTGAGATAGAGATTGACTTTCCCATTGGCGAGGTGAAGCGGTTTATTGATCGGGAGCAGGAGCGAGACCAAGGGAACCCCCGGCCACGGTCTTCGCATTCCATCGTATTTGAGGTGGATGTCGAAGGTAAACATGATTATTTTTGTGACAAAATTTAAATTTAAATTCCTCACGATTAATTAAATTATATTTAAATGTAATACAAAAATGTTTTTATAATTGTACAAATCCACAAGGGAATTACATCGGCGGGAGGATCTTGGATGTTCTCGGTGTTAATCTATTGCAAGGGCCTCGTGTCGTAGTCGACTGGAATGAGCACACGGACCAGCCGATTGGCAATGGTGGTCACTGTTCAACCGCCACTGACGCGGTTGAGCGGGAATTGGGCGCGGTTCCCCTTCTTCTTCCGAGTTGGAAGCATGTGCCGAAGGGGAACAAGGACACAACGTTTGAGGAAAATGTGTAGGTAAGTTATGTTGTTTAATTATATTTTACATGTAAATAGTTATAATTTATGGTTTATTTATTAAATAAATAATAATTAAATTATGATACAAAGCATAAGTTTAAAGTCTAAAGCAACACGAAGAGGTACGCACTTCTTGAAGATAAGGGACCGCTAGAAGAACCGGAGGGGTTGTCTCTACACCTAGAGGAATGGAGATGGGGCAATTCCTTTGCAGTAGCTGATCGAGACCGTTCCAAACGGCGTCGACCCAAACAACTGGGTGCCTTTTGTCTAGGCTAGGAGGAGCCAGCGGGACAAGTATGTTTTTTTTTTTAATAATTATTGTAATATATTTTTAATGTTGATTGCAATTAAATATGAAAATACAAGAATGATACAATTTAGTTTAAATATAGTTTAAACCTAAATCATATTGAAATTAAATATATCAAAATTTATAATTTATCATATTCAACATAAAAGTCTTTATAAAATTTATATATAAAATTATTTAATATATTGAAACAATTATAAATTTAACAAAAATCATAATATGTTTGATTAGCATCCTCTTCAATTTCTTTGTATTTTTCCATTTTGCCTCTAATTATTCTATAAAATTTATATATACTTTTTCTTTCATACTTTTTCACAACGCCTACTCTTTTTTTATAATTAAATACTTATAATTTTTTATCATGAAATTAATAATAAACCTAAAATGTTAGTTAGGGAGATGAACGACACTAACCATCATAGAGCGGCTTTAGTCATGAGTGGCTTTAGCTGTATCTAACTAATTAATTAGGCGCTAATTAATTACCCCGCCTTATTATAAGTGGGCATATCCTATTGTATTCCTCAATTTTGTCATGTTAACGAAATTTCAGAGTATTATCCAGAAACATTATCTCTACCTCTTCACTGTTCTTCTCTCTAGCTTGTTCCATTTATACTTCTTCTTTCTAACCCCAATCTCTAAAATCCCTAAATTCATATTACAATCTCCTATGAATTTAACATGTGTATGTTGTATAATCCTCAAAAACTGTATTGAATTACCAAGTACTAATTGTTCCTTCAATTCTGAGTCATTTGTATGTCTGGTCGTCGGATCCTTTTCTGGAAATCTGCTTCCTTGGAAAAGAAAATGGTTTCGTATCCTTTTATGTACTGTTAAGTCCCCCAATAATAGAACTAGCTGTTTCATGAATTTTGTATTTCACTTCACAGTTGAGTTCAGATCATTCGACGTTGGTCTATTGGTTTGGTTTTGTTAACAAAATAGCCCGATTGAAGTGCAGTATGCCAAGGATGTCGGTGAAGCCCAATAGTACTAGCTCCAAGTCTTCATAAGATACGACTCCCTCCATTCTTTTTTATAAGGGTTGTTCGTATGTTTGGAGCGAAAGGGAGGTGGGGGAAATTCTTACGAGTTGGATTTAAGAAAAAAGGATTAGTAGGGTTATAAAATGTTAAAATAGAAAAGATATAAGATAAAAGAATTAGAAAAATTAATTAAGCATTTTTAACCATACTTACCCCTTTTTTAAATCCAACTCAATTTTTTTCCTTCCCTACCCTCATATCAAATGAGTTCACACGGCAAATGTAAGGGGTCCCGCCAAGTAATAAAGAGGTAAATAAAAATCATTCCCACGGAGATTTGTATAACAAATTGGTCAAGTAGGATGTTTAGTGAATTCAATTAAGTTGAGCTAAAACAAAGTTTTGATGTAAAATAAAAATTTTGAAAACTATTTCTAAAACTAGAATAAAACCAAATAGCTCTTTAACTTCAAGGATTAAATAGAGCATATGATTACTTCTCCCATTTGTACTTCTCAAAACTTGATTAACTTCCTCTCAAAATAGTATTTTAATGAATATATGTGTTAGTCTAAGATTTAAAAGCACTTGATAAGCTTTCTTAAGTCAAAATTAAGTTTCTCTTTTCATTAAAATGCACAATCTCTTGCTTAATGAAAATTAACTTAAAGCAACAATCTTAATGTGATATTTTACCAACAAACTATTCATTTATCATGCATACTTTAAGGCAAGCTTGATTTTAACAAGTTCTATAGTATTAGCTCATTTAAGTCAAATCCAAGTGAACAAATCAATCTAAATGGTAGTCAAACACTTAGTAAATATCCTTTCACGCTTTACCCATTAAGCCTTTTAAGTTGGGAACCAGGTTTCCCTGCCTATCCCAAGATCGGTAGGGAGAGCTCTTCCCGGATCTGGGCCGTCCAAATTTAATTTTTTTAAGCTGTCATTTTTAAATGAAAAAATTATTATTTAAAAATATGTTAGTTAAAAAATTATCTTTATTTTAGATTATCTACCTATTAAAATAATTATTTTTAAAAAATAAAAAGTAAAAAAGATTAAATTTGACCGTCCAAATCCCATCTGGTTCGCTCTACCCATCCTTAGGATGGGTAAGGAAACTGATTCCTTTTAAGTTGTCATAACAGGGAAAGTCTTCAAAATTTCTTAAAATAATGCAACAAGATCGCCAGGTCTGTGTCCAAAGGGTTTTGTACTGAGTTACAATGGTTGTCCCTCTTACCATATATATGCAATGAAGCTGTACCATAATTTACTACAAATTGTGTCTAAGGATATTATTCTACAGGCGATGGATGCAATCAGAAAGCTGTATTCAAGTCTCCCTAAGGATGACATAAAAAGATTGGAGAAAGAAGTAAGTCATAAGCCTATTCCGGGTGAGTGACCAACAAGTTTGCATGGCTTCAATTCTCTGAATTCTGATACGTTTTCCTGCCTACAGTTTGACGAATTGACCAAAAAATTTATCAAAAACGCCGAGGATACATGCAAGGCAAATGAGAAGGAAATTAGTCAGGGTTGAGCTCTACTGGTATTCTAAATTTTTGCAGGGAATTCGGCATTTCCCTTCGCCTCTCATTTGTTAGGGCCTGGGATTTATCTGACCTTATTTAACTGTTACTCGTTTTTCATTAGTTATGAGTCTATTACTCATATTAGTGCATTTGGAGAAAAATTTTAAGAAAAAAGATGAGCGTAATGACTGATGACTAGAGAGGGAGAGTGAGCAATACATGTAATGACACTATTTTGTGTTCTTCCCTCTCTACATGCATAGCTGCAGATAACTACAGGGAATTCAAATTTGCTGGTTTTATTGTCAGTGAAGGTAAGAAAAATACGAGGGTTAGAGTGCTGCATTGTCACTAACAACTTTTGTTGCTGCTAATTTTCATGTATTTTTTGGTATTATGGTAGCTTCCCTTGTTTAGTCGGAATCACAAGATTCTATTTTCTTACTTGATTTTTAGTTTGCGAGGCTTTAGTTCTTTGGCAAATTGACATATCACAGTCCTGTTGAGCTTACGTAATATATGAAGATAAATTATGCACATTTACTGCTTTTAATATAAACATGCATTTAATCAACTATAGAACCGCTCTGATATAAGCGGAACCTACAAAACTATACTTGTTTCGTGCATATTTACTTGGGAAAATATCTCTAAGGTCCCAAGGAAGAGAAAAATATCAAAAAGTTCCAACCCTAAATCGCCTATTAATATTAATTATGGAATTTTAATATCAAAAAAGTTTCGTTGTTAAAATGGATTTTTATGTTATAAAAATTTCCTCATAAACATATTGTTGTCAAAATAGTTTTTCATATTATCAAAAAAAACTTTTCCTTTTGTCAAAATTTTTTCAAGATTTTCCTGGCGTGTAGAATTTTAGAAACTGAAAAATTTTTGGCAAATGAAAAGTCATTTTAACAACAAGAAAAACCATTTTAATAACATAAAAAATCATTTTGACAACGAAGTTTTTTGATATTGGAATTTCGTAGTTAATATCAAAAAAAAGTCCCTAGGGAATTTGGGGTTGGACTTTTTTGATATTTTTTTTTTCCTTGGGACCTCACTGATATTTTCCCTATTTACTTCCTATGTTTCATGACTTCAGTATATATATATATATATATATATATATATATATATATATATTAAAGAAATTCTTGTATGAACATGGTTTGTCATGAAATTTGTGGTTTAACTAATTAAAATAGAACAATTTATAAGTTAATTTGACACCTCCTAAATATTAGTGGTATATTAATGAAATTAAAAGATTTCATAAGATTCACTTTTTTATTACCACTCTAGTCCTATTTATAAGTCATTTTTAACTAAAAAATTTGGTCCTATTTATAAGTCCAGTTTCAAGGTAATAAATGAGATTGTGACAATTTTCCCCATATTAATTTTACTAATGAAAAAAGAGAGAGAAAAAAGAGTTGACAATACTCATTCATAAATCGGGGCAAAGATGAAAATTTACCCTATAATCATTGAGTTAACTACCTATCCTTGGTATACATGATTTAGTCAAAAAAGATTTATACATGGGACCGAGTGGTACTTGTGAAATCTTAATTAGGTGATTCATTTGTTTAAGAAAAATAAAAATATGAAATATATGAGCAGCTAACTAGGATTAATGTTAGCTAAGTTGTTATATTTTTACTGATCAAACTACAAATGATGTGACAGACCAGAGTCACATAAGAATTTCTTACTTTTTGTATACACCTGACATTAGAATTTTAACACAACGTTTACAATTTTTTTTTTTGTTTTTATCATTTTACACTTTAACAGTGAAAATAAAAATTAATGGAAAGGAGGACTAAAATATTGAGGAATAGTAATAAATACAACATTTTAGTAAAATACTTGCTCCCTTTTCTTGACATATTTGAATAAATGCTTCAAAGTTACGGATTCCTCTCTGCTCAAAATAATCTCCGCTCCTCTATCAAATAATGCTTGAAGTTGATCTCTAACTAAATAACCTCAGATATTTGTCTCTGCCCTTTTAGAAACCATCCACCCCAAAGGTTTCATCCCATTTTGGGAGTTTCCTAATTGAAATATCACCATAAGCTTCTTCCTGCTTCGCATCCACAAAATCTGTAGTTTTCAAAACCTACAAAATTGTGATGCAGAAAACAACATTAACATATTTTCAGGGAGGAAAACTGACAATAAAAAATATCAATATATACACAATAAAATCTATATCGATATGCATTATTTACAAGTTATGAATGACATAATATATTTCTTGAACTCCATACAAGATAGGAGTAACTATGTTTAGTTATACTATGATTATGATAATTCTTTTAACCTAGCAAATTTTTTCTATACTGAAAGAAAATCAAACAATAATACTTTGCCTCCGATCCTTCATATAAGAGCCAATTAAATTTTTTTTGAGAGATTAAAAAAAGCTAAATAAGTTACATTAATGTATTTCTATTTTTCGTTTTTCTTCAAACTAATTTGTCTAATTTAAAAATTGATATATAATCTAATGATATACAACATATACTATGAGCCTATGATTAAATATTCTATTTTTTCCCCTAAATATCTCCAAAAAAGAATCAACTAGCAATTAGCAAAAAGAGTAAATTGCTCTTTTGGTCCATGAAAGATGTCAAATTTCTCAATTTGGTCCTCTATTCTTTTAGGCATTTCATTATGATCCTGCAATGTGGTGTTCATTACCAATACAATACTCATTATTAACAAATAAAAATGAGGACTAGAAAGAGACAAGCTCATGGACGACTGAATTAAGAAAAATTGATATCTATCTAAGGATACAAGTGTTACTTAGGAAGACTAAATAAGCATACCAATATTTCATAAAATAGCCTTGCAGATTCTTTCCTGGTTTTTGAACCAAAAACTTGTGAGAAGTTAACAACTTCTCCCTCCTTTTGATCCCTGAGACTCAAAAAACTTCTCTGCAAGTCCATGGCAACCTCCCTGCACATTGTCATAGACAATCACAATCCAATATCACAAAATGATACTGAACTAAATTTCATGAATCAACTACAGTCTCACCTAGTTTTTCCAGTCCAACCACCTGAATCAAATAAATATATCAAGAAACAACGCCATATTAATAAAAAGAAAAAAGAAAGCTGTGGAATAGGTTAAAAATGTTGGTTTGCGAGAGTTCTTACAAGACTGGGAATTCTCTGTTTCATATGAACATGAATCCTGGTACAAAAGTATACAACATATATAGATGTTAGCTCACAGAATTTTAGTTTCAACCAATAAGTAATCATGTTTAAGATATTGGACAATTTTATCACAAAGGTAACAAAATCACATTGGTTCAACATAGCTTATTTAAACAGATCATGTACAGGTTCATGATATTTTCATTAAAGGTTATTTGCTCAAGTACAGGGTTCACTAAGACAAATCTCAAAGTATCAAACAAATGGAATAAATAGTTCTGACAGAATTATGTGTTTAACACTGCCAGGTGAATCCTAAAAGATTGCTGATACAGACTAAATAATACTACCTCCAGTCATTAATATAAAATCTCGTTTATAGTATATATTATACTTCGAATGAGATCTTATATTAAGTACCATAGATCGTAGTACAAATGGCATAAATTTTTTACATTTACCTCATTCATCAGGCTATGTTCTTCATCCTTTCCCAAAGATTGATCTGCCTCTAAGCTTTCATACAAGTTTAATGACTCCAAATTACACTGCAAGGTTATTCATAAGGTTATCTGTGATATCAAATTGTCTACAATACATTATATAATGAGCATACTTTTAAAGATTTACATGACTGCTATTATTTTCACATTCATCAGGTTAAGTTGTTCATCATTTCTCGTAGGTCTGCTTTCTTGTCCTCAAGCCTTCATGTGGACTTAAAGGTGCTACATCATTTCGGTCTTCAACAGATTGAATAGTTGAGAGCGGGGAGGAGTTTTTGGAGAAGTTACTTTATCAGATTTCAATTCATTTAGCTTTCTAGGAGTTTTTGTAGTTTGAAAGGACTCTGATATCTTCACTTTCTTTTTTTGGCTACAAATCTTCACTTTCTTTTTGGAGAACAAGGATTTGAGCTCTAATGAATGACCTGCAGAAAAACAATGATGACAGCCAAATTAAAACAACAAATTGAAAAAAAGAAAAAATTAGTGAAAAGTCCCTCATTAAAAGTTCTATTGACAAGAAGGACCTAATTTAGAAAAACATGTTTTGCTTGTACAAAATTTGTAGAGTACCGTTATTTTCTATATATAAAAATTTATTAGGTCCTTCTAACCAATAAAATTTTCAAACAGAGACATTTTACCAATTTGACAATTGCTAACTCACAAGGCAGCAAAGAGTCATGGAAGCCCTTAGGAAGATTAGAAATATGATATGATTTCCGTGCTTTGCGCAGAGTGGGACAACTTTTTCTTCATTTGGAAATTAAATCTCTGGCATCAGATATGCTTTGTTTAACTTCCCTGAAATGGCTCAAGATGCAAAGTGTTCAGTGAGTGTTCATTTGCAGGATTTTAAGGTACTGTTGTATTCCATCACATGTTGACTAGCTGCTACGTTTCCAACAAAATTGGCACATACCAAGAGAGTTGATAGATTGAAGAAAGTAGAAATAGAAAAGACAAAGGAACTAGAGATAGAGAACTGCAGATATTTTTTTCTAATCCACAAAGTACAGTATTTTACTATCAATTTGATAAGCCTCCCAATGCAAAAAATGATATAACAGCTCAAACTCCAAAATGCAGACTAGCCTTTGTCCACAAGGAACCAAGAGAAATAACCATAGCAAAACTTATTATACATATCAAGGCAGAACAAAACTAACAAAACACAAAGATATTGCAAGAAAGAGAAGTCAATAAAAGTTCTGCAAATAATCTATACCATCACATACTCATTTGATAACACTATCACACCATCAATTATAGTTTTTCTTTTCCTCTTAAAATGAGCTCCCTCTATTGTAGCCGGTGTCGGAATATGCATATTCTTTGGCTCAGTGGCACCTGCTATTATCCACCCCAAAGGGAAAGTACAATAAATCAATAAGAAAATTGAAAATTGAGAAAAATGTTAGTGGATCCAACAGAATAATAGACCTACAAACCTTGTTCATCAAGTAACCAATGAGAAAAATCAATAAATATTATTGATGAAATTGGAATAACATGAAACTTTTGACCATCCATTGAAACGTATTCAGTAAGTCCTAAATTTTGTTCGGTATTATTATCTCCATTAGACTCTCCAATGTGTTCTTCAAGTGTTTCCTTGTAAACTGAAGATTTATTATTATGCAAAGTGTTTTCTTCTTGATAAGATTGGCCATCTCTGACCCATTCCACAATTGCTTCTGAAATCCTTGCATCATGAACTTCTTCAGCTTCCTGATCCATTTGATTTCCTCTAGCCTCAATCTGCTTTTCAGCAACAACTTGATGATGAGATTCATCAAGTGGTTCGAAAGGAACCGTTGGCCCCACCTCTCCATGGAAGGACACACTAAAGTCCTCCTGATAGATCCTACATGATTGAACTCTCTCAATACTATTGTTTTGAGCTTCATCTTCATAGAATTCTCCTTCTTCTCTTGTCTTCTCTTCATCAACCTGTTTATCTCGACTTAACAAGTTCACTGGCTCCTCCAGTACTTCAAGTGCCAAATCAGTGGCCAAATTCGCCTGTTTCTCTGGAGAGGAAGTATCTTGTCCTGCAAGTAAATTACTTGGACTACTTGGTCCTGCAACCTCAAAGCTGATGTCCATTTGGTCATATTGATGAAAGCTGCAATGGCATATATATTAGATAATTAAATAATTTCATTTAGGAAGGTAAAGTGCAAAATATGATGGAATAAAAAATTAAAATGGCTTAGTAAAATTGATGGTTTTGATGCAGTTCACATACTCTTCTTCTACCATTTGGTTGTCATCAGAGCTGAGATTTAGTGAGCAAGAAAACTTCTCAAACTGAAACTGCAAGTCATGATATGTAAGATATTGAGTATTTGTAGCTCAATCTTAAACATATTAGTTTGACATTTATGAGAGAAAAACATTAATTAATTGAAAGGAATGGATTTAGAAACTTTTTGAGTTTAATTAAAAGAAGCTTTCAAGAAATGATGGGCTCATAGTACATGACAAATATGTAAGCATAATTAAATGACATGTAGAAGGAACTATGTATTGCCTCCGGTGCTTAATATAAGACATATTTAGAGAGTTGATTTTGGTTCTAAATATAAGACATATTTTTCATAATTGTTATTCTTTTTCTAATGTACCACTATTGATATTTCCTCAAGTATAATCAAGAAGGAAAAGGAATGAGGGAATTAAAGAAGATAACTAGAGTGTTTTTTTATTTATTTTAAAAAAGTCATATTAATTAAATTTAACTAACTTTCTTAATCTAATTAAATTAGGTAAATATGTTTTACATTAAGGACCGGAGGGAGTAGCTCTTACCTTGTCTAGAGAAAACTGTCCAATCTGCTCATTTTCCTACACATTTGTTTGATACCAAATCATATAACAAAAAATGATGAAACAGTAATATAGTTTCCAAGCAAAACATTGTGAAGCAAGCGAGTACCTTTAAGTGTGATTTCTTCCGGTGGAGCAATGTTGGCCCTAAAAGTTTGTCAAAGCAAAATTATAAGATGTCCAACAAATGTAAGTAATTTGAATTATCAATTAAACTTACCCGCCAACATATTCGATACTTCCAGATTAAAAGCATTGAGCTCAAATCTCTCTGGTATAGTGATTGTTGCACACAAAGTTTCCATATGTCCTTTCGCATTTGTATTAATCATAACTTTCTTGATTTTCAAAAGAACCTCATTGCAATCATGAACAAGATGGGGTAAGATATTGTCACTACTAATTTTATGTCACTACCAAGTCACTACCACTTTTTTACCATTAAATCATAATCTCATCTACCTTTATCATTTCTCTCTCCTATTGAGATTCTGATCTAACGGTGAAAAAGTGGTAGTGACTTGGTAGTGACATAAAATTGGTAGTGACAATATCCTATCCCGAACAAGATAGTCAACCTTTTTTGAATATATTCTGACCAGTCTGAGGAGAAGAGCAGCCAACACTCGATATGTTTGGTCATTAATTTCATCTTGCAAAATTTTGCCTCCAGAAAGCCACAAGAATAAAATAAAACAGTAGGAAATGGTTTACTTAAACTTATTATTACAAAGGTAATTTAACATTAATTTCTTTCAATGCTAAATTTCAGAAGATTCATCATGTAACACAGTCATTTAATGGCTAAAATACAAAAAATTGATGAGTAATGACAATGATAGAATACTTGTTAGATTAGAAGCTTTCTATAATGCACATGGTACAATCTTTGTTTTGAATCACCAATATCATTAACAGAGCTAACCATCTTAGTTACAACTAGAAGTTGAAACTAGTATCATCACACTAACCACCATGAGGCATATATCTGATAGATTTTCAACTACTCAATAAAGGTTAAATGAATTCACATGAATAATGCTCCCATTAAGTGTAAGAGAAGCATCAAATGATTAATAAAGATATCTTAAGAAGCTAATAAAAAATATGGGGAAAAAACATTAGGTTTATATCAAGACATGTTACAGATTAGACCATTAATTATCCCACCCCCACACACCAAGAAATCAATATGGTGACGCCTTACATGGCTGAAATTTACAGTGAGGAACCAAACCAGATAGAAGGTTATAAAGGTGAAAATAAATACCAAACCAACAATATTTGAAAACCAGATCAAGCTCAAATTTTAAGCAATATCTCTTAGAAGAAAATTTCAACTTCAAATTTTAAGCTTGAGTCAAGGCTCAATTTTAATTAAAAAACGAGAGACTAATTGGTCGATAGGCTCCAATACGATGTTAAGGATCATTTCGGTGATACCATCTCAAGGATTCAACACAATACTCACTAGATAAGGCCGAAAATAATTTTATTACAATCTCATTATCTCATAAACAAACACAAAAATGTCTTAATACTTGTTCTTAGAAAACAGGAATAAACACATGAACTTGCTAATTTCTCAAAGAACGGAGAGAAAAAACGATCAATGATAGAAACAATGAATCGTCATTGGAAATGAACCAATGTTGAAACGCTTTATTTTTTAGAGTGAAAATTTCATTTGATTTCATTTTCTGCAAAAACCCATTTGATGAATAACAATAAAAGTAAAAAGGGTATGAAAGTTATTGAATAAGACTAACCAACGGAAAAGCAAATGTCAGGTTCATTCACTTGTACTTTCTTCAGCCTTTTAAAGCAATAAGCTGCCACTTTAATGGCTCCTAAAGGAGCTTTTTGAGAAAGAAGACACTGTGAGTAGAACATGTCTTCTTCTTCTTCAAAGTTTGAATTTTGAGATTGGAATTAGAGAAGAAAAGTTGAAAGTTCTATGACAGACAATACATGCAGAGGCAATGGGAATGGCATGTAAAGCCTTTTGCTTACGAAAGAAAACGGCCAGGTAAGAGTTCCCAGCGAGCCTCTTTGATAAAAAACGAGCAAAATTAATAATCATACTTATATATTTATTTCAAATTTTAATATATATTAATTATTAATATGTAAGAAATGTTGATTGTTAAATATTATATTCATTTAATTTACAACAAACTTCATTGTTTGTTTCTGTGTAATGAATAATGTGACTGTTTTATTGGAGTGTGTGTGTGTTTTTTTTTTTGTTACTAATAATTTAATATGAAACAAACTTTTAAGTTATAAGCCAATATTTTCATTTTATAATAAATTTTTAAGAAAATCAATTTCGGAGAATTAATTCTGTTTTTGTCAATACATTATACAATAATTTTTCATATCACAAAAATGAGAGGTGCAATAAATTTTTGAATAAAGAGATAAACATATGATTGAGAGGCGCATTAAAAGTATACATTTGATTGATTAAGCTAACTTAAGAATACCCCATTTGAGTAAAATGTTTATTCTATTCAATGTATAAATGTATGATGATAAATATTTGATCAAAAATATTTGTGAAAAGTGGCAAGTCCATTACCTTCTTACTAAATTCGTATATTGATTCACATAGCTCGTAAGAGAGGAATCGTAATCAAAGTAAAAAATGGTCATTAATTGAAAGACAATAGAATGCAAATTCAAAAAAATTTCACTTAGATATGGTGTAATATGAAAATATATAATAATATAATTAATCATAATTATACAATAATTATAGAGAAAATTACAATGAAGTCCCAAGTAATTAAAGAACTTAATTACCGAGAAGTTTTATTGACAAGTGGGCCACAAGGTATTGTCATTTCTTAGTTTAAAACTTGTTATTGCCTCCTCTTTAATTATTATTAGTACTTTAGGGTAATTAAGTCCCTCCTTAATATGTTTTTAACATTTTGGATTATAGTGTACTTATTACTTAACAATACCCTATAATATAATCTGGCGTTCTCCTTCAAACAAAAAGACAAACCTTCTAATAAGTTACTAACTCTTCTTGCTCTCGTTCTGTCTTTTTTCAATTTTCTCTTTCTGTCTCGGTTACCCTGCCTCTCTCCTCATCCTCCTTCAGTAGCGAAATATGGAGAAGGTAGGCGACGAAGAAAGCTTGGTTTGCAAAAGGTTGGCAGTCAAATGCATCGTGAAATTCCAGCAGGTTTGCGAAGAATGGAACAATCTCTTGAAGACACAATCTTTCATCAACGAACAGGTTTGTCATTCTGCTCAAGATAATCCATTCCACTTAATCCATGGGTCCGGTGACAGCCACGGACATAGATGTTTGAGTTTGCTTAATGATGAGATGAAGATTATAGAAATTATAACTACAGCGCACGAAATTGGATCTTTATTGGATCCTGCAATGGGATTCTGTGCGCAGAAGTTGAAACTAATAAAGTTTCGTATCCTGTTTCAACTATATTCTGGAACCCCTCTAATAATGAGGTAAGATAAGTGTGTCATCCAGGAGATGACGACAGATTTCTGTGTTTGCGTGGGCTTTGGATTCACTGATGTGACTAAAGATTACAAGTTAGTGCGGATTTGGATCATTGGGATAATGGGATGAAGAGGCCAATCTTAATGTTGCCTGTGCTCACTTATATTGTACATTGAATACCAATACATGGAAGCGTTTTGAATTACAGGGTTTAGAAAACACTCGCACAACTTCTAAAGGTTGTTTGTGCTAATAGAAAACTTTCCTGGCTTGGTGTTTCAGATACCACAGTCATAGTTTGTTTTGATATTGTCATCGAATTTTTACACCTTTGTCAATCTATGAGTTACCATCTGATGCTTTACCACTAGATGAGCATGATGTAAGTCCCTTTTCCCTTTTTACATACAATGATAAAGTGGTTGCATGTGACACCAGATATACATTGATATCTGGGTTTTCTCTGAGGTAGGTGATTCCTTTTGATGGACCCACAAGGAAAGGATAGGGACAACGTCCAAAATTCTTTTCCCGTGTTTTTGGAGGGATGAGTTACTCATAACTAACTCCACTCGTTCCCACGAAGAAGGCGGCCCTTGGAGGTTCTTCTTTGTAATTGACATTGATATACTACATTGATGCATGCATTTTTTGTATGAGGGTGTTGCTTTTATATGAATAATGTACATAATTCTTCGTCTTTCTCCTTATAAGATTTGTCTAATTACCTTAGTTAACAAGAAAGAAATCAATGAGTTCTTAACAATCTTATTATGGTATAATATATAATTATCCACACACACACTTCCACACATCAATCATGCATACATATTGAATGCTTAATTAATTACTGGGATTAGAGAAGGCAATAAGAGCAGTGTGTTTGAAGTGTCAGTGAATAGTGCTGATGAACAGTAAAATGGAAATATTTATCACGTGAAATGTGAAATCTGAGTCTCAAAGGCGCTGGACTCTTCACATGGTGGTCCCCACCACCACCAAACTTCCAGCTTGTTTTCCTATTTCTTTTCCCAAGACCTTTTTGTTTCTCTACCGACCTTTTCACGACGGTAGGGCCCCCCATAATTATAAGAGACATTAACAATAAACCCCACAAATAAGATGTAGCAGGATAACCAATGAGAGTTGGTATAGATAGTAACGGATATAGGCCTAGTCTCTTGGGTCATGGGTTCGATCCCCTCTGGGTCCATGTCAGAGGCTCGGTTTGGTAGCGATCTCGTAAGTCCCGAGAAGTCTTCGTCATACCGGGAATGCCAGCCATCTGCAGCGCGGTGACTGATGTCAACCCTCCAAAATTTTTTTTAGCAAAAAAAAAAAAAAAAAAAAAAAAAAAAGATGCAGCAGCAGAAAGGCGATCCCCACTAAATTGAATAGTGCCGAATAACATTCAAAAAACGCGCCTGCAAGAAATAGAAAAAGGAATTGAACCTCACATGATGGTCCCACCACTTACCCACTCTGTTTTTTTCAAAAAAAAACTTTTGCACATGGTGGCCCCACCACTTTCCTTTACCTTTCTTTCAAATGTACCCCACTACCCACTCTTCCTTTGACTGCCCCACTCAAGGTAGTGAAAACGTAGATTTTACCTAAAAACGGAAGGAGAATGAAAAATCGTAAAACGTAAAATTGTAACGTAGTAAAATCGTAAAAAAATCGTAAAAACTTAAAAGCGTTTGGAAAATTAGTAAAATCGTTTGAATGAAAAAAAAATCGTAAAAACGTAAAATCGCAGGTGATAAAACGAGTTTTTAACTACCATACCCCACTACCCTTTTTTTTTTTTTTCCCTACACCATCCTAGGAAAAACCTAGTTGACTTGTAATAATATTTTGTTGCCAAGTCTTGCGAATATATGCTCTCACGCGTTTTCCATATAATTAAAAACTAGTTATTGATTTTTGGGGAAATCTATATAGGGCCCAAATAACAAAGAGAAAAAAAAAGACCCCAAAACTCTGAAATTTTTTGAAAAGGCCTCAGGGCCTTTTTAGGATAAATTCATTAAAATGTGAGTTGTTAATAAAGGTGATATAATTGTTAGCGGGTAGGTCATTAACAACTAAATCAAACCTGATTAACAACAATTTTTCAACAACTAAATTAGTTCTATTAACAACTATATCAATACCCCGTTAACAACTATATCAGTCCCATCAACAACTCACGTTTTAATGAATTTATACTATAAAAGGCCTTGGGGTCTTCTCTAGAATTTTCAGAATTTTGTAGTCTTTTTTAGATTTTTCTTTTTATTTGAGCCTCATATGGATTTTCCTTGATTTTTTTTTATCCCTAGACAAATTACCTAACCAATATTTCTTGGCAAGTAACTATATCCCAGACTTATTAACTTCAACTTGGTGGGGCCAGCCTTTGGAGTTATCCACACCCGATCGTCTCATAAAAGGGGAATTGGAGACTGAAACTGAAGAATATGTTTAAGGAGAGAGCTAAGTCTACAAATTCTGAAGCTGCCATTTCTTGAGACCTTTGTTTGTGGGAGCTATTTCTTTTTCGCTTCCATACCCATCGATCCAGGTTATCTCTCCTCTTTTGCTTGATCTATCCCATGGATGCATCATGCTTCTTCTGTTTTGGCTTCTTTTTTCACAGAAAAATTCTGCAAAAGATTTTTTATGTTTTCTTCTAATCATTTGAAATATTATATACTTTTACCTCTGAAAAACTAAGTCTCATAACCTTCAAAGATATGGCTGGACTTGATCTGTTGACTTAAATCTTCATTTGTTTTAAAAACTGTTTGGAAAAGAAGGAAGTCTCTGCAGATCTCAAAGCTGACATTTTTGCAATCTTTGTGAACCTTCTTCCATTCACATATCCAGGTTCATGCTTACTTTCTTCTCATTTTTCATTCCACTTGCTTCATTCCATCTATTTACTGTTTTGCGAGATTTTTATCTGTGTTTTTAGGGTTTGTGTGCAGAAAAAACTTCTGTAACTATCTGGTAGCTAACTTGCTCTGTTTTCACTCTTGTTTTCTTTTTTTTTTTTAATAAACCTTTAAATCCTTTGTGGCTTCTATAGATAATCAACAATTTTTCAATTATATTGTCAAGTGTACCTGTCAATTTTGACAAGTTGAACCCATTTTACTACTTTGTGTGGATGGCGTGTTGACTGTTGAGTTATGCATAAATATTGTTTCGATGAGATAAAATCTATTTAATTTAAATTTTAATTAGGTTATCGTTTTAGTATAAATTTTTTTTTTTAAATTTATTGGTCATGCTATTCAAATTTTTATTAAATTACTTTATCGATACACTAAGATACAAGTTATTATAGAAAAATAGTTTCGTCATACAATCCTTTTCCTTCTTTGTTTATTAAGTTGATTTTAAGAAGAAGTATTTCATATATGATTTCATACTTGCTTCTAAAATATGATTTTTTTAGAATAATCCATTATGATTTATGCAGATTTTTTTCTTAACAAAATTTATTCTAAAAAGTAACTCCAGAAAGCTACTCTAACAAGTAAGAAATTAAAACGGAATCGAACAATGCCTATGGATTGGTAGCTATTTCTTTAGATCTTTACTTGTGGGAGCTATTTCCTTTTCGCTTCCCTCCACATCGATCCAGGTTATTTCTTCATAACATTGATCCATCATCCTTCTTCTATTTTGCCTTCATTTTTCACAGCAAAATTCTGCAAAACATTTTATGTTTTCTTCTAATCATCATTGATTTTTTTTTCCCACTTTTGCTTCTGAAAAAAAAAAAAATTCCCATAACCTTTCAAAGATATGGCTGGACTTGATCTATTGACTAAACTCTTCGTTTATTTTAACAACTCGTTTGAAGAGGAGGAAACCTGCAGATCCCAAAGTTCACATTTTTGCAATCTCTGTGAACTATCTTCCCCTCACGTTCAGGTAAATACTTATATTCTTTTCTTTTTTTCTTCCACTTGCCACATCCCATCGATTTACTGTTTTGCGAGCAGGGTTTGTTTGCAGAAAAAATTCTGCAACTACCTTTTGGTTATCTATTTTCACTCCTTGATCTAATGAAACTTAAAACACTTTAGATCTGGATACTATATATACTATATACTCTCTCTCTTTCTTACACACACACACGGACCTTATGTGCTTCTTATATGCTCATCCCTCAAATTAGAGGATTATCACATATATATATATATATATTATATTTATTTAGATTTAAATTATATCTTCTACTTTCCGAAATGTTTTTTACACTCGATCTTAAATTAATTAGTTTCCAGGATACGGTATTACATAATCAATATTTTTGAGTGCGGGACAAGAAACTAATTAATTTGAAATACGGGTGCAAAAAACACTTTAAAAACATCATATAATTTAAATCTAAATAAATAAAATATATATAAAAAAGTTTATCCCTCTAAATCTAATAAAGGGATGAGCATATAAGGTGTACATAAAAGATGTGCACCTAATGTGAACCCCCACACACTATATGTACGTAACTTGTTTTTAGGTGCACATAAAAGATCTAATCAACTTTTGCTTGCACTTTCTATGGCCTTAGTTTTAGGTTGCTGAAGGTCGAAGCTAGAAATTGCTATCACAACCATTGCTTTAATGATTCGTAGAGAAGCTTCATTGCTCCTATTGGGATTATCAATTTACAAAGCTATTAGATTCATATCTCATTTGCTTAATGGTAACCGGCACATTGTGCCGCGATGATAGGTAGCTAGCTTCTTCTAAATAACCTTACGAGTCCTTATTTTCTTGTGTGATTTGCTCCTCGCATAGTCCAAAGATTTATTGACCGTTTGTTTTTATTTGTAGTTCTCAAGATGATGTCACTTTAACTCAAACGGTTCCTCTTGCAACCAAGTATAACATCTTTCTTAGCTTTAGAGGGGAAGACACTCGCGACACTTTTTCAAGTTATCTCTATGAAGCACTTTGCAATGCAAACTTTCATACTTTTATGGATCACAAACTCCACAAAGGAGATAATATCTCACCAATTCTTCTCAAAACAATAGAAGAATCGAGATATCTTTGATCATTTTTTCCAAAGATTATGCTTCTTCCATGTGGTGTATGGATGAGCTCGTTCATATTATGAAATGTAAGGATCAATACGGAAGAACTGTCATCCCTATTTTCTACAATGTAGATCCATCCAATGTTTGCAAACAAAATGAGAGTTTTGGAGATGGATTTGCTAAGCTTAAGCGGAGATTTAAGCACGACCAAGAAAGAGTGCAAGAGTGGAAAAATGCTTTGAGGCGATCAACAAATCTATCTGGATGGGATTCAAAGAATATCAGGTAGCTTCTACTCATTTTTGACTTATTGATTTCTTTTTTTGGGACTAGGCATAATCATTTTTTTAATTAATATTTGTGTTAGGCCTGAACCCAAACTAATCAAAATGATCGTCAAAGACATTTTGAGCAAATTGCATAACAAGTCATCGTTTCATTTGCAAGGATTAGTTGGGATTGATGATCATATTCAAAAAGTTGAAGGGTTACTAGGTGAAGCTTGCATTGTGGGAATATGGGGTATGGGTGGTATAGGCAAGACCACTCTTGCCAAAGTCAGTATTTGACGGTTGACCGCACAATTTGAATCTTTCTACTTTGCTAAAGATGTAAGACAACAAGTAGAAAAGAATAGATTCGATGAATTACGGGAAAAATGCCTTAAAGAATTATTCAAAGATGAGGATATTAACACTTACAATTTAGGATCCACTTTTGTAAAGGGAAGGCTTCATTGTAAAAAAATTCTTTTGGTGCTTGATGATGTGGACAACATTATAGCAATTGAAGATTTAATCAAAGTATGTGGTTGGTTTGGGGAAGGAAGTAGAATTATTATCACATCAAGAGACGAGCAAGTGCTTAAGAATATTTCTGCATATATGACATATCATGTTCCGCGATTGGATCCCCATCAAGCCTTTCATCTCTTTAGTTTAAAAGCTTTTAAGAAAAATGAGCCATCAAAAAGCCATTTGGAGTTATCAAAGTGGGTCGTGGACTATTGTGAAGGAAATCCTTTAGCTCTAATAGTACTAGGTTGCTTTCTTCATGGTAGAGGAGAAGAAGTGTGGAAAAGTGCTATGGAAAAACTAAATCAAACTCTTCACGAGAAAATTTTTAATGTGTTGAAATTGAGTTTTGATGGACTTGATCAGGCACAGAAGAATGTATTTCTTGATCTAGCATTTTCTTAAAAGAACGATGGCCAATTTCTTTGAAAGATTGTAGAAGACACTTATATGCTTCTTACGCACATATTGAGATAAGTGTGCTTAAAGAGAGATCCCTCATTTCAGTGAATAAACATGGTTATATTGAGATGCATGCTCTTTTAATAGAAATGGGGCTTGAAATTTCTAGGCAACAACTAATGTCTAACCCTGAAAAACCCATCCGACTATGGAGGCACCAAGATATTTATCATTTATTCAACAATGACAAGGTAAGACTACTTCTTAATATTACTTTCATCCTTAATATAAGATCTAGTTTGTAGTGTAATTTGCACTAAAAATTTGGTCTTATATTAATAATCGGAGGTAATTTATTTTTTAGTTTTTATTAAATTCTTTATTCTCTTACTATTTTATTTTCCTGTCATGTATTTTCTTGAAATTTATTTGTTTTTTCATTAAAATGTTCGGTAAGTCTCAATATTTACCTAATTAGACTTTTTAAAAAATTCTTTCTCGGACTAAAATTGGTTCTCCTTTTTAGGGTCATTTGATAGCCGACTAAAATTGGTTCTTACAAATCCTTTTTGTTAGGTGTGATTTATTAAGCTTCTTCATCTTTGTAATATTCATATCTTCTTAAGCTTTGAGATAGATTCTAATACATATTTTAAATTTAGAACATGAATGATCGTCAATAAGTTATAAATTATCCACAAAGGTTTACTTTTTACTTTTTACTAATTATCCACAAAGTTATGATCATCAGATTTTACATATAACGGATGGCATTTTGATCTTATGGGTAAAAGAATGGTGCAGTTTTGAATATTTTATGATTCTTTTAAGAAAAATAAGTAAATAACGCACGCTTTCAAAGTATTTTTCTTTGAAAAATCATAAAAAAATTCAAAAATGCGCCATTTTATATACATAAGATATTAAAAAGTCGCTCATTTTATGTAGAATCTAATGATCACAAGAAAAGAAAGAAAGAAACCTCTGAGAGATTAGGGCATCACAAGGAGCAATATAGAGAGGCACATTGCAATCCATGGTTGCAAGTATATGTATTGATCGTGTGTCTTTATGTTCATGATTTTTGAGAAATTCATAGAGTACCTGGAAAACATGAGTTGTGAGAGTTTTTTTAACAAAATGCACTATAGCGTTTTAAATTTGGATATCCCCAAAAGCAGATATGTTTAATTGTTCTGCAATATATATATATATATATATATATATATATTTTTCATTTTTTAGACAATGACAATTGTTTTTCTCTTGATGTGCTATTGCTAGGGGATTGAGGCAATTCGATGTATGTCATTGGATGCAAGCAAGATAAAAAAGACTACATTGAGAGCTAGTGATTTTCGAAAGATGCGTGATTTAATATTTCTTAAGGTTTACAAGTCGATAGGAAGGAGCCTTCAAAATTGAATCTTTGTGAAGATTTGGATTATGTTTCGGAAGAACGAGGTTTTTTAGTTGGGAAGAATATCCACTACCATATGTGCCATTACAATTTTGTGCGAGAATCTAATTAGACTTGTAATGCCCAATAGTAATATCAAACAATTTTTCGATGGAAATCGGTACATATTATTTTTCATATATCATAATACTTTTCATAGGATGGTGTTAATTATGATCTCGCATCAAACATGAACCAAATAATTCACAATTTAAATATAGTAGTAGTTATACTATTTGTTGGGACTCCAAAGATCATCTTGTAAATGCATCGACTTATTTCCTTTAGAATCTCGTAACTTTAATTGGTATGAGAGAAACTCTTGATTAAATTGTACACATGTGTATCTATCCGATTTATTAAACATTACTTCCTTGTTTTCTGTAGCATTTTCCAAATCTAAAGGAAATTCTCTTACGGAATTCAAAACATCTGATAGCACTCCCAGATCTCTCTCATGCCCCTAAGATTGAAATTTTGGATGTTGGTGGCTGTGTGAATTTGACTCAAATCCATTCTTCAACTGTGTTGGGAAAGATAGCCGGCTTTTTTATAGACAATAGTGGGCCAGTGCAGATGAACATTGGGGGCAGTGTTGAAGGGACAAGTTTAGGGTTAGTGATTCGGAACAATTGTTTAAATCTTTATAATTGGTCATTCAATAAAGTGACAATGAAGCTCTTTGTATCTGGCAAGAACATCCTCAGTGTTCGAGTGAAACATATGGTGATGCCTTTGGCTGAGAAAGCAGAATTGGGAGTGGGGTTACGAGTTTGTGGTCTTTACTTCCATTTTTGGGGCAAGTTGAATGGTTAGAGGGTCCGTTGAGTTTGGGGATGATTTCAACCAATATTATACCTATAACTTTCATTCTTATTGGCAAACGAAGGTGCGGGATGAAGTAGTAGAGGATGATGACTTAATGGATGAAGGTGCTACATTAATGGAAGTTGAAGAAGAAGAGGATGATGATGAGTTAATAATGGAATATTGTTGTAGTAACAGTGCTGATATATTGACAAGAGTTCCAAATAGTGTCACTCGTTGGTCATTATTGAGGAAACTGAGATTAAAAGAGAGTGATATTATTGGTAAGGCAGGTAGCACCATTGCTCAAGTCTCAGTTCTCAAATCACTTATCGCACTCTCTCATGATGATTATTGCAGAAGGATTAAACCTCACTTAGATGTAATACTCTCTTTTGACTCCCCAACGTCCGCTTCACGTCGTGATCAGTTCGATATCTATTATAACTTGGAGATGAACGATTCAATGGCTTATACTATTAAAATTTTTTTGCATCTTGTTTATGAGGGTGGCACCTTATGGGTTGAGACTGAAGCCTGGACACGATCACGCCAAAATTTTACAATTTCGTTTTCAAGGAAGCTGGGTTAGAACAGTTCCGGCTCACATGGATTTTATATTGGACTCATCATGAGTTGAGAGTTGTTCGGATTTTATCAGATTATTTAAATAATTACCCTTCATAATTCACGAGGCCTTTTTTATTTCTTCATAATGTTGGGCCTGGGCTATCACTTTCACGTGGATGCACAAATTTTAATTGTTCAATTTTATTTATTCCCTATTTTATGTATATCTCATTTTATGAAAAGGAAAAAAAGAAAGAAAAAGAAAAGGAAAGAGAAGAAAAATAGAGAACCCTAATAAGGGTAATGTGCTGCCCTATTTTGAGTAAGGGAAAAAGAGAGTAGCTTGGATTTTCATTATTTGCATTATTTAGTCTCTTCTATTGTACATTTTATTTAGGGAAAATGACAATCAGGTCTCAAGGATTATAAAAAATTACAAAAAGTCCCAACAGAAATTGACATGATATTATTTGTATTGAAACAAAATTTAGGTTTTTAAATTTTGTTATAAATATAACACTTTTTGTAATAAATGGCCAAGTTTAAAATTTTGTTGCGACTATAACACTTCCTGTTGTAAATATAAAGACTTTTCTCGTTGTAAAAATGACTTCTGTACACTTAGGAATTTGAATTTGAAACAAAATTTAGATGTTTAAATTTTGTTGTGAATATGGCACTTCTTGTTGTAAAAGTTTTTTTTTCCTGTTGTATTTGATATTCTTCGTCTTTTTGTCGTCCAGGTTGGGTTTTTCTTTGTCCTTTACTCCAAAGGGGTAATCGTCTTGCCCGACTTCATTACACGGTTGCTTATAAGGGAGTGTGTCCAATTGGGTGGGTTTTCCAACCAACACTTTCTTTTGATGTCTCTTTTAATATTGGATGCCCAAAAGATGGATGTTGTTCCTCGGCTTCTACTCCCTTTCATTCTTTAGATGGTGATTGTTTATAGTTTGCTTTGTTTTGGTGTTTGTTTGTTTGTACTCTTTGGTTTGCCTTTCCCTTTGATGTTGTTCTTCTTTTGTTCTCCTTCTTTGATTTTGAGCTTTGGAATCGTTTGATGTTTTAATATAAGTATGCTTTGAACAAAAAAAAAAAAAGAAAGTGGGCGCACCCTATCCCTAAAGCATCTTTTCTTATCCGCTGAAATAATAAAAAAAATATACCGTAAAATGTTCCTTAGATTCTACTTTTTTATTTTTTATTTTTTTTCTTATTATGAAATACTTTTTCTTAATTTAAATATACCAGGAGTCAAACTATGCACAAGTTTTTAGTTCCTATGGCTCGGCAGTTTTTTAATACCATCCGCATATCTTATTTGGCTCAGAGCAATTTATTTTTTCTAGTTTTTAATATAGATGTGCTACAACAATATGATAGTTGATTTTCGATATATTATTTGAAAATGGGAATTCTGTGAGAATTCGAATTAAAGTGGGCTGCCCTGCTTCTTGTTATTGTTCCAATTGTTAGAATATGACCCCTTGCCCTTAGTTTAACTGGCGAAGGGGTCGGACTTTCTCACCTAAAGGGAGGGGGGTTTGATCCTAGAGTTGGTCGAGTCTTTGGGGGAGGCATTAAGCGCCTGAAGCAGTGGAAACGCTTGTGGAGGTGGAGGTTTATGTATTCTCCGAACAGTATGCCTGTGGATTAGACTCTAAATGACTTTGGACGTGTGTGTGAGCTTAATCCCTTTCCTAAAATTTTTTTAATCAAAAAAAAAAGTTTGTTAGAATATGATTAAAATATTTATAGATAAGAACCAAGTAAAGACTTATAAACAGAACATGAACCAGAACTTGCACCACAGCACAAGCCAAGTTGCCATATTACAGTATTTCGCCTGCGCTTATGAAATAATATGAATAGTTGGTTTTCGTCTAAAATATAAGATATAAGTTTTATATTTATCAATATTTTCTTAATTTTCTAATATTGATGCTCTATCAATAATAATAATAATAAAATAATTAAGAAAAAAATTAACGAAGATGATTAAAGTATTTTAGAAAATATATATTATATTAATTAATATTTTTAATTAAATGAAATTAAATAAATATATTTTATCTCTCATGCGAGTAACTGTGGTCATTATTCTTAGCATTATTAGTCTGTGCATCGGTTCAGACAAAATGGGTCGGACCATAACTTTTCATTAAAGTTGCTGGGAAAGTAACAGAAGGTACGGAAATGAAATGGAATCCAATGTGAAAAGAGGCACGTTTCACATGCTGTTCATTAGGCTCTGAAGACTCAAAAGCGAATAAAAGTCTATTCCCTGCCATGTACGCTCCAAACACTTGTATGAAATAGTATTTGATACGATTTTTGAATATCAGACTTTTTTTTTTAAAAAAAAAAGGTAAATCGATCCCTTTAAGAAGACTGAATACGTAATACTCCATTTGGTCCTAATTATAAGAGTAAATTTTAGAGTTGGTTTTGGTTCTAATTATAAGAACAAGTTTTAACTTTTGTTAATTTTTTCCTATAATACCCCTATTTATACTTTCTCAATAATAATTAAAGACAATAATAGTTTAATAATACACCTATATATTTTATAAAGTAAATAATATTTGCAACTCATTAATGTCATATAGACCTAAATTATACTTTTTTATATAAAATAATTTTGAGCAATTTTTGTCATATTTTTCCCATATCACCCCTACTAATACTTCTTCCACAATAATTAATTTAACAACACATTTATATTCTATCAAATGAGATATTCTACTTTATTTTTTATTTTTAAATAGAATAATTTTAATATTCCTTTAAGAATATTTTTTTAACTAATTTTATTCTATTAATTAACGTTGCTTCTTCTTTTAACTAATTAGTGTTTTTATATAAACATATCTTGTAATGGAGAAATGAGCTGGACTACTTGTGCCCACAGGAAGAAATGTAGAAGGTGAAATCCAGGTGCTTTCTTTGTCATTACCAGGCCCTTTATGTGAACAAAGTCTTCCAATTGGAGCACAAGACAGACAAGGAAAGATGGATTCAAATTAATTAACGGCATTTTAAATTTTGAGTAAGGGTATTTTAGGAAAATACACATAATTAACTAATTTAATTTCCTTCCTTAATCTCTCCAAATTATGATAATTTGCTCTTATAATTAGGACCGGAGGAAGTACATAGTTACTAACAATAGTACTATTAGTTACTATTTTTAACCTTGAGTTCACTTGACAGGAAAAAAAAAAGTTATTGATTTTTTTATCCCCAAACAAATTACCTACCCAATATTTTTTTATCCCACTACTTATTACTTTCTGGTCCTAATTATAGGAGCAAATTACTAGAATTTGGAGAGATTAAGGAAGGAAGTTAAATTAATTAATTATGTATATTTTTCTAAAATACCCTATAGAATAGGAATTTGATTGGAATTTACTCCCCTGCTACTGTGCATCAGAAACAAAAAGAAGGAAAAACAAAAGTCTGGAGTGTTCTACCAATTAGTATTGGAATTTACTCCTCTCCAAATTCTGTAATTTATTTTACTTATCGTGCATAATACTTTGTATTATACTTGATGTGTTTATGGCATAAAATTAATTGTAATAAAAGAAGAAATAAAATTAGTTAAAAAAAATTCTTAAAGCACAGAAAAACAATGCTTTGACATTTAAAATGTACCTAATATGCGCTGTTTAAGCATGAGTTGATTATTTCTTTTCCCGACTTCATCTAATGACCTAACCAACTTTTTAACGTGCTTGCGATTTGACAAGGGAGAGGAGGAGCCGATGTGTCAACACAGTACCGCCAATTTCTATCCTTGCGTGGCCATCCATCGGATGCAATGTGTCAATTTAACGGTTCACGTGGCAATTCGCGTGACGATAGGGCATTTTTGCTACGATTTTAATACTTCGAGGGCAAATAAGAGACAAAAAAAACTTTCGTCTTACCGAGTACTCCATAGTGAAAACGTCCATGACATTTAAGACTCTTATCCTTAAATTAGTTTATCAATATAATAACATATTAAATAATTATAAAAAAAGAGGTTATCTTTTTCTTTCTTTGTTTTCTAAGTTGATTTTAAGAATAGATGAAGTGGGGAATGATACTCCCTTTTTTTCTTAACAAATATATTCTGCTAAAAGTTTTGTTAATTTCTTGTTTCTTCTAGTGTTGAATCTTGTCCCCGGCTACCTTACCGGTGTAGATCTAATAAACTTTTGCATGCACTTTCTATGGCTTTAGTTTCGGGTTGTTGAAGGTCGAAGCTAGAAATTGCTATCACAACCATTGCTTTAATGATGTGTAGAGAAGCTTCATTGCTCCTATTGGGATTATCAATTTACAAAGTTATCAGATTTATATCTCATTCGCTTAATGGTAACCGACTTGTTGGTGTTGATGATAGGTAGCTAGCTTCTTCTAAATAACCTTACAGCCCTTATTTCCTTGTGTGATTTGCTCCTGCATAGTCCAGTATTTGTTGACAGTTTGTTTCTATTTGTAGTTCTCAAGATGATGTGACTTTAACTCAAATGGTTCCTCTTGCAACCAAGTATAACATATTTCTTAGCTTTAGAGGGGAAGACACTCGCGACACTTTCTCAAATTATCTCTATGAAGCACTTTGCAACACTAACATTCATACCTTTATGGATCACAAGGTCCACAAAGGAGATAATATCTCACCAATTCTTCTCAAAACAATAGAAGAATCCGAGATATCTTTGATTATTTTTTCCAAAGATTATGCTTCTTCCACGTGGTGTATGGATGAACTCGTTCATATTATGAAATGTAAGGATCAATATGGAAGAAGTGTCATCCCTATTTTCTACAATGTAGATCCATCCAATGTTCGCAAACAAAATGGGAGGTTTGGAGATGGATTTGCTAAGCTTAAGCAGAGATTTAAGCATGACCAAAAAAGAGTGCGGAGTGGGAAAATGCTTTGAGGCGATCAACAAATCTATCTGGATGGGATTCAAAGAATATCGAGTAGCTTCTACTCATTTTTCACTTATTGATTTCTTTTTTTGGGACTACGCATAATCATCTTTCAATTAATATTTGTGTTAGGCCTGAACCCAAACTAATCAAAATGATTGTCAAAGACATTTTAAGCCAATTGCATAACACGTCATTGTTTCATTTGGAAGGCTTAGTTGGGATTGATTATCATATTCAAAAAGTTGAAGGGTTACTAAGTGAAGCTCGCATTGTGGGAATATGGGGTATGGGTGGTATAGGCAAGACCACTCTTGCCAAAGTCAGTATTTGACAGTTGACGGCACAATTTGAATCTTTCTACTTTGCTAAAGATGTAAGACAACAAGTAGAAAAGAATAGATTGGATGAATTACGGAAAAATGCCTTAAAGAATTATTCAAAGATGAGGATATTAACACTTACAATTTAGGATCCACTTTTGTGAAGGAAAGGCTTCACCGTAAAAAAATTCTTTTGGTGCTTGATGATGTGGATAGTGTTATAGCCATTGAAGATTTAATAAAAGCAAGTGGTTGGTTTGGGGAAGGAAGTAGAATTATCATCACATCAAGAGACGAGCAAGTGCTTAAGAATACTTATGCATACATAACATATCATGTTCCGCGATTGGATCCCCATCAAGCCTTTCATCTCTTTAGTTTAAAAGCTTTTAAGCAAAATGAGCCGTCAAAAAGCCATTTGGAGTTATCAAAGTGGGTAGTGGACTATTGTGAAGGAAATCCTTTAGCCCTAATAGTATTGGGTTGCTTTCTTCATGGTAGAGGAGAAGAAGCGTGGAAAAGTGCTATGGAAAAACTAAATCAAACTCTTCATGAGAAAATTTTTAATATGTTGAAATTGAGTTTTGATGGACTTGATGACACACAGAAGAATGTATTTCTCGATCTAGCATTTTTCTCAAAAGAACGATGCGAATTTCTTTGAAAGATTGTAGAAGACACTTATATGATTCTTCTGCACATATTGAGATAAGTGTTCTTAAAGAGAGATCCCTCATTTCAGTGAATGAACATGGTTATATTGAGATGCATGCTCTTTTAATAGAAATGGGGCTTAAAATTTCTCGGCAACAATTAATGTCTAACCCTGAAAAACCCATTCGACTATGGAGGCACCAGGATATTTATCATTTATTCAACAATGACAAGGTAATACTACTTGTCCTTAATATAAGATCTAGTTTATAGTGTAATTTGCACTAAAAATCTAGTCTTATATTAATAATCGAAAGTAATTTATTTTTTAGTTTTTATTAAATTCTATATTCTCTTACTATTTTATTTCACCGTCATGTATTTTCTTGGAAGTTATTTGTTTATTCATTAAAATGTTCGGTAAGTCTCAATATTTGCCTAATTAGACTTTTAAAAAAATTCTTTCTCGGACTAAAATTAGTTCTCTGTTTTAGGTTCATTTGATAGCTAACTAAAATTGGTTCTGACAAAGCCTTTTTGTTAGGTGTGATTTATTAAGCTTCTTCATCTTTGTAATATTCATATCTTCTTAAGCTTTGAGATAGATTCTAATATATATTTTAGATTTAGAACATGAATGATCGTCAATAAGTTATAAATTATCCACAAAGGTTTACTTTTTACTAATATTCATTAATAATTCATGTCGTATAAAAGTTATGATCATCAGATTTTACATATAACGGATGGCATTTTGATCTTATGGGTAAAAGAATGGTGCGTTTTGAATATTTTATGATTCTTTTAAGAAAAATAAGTAAATAACGCACAGTTTCAAAGTATTTTTCTTTGAAAAATCATAAAAAATGTGCCATTTTATATACATTAGATATTAAAAAGTCACTCATTTTATGTGGAATCTAATGATCACAAGAAAAAAAGGAAAAAAAAAACCTACGAGAGATTAGGGCATCACAAGGAGCAATATAGAGAGGCACATTCCAATCCGTGGTTGCAAGTATATGTATTGATAGTGTGTCTCCATGTTCATAATTTTTGAGAAATTCCTATAGTACCCGAGAAAACATGAGTTGTGAGAATTTTTTAACAAAATGCACTATAGCATTTTTGATTTGGATATCCCCAAAAGCAGATATATTTAATTGTTTTGCAATATTTATTTATTTTTTTTCATTTTTTAGACAATGACAATTGTTTTTCTCTTGATTTGCTATTGCTAGGGGATTGAGGCAATTCGATGTATGTCATTGGATGCAAGCAAGATAAAAAAGACTACATTGAGAGCTAGTGATTTTCGAAAGATGCGTGATTTAATATTCCTTAAGTTTACAAGTCGATAGGAAGGAGCCTTCAAAATTGAATCTTTGTGAAGATTTGGATTATGTTTCGGAAGAACTAAGGTTTTTAGTTGGGAAGAATATCCACTATCATATGTGCCATTACAATTTTGTGCGAGAGAATCTAATAAAACTTACAATGCCTGATAGTAATATCAAACAATTTTCCGATGGAAATCAGGTACATATTATTTTTCCTATATCATAATACTTTTCATAGGGTGGTGCTAATTATGATCTCGCATCAAACATGAACCAAATAATTCACAATTTAAATACAGTAGTAGTTATACTATTTGTTGGGACTCCAAAGATCATTTTGTAAATGCATCGACTTATTTCCTTTAGAATCTCATAACTTTAATTGGTAGGAGAGAAACTCTTGATTAAATTGTACGCATGTGTATCTATCCGATTTATTAAACATTACTTCCTTGTTTTCTGCAGCATTTTCCAAATCTAAAGGAAATTCACTTATGGAATTCAAAACATATGATAGCACTCCCAGATCTCTCTCATACCCCTAAGATTGAAATTTTGAATGTTAGTGGTTGTGTGAATTTGGCTCAAATCCATTCTTCAACTGTGCTGGGAAAGATAGCCCTATTTCGGATAGACAATAATGGGCCAGTGCAGATGAACATTGGGGGCAGTGTTGAAGGGACAAGTTCAGGGTTAGTGATTAGGAACAATTATTTAAATCTTTACAATTGGTCATTCAATAAAGTGACGACGAAGCTCTTTGTATCTGACAAGAACATCTTTAGCATTCGAGTGAAACATGTGGTGATGCCTTTGGCCGAGAAAGCAGAATTGGGAGTGGGGTTATAGAGTTTGGTGTCTTTACTTCCATTTTTGGTGCAAGTTGCATGGTTAGAGAGTCCAGTTGAGTTTGGGGATGATTTCAACCTATATTATACCTATAACTTTCATGCTTATTGGGCGACGAAGGGTCGGGATGAAGTAGTAGAGGATGATGACTTAGTGGATGAAGGTGCTACGTTAATGGAAGTTGAAGAAGAAGAGGATGATGATGAGTTAATAATGGAATATTGTTGTAGTAACAGTGCTGATATATTTATAAGAGTTCCAAATAGTGTCACTCGCTGGTCATTGTTGACGCATCTGAGAATAAAAGAGAGTGATATTATTAGTAATGCAGGTAGCACCATGGCTCAAGTCCCAATTCTCAAATCACTTATCGCACTCTCTCATGATGATTATTGCAGAAGTATTAAACCTCACTTAGATGTAATACTCTCTTTTGACTCCCCAACGTCCGCTTCACGTCGTGATTGGTTCCACATCTTTTATAACTTGGACATGAACCAAGAACTACCTTATAAGTTAAACAATTTTTTGCATCTTCTTTATGAGGGTGGCACCTTATGGGTTGAGACTGCAGCCTCGAGACCATCACGCCAAAATTTTACAATTTCGTTTTCAAGGAAGCTGGGTTAGAACAGTTCCGGCTCACATTGTTTTTATATTGTACTCATCATGAAGAGTTGTTCGGATTTTGTCATATTATTTAAATAATTACCCTTTAACAATTCATGAGGCCTTTTTCATTTCTTCATAATGTTGGGCCTGGGTTATCACTTTTACGTGGAGGCACAAATTTTAATTGTTCAATTTTATTTATTCACTATTTTATGTATATCTCATTTTATGAAAAGAAAAAAAAGAAAGAAAAAGAAAAGGAAAGAAAAAAAAAGAGAACCTAATAGGGGTAATGTCTTTGCCATATTTTGAGTGAGGGAAAAAGAGAGTAGCATGGATTTTCATTATTTGCATTATTTAGTCTCTTTTATTGTACATTTTATTTAGGGAAAATGACAGTCAGGTCTCAAGGATCATAAAAAATTACAAAAAAGTCCCAACAGAAATTTATATATCAAAGGGACTTTTTTTGTATTATTTGTACTGAAACAAAATCCAGGTTTTTAAATTTTGTTATAAATATAGCATTTCCTATTGTGAATGGCCAGGTTTAAAATTTTGTTGTGACTATAGCACTTCTGTTGTAAATCTAGCATTTTTCCGTTGTAAAAATGACCTTTGTACGCTTAGGGACTTGAATTTGAAACAAAATTCAGGTGTTTAAATTTTGTTATGAATATGGCACTTCCTATTGTAAATATTGTTTTTTTTTTTCCTGTTGTGAATGGCTAGGTTTTTAAATTTTGTTGTAAATATAGTACTTTTCATTATAAATATAGCACTTCATGTTGTTAATAGAAATAATATCAAAAAAAGTCCCTAAGGATTTTTTTGATATGTGAATTTTTTTGGGTCTTTTTTGTAATTTTTTATGGTCCTTGGACCTCGACCGTCATTTTCCCTTTTATTTATATATGTGTGTGTGTTGCTTTGCATGTTTCTTTGTTTGTTTTCTTTTATTTAAAGGCCAACTTTTCTAGGTCCAACTTCCAAGTATTGAAGTAATTATGATATATGAATTAATTATCGGACCATATATATATATATATATATATTTAGAATATATTTCCACTTTCTTTGCCAACATTAAATTAAAATATATTTCCAAAACTTTGTTCCCGAACATATATATTAGGGGGATAATACAATGCTATGAAATTGGCGGGTATCATTATATTAATTAAGGTCTTCACAACCAATTGACCGACATTAAGTTTATCTTGACTTATCATAATCATATCAATTGAGGCACTCGGACTCGTCATTCATATCACCTCCACTTGTCATTGGTAGCACTTTGACTTGTCATTAGTGATAATGTGCTACTAATAACAAGTCAAGATATATAAAATAGTCTTTTTACAATTTCAATAAATTATCTATAGGTCCCTTGGGACTTCATATCAATGTGATGATTCACCATGAAAAAATTATTCTCGTGGTTGATGAAGTGGAGATTTAATCAAAGGATGTGGTTGGTTTAAGAAAGTAGAATTATTATTACATCAAGAGACATGCAAGTACTTAAAAATACTTCTGCATCAATAACATATCATGTTTCGCAATTGGATTCCCACCAAGCCTTTCAAAAAGCTATTTGGAGTTATCAAAGTGGGTAGTGGAATATTGTGAAGGAAATCCATTAGCCCTAACAATACTAGGTTGCTTTCTTCATGGCAGAGCTAGGTAAAGAAGAGTGGGAAAGTGCTATGAAAGAACTAAATCAAACTCTTCATAAGTTCATTTTTAATGTGTTGAAATTGAGTGTTGATGGACTTGATGGCATACGAAGAATGTATTTCTCCATCTAACATTTTTCTCGAACAAAGCATGGGGGATTTCTTTGGATGATTGTACAAGACGCTTATTGATTGAATCATATTTTTATATGATTTTTCATAATTAAATTGGGATTCTTAATGCATTTTCTAGGACATTATTGCATTATTAAACATTACTTTGAGTTAGGAACATTTGTATTGAATTAAGTGTAATTAAGGGTAAAATAGTCATAATTTGTTAATTATTCATGCAAATGATTTCTTGGACTTTTGATGCTACACGCGTGCTTAATTTTGCGTTGTAGGTGTTCAAAAAGAAAATATGAGATTTTGGAGGGTCGAAATTAATATTTTGAGGACTTGGGTAAAAATTACGTAAAAGGTTCCTATAATTTTTGGAAATTACAATCAATGAAGAAAAGGGCCAAATAAAATTACGAGAAAATACCCATATTTTTTGAAATTGCATAGCGGCCCGAAAGTGTTTCATCAATTTACATATAAGTCGCTCCTCCAGAACCTTTAAAAATTACAGATACGTCCCTGGTCAAAATAGGTTTTGACCAAGGACCTTCTCCCTCATCAGATAGAAGACGGACCCGAGATATTACGAAGAATAAGCCGCTGAGACTGAAAAAGGGGATCTTTCTCCTTCCTTCCCTTTCTTCATTACTCTCGCCGGCGGCATCATCCACCACCAAGTCCGCCGGCAAGCTTCACCGTCACACCCACCTCCATCGTGCTCCGTCACCACCACCATTCTTCCTCCCTTTACACCACCACCGACCACCACCACCTCCTCCTTATTCCTTTCGACTTGCAAAAGCGCGCGGAAGTGCGGACGGACCGGAGCGGATCGCACCATGAGAGCTTCTTCACACCACCTCCGCCGTCGTTCTTCGTATAACCACCGTCGCCCTCTTTCTCTTTTCCAATGATTCCGTCAATTTCCACTTGATTCGATATGCTCGTGTGGAGTTCTCCAATATCTATCGAGGCTTTCAATTCTTGGGGATGGACGGAGTTTTGGAGCTTCAATCGAGGAGTTTTTAGTTTAATTCATTCTCTCATTTGTGTTTTTTGATTTCCTAGTTCTAGAACACCATTCTATAGCTTGAGACTGAGATGCCTTTTGTTTTTCTCCATGGATTTCTGTAATTGAATTGGATTTTGTGATTTGGTGTCTAGATTAATATATTTCTTTTATAGAGTCCAATGATATTATATAAATTAGCAGGGTTGATTTGTCCTTTTGAGTGATTGTTTAGTAATCAATTTTAAGAAGATCCATGTTGGATTATTCCAATTTTAATTGCTGGCTTTAAACAATATCTTAAGAGATAATGGTTCTCTATGTTTGTAGGAGCTACTATTAAATGGGAATATTAGACTCAAGTATTATCTTGAGTTTTTTTAAAAAAAAAACTTGATGAATTTTAACTCTCATAATCTCTTAATTGAATTATGATAGTTACTAGAGCAAATGAGAATGAAGGACCTAGAGGAAAAAATATTTAATGAGAAGGATCATAAAAATTGTAATTATTTAGAAGGACCAAATATAAAAATTACAAATTAAAAATACTAACATACCCCTACTAAAATCTTCTCATTCCCTTCTATATTCTCTCTCATATTCTATTTTTAAAACTAATACAAAATTCTAAATTTTGCTAAATTAAATAAAATCTTTCTCAAATTTTTATTTCTCACAACTTGCATAGATATCTATGAAAAAAAATTACACACTCTTCAATTTTATCAAAATTATAATTTTTTAACATCAACAAAAATTTTAATAAAAAGAAAATATAATTTTAATGAAAATCAAGGTCTTTTGTAATTTATTATATATGTTAAACCGAAAAAGTTTATATGATTTATTTTTATTTTAGAAGAAATTTATGTGGGCTAAAAATTCATTTAATGTTAATAAAATAAAATAAAAAATCTATTATATCTTGAAAAAACATGAAATGAGTTTAGTTTTTTATTTTTATGAAAAGATCTTTATTGATATTAACGTTGATATTTGATAATATAAATATGAAAATTTAATAATATATTTGTTAATTAAATTGTCTATTGATTATATGAATATGGAACTTGTTAAAAATTAAAATTTTAAAAAATATGAGTTTGAACCGTATAGTTAATTAAATAATATATTGATTTTATATGAGTATGAAACATGGTGGAAAAAAAAGGAGATATTATTATATTGCAAAAGAATGATGGGCGGTTTTAGTTTCAATTTTAATCATTTTTTAATTATGAATATAAGAGATAATGTATGAGGTTTAACTAGGGACAATTTAGTCATTTTAAATTTATATGATGATGTTTAGTCATTCTAAGTAATTACAATTGTTATGATCCTTCTCAATAAATATATTTTCCTCCACGTCCTTCATTATAATTTTCCCTAGTTACTACTCCATTTCTAAGAGCATTCATTATACATTTCATACTTCATTACATTTTCTAAAGAAAATACCAAAAACAATAGTTAGTAGTTGATTCAATTGTATTCTTATTTCGTTTATTAATTTGAAAACAAAAACCAATTTTTCCCTTGTTTTCATTGCATTTACATGGCATTTGAATTATTTAGGATTTAATAAAAGACTCCTTGAGAAGAGAGAATGATTTTATGTTTGTCTATACGTAATCCTTGGTTAATTTTTTATTATGGACCCCCAAGACTAACGACAAAAGGCTCTCATCACTTACATGATTTTTCTACACATATTGAGATAAGTGTACTTAAAGAGAGATCCTCCATTTCAGTGAATGAATATGGTGATATTGAGATGCATGTTCTTTTAATGGAAATGGGGCTTCAAATCTCTAGGCAACAACTAATATCTAACCTTGAAAAATACATTCGACTATGGAGGCACTGGGATATTTATCATGTATTACACAATGACAAGGTAATACTATTTCGGTCCTGGCCTATTTTATAATATAATTTACATTACAAATTAGATCTTATATTAATAATCGGAGGTAATTTATTTTTTAGTATTTACTAAATTATTTATTCTCTTAATATTTTATTTCATTGTCATGTATTTTCTTGAAAGTTATTTTTTTATTCCTTAAAATGTTTGGTAAGTCTCAATATTTGCCTAATTAGACTTTTAAGAAAAAAATCTTTCTCGGACTAAAATTGGTTACGGCAAAGCCTTTTTGTTAGGTGTGATTTATTACTCTTCTTAATCTTTATAATATTCATATCTTCTTAAGCTTTGAGATAGATTCTAAGATATATTTTAAATTTTAGAACATGAACAATTGTCAATAAGTTATACACTATCCACAAAGGTTTACATTTTAGTATTCATTAATAATTCACGTAGTATAAAAGTTATAGTGTGAACCGACACATGCATACCCTTACTCGTTTTATTGATAAAAAATGTTTATACTACAAAATATACAAATTATGAAATTTGAATAGAATTTTTTTTATTTATAAATTTAATTTATGCTTAGGGGTTTTAAATACTCAATTATAAATGAAATATAAACGAGTGCATGTAAGCGATTCATAGCCCTCGAGCTAGCGTGTGTATTTATTTTGACAAATTTATTTATTATAAGATAAGATGAATTATTTGAATAAAGTGCACCAAAGTATATTCATTTAGATTTTTCTAAAAGAAATATATTTAATTGTTCTATTTGTTAATTCACATTTTTTACATATTATAAATCATGATGATTTGTTTTCTCCCATCTCTCATATGGATAATCACGATGAAGAAAGGTTCCTCAAGGAAACTTAGACCAGAAACAACCCTAATCTAAATCGTCGAATTACATGGAAGATAATTAATAAAGTCACTAATTGGTGATTTAAAGGGCAGAAAAAACAAAAAGAAAAGAATTTAAAAGAAAAAAGACAAAATAAAACTGATGGCGTCTTCAACATAGCTATATGCCTGTATCTTGGCAGAAAACAAACAGAAGTACAAGGACACTGAGTTGATTTTTCAATGCAGGATTTAGAAATTTTATCTTTTAGTGACAGATGACCCTTGGATGGCCTTACAAGTTAGCCACAGACTGGAGTAACTTTATTTTTACTTTGACCCATATGACCGAAAGGTTTGGTTCAACACCTTTTTGAATCTTTGATTATTTATGCATGCAAGTTTGTTACACGCAAGATTTCTGATATAATTCACCAGCACCTAGTTCAGATTCAGACAAATCCAGTTTAAATCATAGATGGCTGGGACCGAAATACTAACCAAGACCAATGGCATCGGAACTCTTCATGATCCTCAGTCTCCTGCATGTATCAATGAACATCCTGCAAATTGTTGAAATACGAGATTCATGACTGATAGAAAATATTACAATAAAGCAAATGAGATGCAACTTTGTTTTAACAGTCTCAAAGGAAAGATTTTTAGTGGCGAGCAAAAACATCAACCATCATTTGCTATTCAATAAGCTAATTCTCAAAAGGGAAATCCATTCCCTCAGATCAACCAGGCCATTAGTAATACACATTTAATTCTTCAGCCCTCAAACATGATATCCACAGACAACAATATTATGGAACAACTTTGCTTTGATCAGCGCATGCATGCCTGATATGCCTAATTCTCTAAAATTCATTTCTGCCGCAGATAAGAATTCTAAGTTGCAATTATGGCATATTTCCAACTTTTCAAGCCAAATGTCAGCTTACAATCATGAGAATCTATAGATGGAGCCAGCTTCGTAATATCTATTATCAACACAAAAAATTCACCACATCACAATATGAAAAGATCCACAATGCTACAAGCGACATGCTTTTATTTTGTTCATATGTCTAAAAAGTTTGTTCTGCCTATAAAGAAATACCAGATAAAAAAGAAAAGAAATTCATTGGTTTGTCAGAACTTACTCCCAAGGAACATCACCCACAAGCATCCAGTCCCCATCTTTGTCCTCATAGGTTAGAACATATTCAGACCCATGAAGCACATCTTTCTCCCCATCTTTGTATTAGCTGCTACATATTTTTTCACTGCCCATTCAAATTACAACAGCAAACACACGTGCTTCTGCAAACACATCCAAACTACATTTTTTCACTGCTTTCTAAACCCTAAATTACAACAGCAAACAAAGTTTCACTCAAACAAACAAAACTAAAATTGAAAATTCTATTTTCACATAAGCAACAGGTTTTAGCATCATAGCCACCCAGGCTAACTCAAGTGGGAAGAGAGGAGTAGGATGCGGATAGTGGTGTGATGCTACCAAAATTTAACTAAGCACCGCAAGTGTACGGGTCATGAAAATAGTAAGTGGCAAATCAAGGTCATCCCACAGAGACTCAATCGAACTAGTGATTAGGTGTTAAATTTCCTTTTTTTCGTTTAAGTTGAGCAAATCAAAATTGTATCCAATAATAATAAAAAGAATTTTAATAAATACAAGAACTTTCAAAGAGAAAGCGAATTCAAATATCAAGAGACAACTTAGAGATATTAATCTCTTGTTTGTTTTTTAGATTTTATTCCCACTAAATTAATTCTAACTTAACTTCATCAGTTAATCTAGAGTATTAAAATATTAATGTGTATAAATGTCTCTCGGTCCATTTATATACATATCTCAATTAATTATATAATGTCTCATATGATTAATTAAGACGCAATTCAAATTGGGCTCACTCTAATTTGATTATGCGGAGCTAGGTATATGTTTATCCTAGATGCAAATTAGATTAAAATCTAATTCCACATTATTTAATTTAAGATTTCCTTTGTCAAGTTTAATCCTAAATCCCAAAACATATTTAATAGTGGCCAATCACTCAACAATGAATAATCAAAACAAGATTAAATAAACTGAATTACCATTAACCAAAACTAATTAGTGGGAATAATTTCTAAGTCTGAAACAAGTTCATAATACTCTAAGTTGCGAAGGAAAAGTTAGCCACACATGGCTTTAAACATAAGACCAATATCTGAGCAAAAAAACAAACATAACACCATTAAATTCAGAGTTAAAAGCCATAAAAATAATCAAAGGCAAATGGGTAAAGTTCAGACAAACAGCCCCCACTATTGCGCCTCTGTTTTCCAATTCCAGTCGTAAGCTACACTGTGCAGCGTAGAAAATGATTCTCACTCAAACTCGCCATCCTCTTGCACAAGCAGCTCTGTTTCTCCGCTCTTTCTCCAGCGAAAAATAATCACGATGCAGCTCTCCAATGCCGCCTCTCTTTGTTTCTCTCTTCTGCACAGCGTTTCTTCTTTTCAGCACTCCTCCACCGATGATGTACAGTGCTCCCTTCAAAATGCCGCCGCTGCTCTCTCGCTCAAGTCCCCCAGAAAACCCAATATGAGTCGTGTCCTCTTTTCAATAGCCGCCTCTGCTTCTTTTTATTCCATTCGTAGCTTTAAGTCTTGATTAGGTCTTCCATTCAAATTCGTCGGCCCAATCCATACAATCCCCAATGTTGCCCAAGCAAGCAATGAATTGGAAATGATAATCGTGCCCCTGGTGCTCTCTGATTGTAAAAGAAAAAAAAAGAAAAAAAAAGAAAAAAATTATATAATAATAATAATAATAATAATAATAATAATAAACTGAATTTTTATTTCTTCTTTTCTTTTTTTAAAACTTACCATTATCATTATTTATTTCCTAAACTCAAAAACTTTTAAATGATGTATCCAGATTGATATCTCTTAAAATTTCAATAAAATCTCTTTAAATTAGTAATAATGACTTCTCAAATATATCAAAATATATCTTAAATCTATTAAAAATAAGAAGTCATCATGGTGGGGTCAAAGTTTCACACTCTCCAGATGTAACCCAAAAAAACAGGGCTCACCAGTTATATATATGATTATTGTGTGTTGGGTTAATTACCCAAACACTGTCAGTTCTGCAGACCCATAGTTTTGACAAATGCTTTTTGTATTATATATTATCAGAAACTTCTCCCTGATCCAAGCCAAAAAATTATATGGAAACAAACAAAAGCATCTTATTCTATAAATTTTTCAGGGTACTAATGAAAGCTAAGGATTTGAATCTTGGACGAGTAATTTAAGGTTGATGTACTCAGAAATTCACCCACAATTATCCATAAATCCGGGAAGTAAAGAGGGTGAAAAGGCAAACCCAAGGCACTGGGGGAAGGTGACAGAAATTTTCTTGCCTCTTGATGTTTTCTTAAAGAGGCAAAAAGGAATTCCTAAGATAATGACCGAGGTGACTTAATCACACATCTTTTCTTGACGGTTGGTTTAAATCATTATAAGTATTGAATTGTTTATACAAATATTATGCTTCAGTAGCTAATTTACATGAGATACCATGTTATTAGTTAAAACTTAATCACACACACACACACATCATAATATATATCATATTGGCAGCAACACCACTTTCTTCAGAACCTGAAGTAAAGAAACCAGAAACTACAATAACAAAAGTAAAAACCTGCTTCAAGATCAAGCATCTAAACAAGCATCAATGTGATATTCACACCAGCAATGGGAAATGGGTATTCCCAAACTGAATGATCTCCTTCTTGCTTCCTCAAAAGATCCTGAAAAGATTTCTATGAAATGAAAAGTTTAAGTTATATGATGATGACAAAAGTGGCAAAATAATTAGGGAAAAATAGATTACGGAAAAGGTTAATTTATATGCAATGAAACCAAGGGTTAATTCGAAAAGAACATTTCATATTTAATGTCATTTATTTTGATATGGTCAAGGGAAATAGATTAAATATTTAAAGAGATGTTTATCACACCAAGTGCATGCATACAAAAACAAAGGAGTTTATTTTTCTTTTTGAAATCACATGGACCAACAAAACCCAATACTTTGAATATTCAGTAAAACAGTAATCTAATACATAAATTATCCTTTCAAACACAACAAAAAAACATGCAATTTGACAGATCATTTGAGAAAACAAGATCGTGAGATCATAAAATTAAAATCATACTCTTGTACAAGTTACTCATAAAATGCTGGAACATCTTTCCTGAAGATAAAGAAAATGTATGGAAAAGGAACAAATTATAGATATATTCATATGGGAAAAAATATCAAAGTAAAACAGTCTAAATGAGAAAAGACTTCTTAAGGTCAGTAACATAAAAGTCTGGATCCACTGACTGTTGGTTTTCTTTATATATGGCAAGCAGCAAATATATCTGTTCAAATTAGCAATCTCTTAATCCCAATAGGGTACATAAACTAAGGGGGCAAGGAGAAATGAAAGGAAAATCATCCTTCAAGTTAAAGCAAATAGACACCCAATAAGTGATAACACCAGTATCATTATTTGATCAAACTAATCAAAGCTTCTGTAATTCAGATGAGTTGATGTTCAAAATGGTAAGCTTTGCATTTGAAACATTAATTTTTATCAACCAAATCCAAGCCACAAGAATTTTCATTCAAAGATCAGAAAGGAATAAATAAAATGAAGGAGGAGATCATACTGAAAAATTTCTGGCAAATAACAGCAAATTTTCCAATGAAATAAAACCACAGCCCCTGCCAAATAATTTCACATTAATTAAAACCAAGAGCAACATGGATTTAGGACATAAAGAGATCAGTCATCTAGTAGGAATTAACCAGGACATCATCTACCTAAAATCAGTTGATGGGTCTTTTCCTTGCCACCCCATTTCCTTCCATTGTTCAGATTTCAGATCACGGAGTTCTTCCTCAGGAAAGGCAGCATTCCATAAAGCCCTTGTGGCATCCTAAAATACAACAACTATGTGAATTACAACCATAAACCAAAGAAAAAATGTGTGTATGTGTATATAGTCTAAGCAAGGATGAAATCTTCAACGAGTTAATGTTTGCCAAAAATATTAAGAGAAAAGATACCTGGTGCTCAGGTATCAAGCCATCATAGGGAATTTCTATACGGTTCTGTAGCCTCTGCAGGCACTCCTCCTAAGAGTCCAAGATTCAAAATCATGAATATAGGTTGTAGCATATTTATAACTAAAAATATTTTATAAAATGAAACAGTAGGAAGTGAACACATTATGGAAATCCAAGCAAGAATACAGAGAGTAGAGCAAACATTTGAATCAATTAAATTATTAAAAAAATAGTCAGGTTAAACCTAAGTTTCATGATACTTGTTACAATAGATAAATGCAAATATTCATGACGACGAGAACGAACTCGAAGAAGCAGCTGGAGAGAACGAAGTCAGACACTCACTTGAATGAAGGACCAAATCTGCAAAATGCTAATCACAGCTAGAGAGAACTAACTCAGGGACGACGAGAATGAACGAGACTATGGGAGAGATGACGGTGAAGATCGATTAAAACGGAGGAGGAGGAGGCTAGGGACAGAGCGTGTGAAGAAGCGGCTGAAGGGGACAAAAACTGAAGTGCGAGGGACAGAGCGTGTGGGGAGAAGCGGCTGAAAGGGTGAGCCTGATGGAAGATGGGGTTCCAGATTGACTGAGTATGTGGGCATTTGGGCGTCCTAAAAATGTGTGAGGACGCCAAAGGCATTTTGGCGTTCTGAAAATGTGTGAGGACGCAAAAAATTCTATTAAGGCGTCCTTACTCATATTTAAGACACCAAAAAGTAAAAACTAATCTTAAAAAATTAGCTAGTGCCAAAAAAATTATATTTTAAGCGTCTTGAAACTTCTTTAGGATGCCAAAAAATTCTATTAAAGCGTCCTTAATTATATTCAAAACACCAAAAAAGTAAAAATCATTCCAAAAAATTCCTGAAATGGCGCCATGGCACTAAACAATTAATTTTTAGCAATTTTAGGTGTCCTGAAAGTCTTTTAGGATTCCTTAATTAATTTTAGATGTCCTAAAATATATTTTAGGATGCCAAATGCTTAGAATTCAAGTATATAATTATAAGAATGCCATGTGTTTCATTTTTAACTTCTCTTTTTAAAATAAGGATGTCTTTTAGGGAAGTAGTAACCTTTTTTGTAGTAATGCGGACAACGTCGACCCAAAAAGCTGGGTGACTTTTGTCTAGGCTAGGAGGAGCCAGTGGGACAGGTATGTTTTTTTTAATAATTATTGTAATATATTTTTAATGTTAATTGCAATTAAATCGACAATACAAGAATAATACAATTTAGTTTAAATATAGTTTAAACCTAAATCAGATTGAAATTAAATATATCAAAATTTATAGTTTATCATATTCAACATAAATTTTTTTATAAAATTTATATATAAAATTATTTAATATATTAAAACAATTATAAATTTAACAAAAATCATAATATGTTTGATTAGCATCCTCTTCAATTTCTTTGTATTTTTATCATGTTGCCTCTAATTATTCTATTATCTCTCTTAATCTTTCTTTCCATGCTATAGATTTTTTCTTTCATACTTTTTCACAACATCTACTCTTTTTTTAATTAAATACTTATAATTTTTTATCATGAAATTAATAATAAACCTAAAATGTTAGTTAGGGAGATGAACGGCACTAGCCATCATAGAGTGGCTTTAGTCATAAGTGGCTTTAGCTGTATCTAACTAACTAATTAGGCGCTAATTAATTACCCCGCTTTATTATAAGTGGGCATATCCTATTGTATTCCTCAGTTTTGTCATGTTAACGAAATTTCAGAGTATTATCCAGAAACATTATCTCTACCTCTTCACTGTTCTTCTCTCTAGCTTGTTCCATTTATACTTCTTCTTTCTAACCCTAATCTCTAAAATCCCTAAATTCATATTCCAATCTCCTATGAATTTAACATGTGTATGTTGTATAATCCTCAAAAACTGTATTGAATTACCAAGTACTAATTGTTCCTTCAATTCTGGGTCATTTCTATTTCTGGTCGGCGGATCCTTTTCTGGAAATCTCCTTCCTTGGAAAGGAAAATGGTTTCGTATCCTTTTATGTATTGTTAAGTCCCCCAATAATAGAACTAGCTGTTTCATGAATTTTGTATTTCACTTCACAGTTGAGTTCAGATCATTCGACGTTGGTCTATTGGTTTGGTTTCGTTAACAAAATAGCCCAATTGAAGTGCAATATACCAAGGATGTCGGTGAAGCCCAATAGTACTAGCTCTAAGTCTTCATAAGATACGACTCCCTCCATTCCTTTTTTATAAGGGTTGTTCGTATGTTTGGAGGGGAAGAGAGATGAGGGAAATTCTTACGAGTTGGATTAAGAAAACAGGAATAGTGGGGTTATAAAATTTTAACATGGAAAAGATATAAGATAAAAGAATTAGAAAAATTAATTAAGCATTTTTAACCACACTTACCCCTTTTTTTAAAATCCTAACTCAAATTTTTTTCCTCCTCTCCCCTCATATCAAATGAGTTCACACCGCAAATGTAAGGCGTCGTGCCAGGTAATAAATAGATAAGTAAAAATCATTCCCACGGAGATTTGTATAACATATTGGTCAAGTAGAATGCTTAGTAAATTCAATTAACATCAGATCTTATACAAAGTCCCACAGAGTTTATTATTTTATATCTAAATATTTTATGTACGGTGATTTATTTCTTTTGTTGTTTTTTGTTTTGGATGTATTTTGTTATCTTGGATCCTGCTTTCTTGTATCCAGATATTGTACCTCTTTTTAGTATTAATATAAATAGCTTTCCGAACAAAAAAAGCTAAATAAGACATTTTAGGAACGTAAGTGATAGAAAATACAGAAAGACCTCTAGAAAGAGGAATCAATGTTTTTATTTTATTTTGGTTTTGCAAGTAGGAATATTTAATTTTGGAGAGAGTAATTAAGAGATAGTGGATTTTTTTTTTTTTTAATATATTGTGAGTATAAATGGATTGCAAATTGTCTATTAGCTAGTTGGCAAAAAAACCAAACAAACAAAGCCTATTAACTCAAAAGCAAATGGATTGCTACTTGTGATGTCTATTTTTGCAATCGGTTACGTTTTGTAGCTGTGTTACAAATTGTCTCCTTACTAGATTATCATCTCCCTCACTATCCCCTGTTTTTGTCTCTCTTTCCCTCTCTATTTCAATTTCTCCTTTCCTCGATCATATATTTTATTGTGAGATTGTGTGAGTGAGTTTTAACTTTTACATCAATAAGGGTAATCCCTTTTTATGTACTCTAACTTTTGTACCTCTTCATTGTACATTTAATTTGTTATCTATGATAAATTGACCATTTTAACCTCCCCCCCCCCCCCCCCCCCCCCCCCCCCCCCAAAAAAAAAAAAAAAAAAAAAAAAAGCTTAAGTTCAGCCCATGGTAAGTGTAAAAGTAACCACAATTGTTTAAATAGAATTCAATTACTTCCCATTTGGAAACTCAATGTTAGCTAGATCTCATATAAGCATGATTTAATCTTAATATTATAATCTAGATTTTCTTTATTGTGTATTAAATTTTTAGATCGCTATCATTAACTCCACAAAAGATGTGTGATGCATTAAAATATCGCCAATGAATCATTAGAACTTATTGCATCAAAGAACGCCCGCACATGACAATGCGCTTTATGTCTTCGAAGTTTGAATGAAACAACACAATTTCTCTCATATGATACAAACAAGGATGCTTCATATAATACACATATGTTTATATATATATATATATTCCTCAGATATTTGTCTCTGTCCTTTTAGAAACCATCCACTCCAAAAGTTTCATCCCATTTTGGGAGTTTCCTGATTGAAATATCACCATAAGCTTCTTCCTGCTTCGCATCCACAAAATCTGTAGTTTTCAAAACCTGCAAAATTGTTATGCAGAAAACAACATTAACATCTTTTCAGGGAGGAAAACTGACAACCAAAAATATCAATCTATATAAAATAAAGAGTAAATACGCTTTCTGGTCCTTGACAAAAAACAGGATCCCCATTTTAGTCCTTTATAAAAAAAAAAAAAAGGTCATTTTTAGTCCATAAAAATGACAAATAAGATCGATTAGTTGACATTTTGATCTCTCACAAATTTCCAAAAGATCTTTTTTAGTCCCATAAAAAGGACGAATAAGGGTCGATTTTTTTGTAAGGGACCAAAATGGGGTCCGTGTTTTTATCGGGGGACCGAGAAAAGGTATTTACTCTAAAATAAAATTTATATCCAATATGCATTATTTACAAGTTATGAATGACATAATATATTTCTTGAACTCCACACAAGACACAGGTAGCATATTTAATTATACTATAATTATGATAATTCTTTTAACCTAGCAAATTTTTTCTATACCGAAAGCAAGTCAAACATTACTACTCTCTTTGGTCCTTTATATAAGAGCCAGTTGACTTTTGTTTGAGAAATTAAAAAAGCTAAATAAATTATATTAAAGTATTTATATTTATCGTTTTTCTCCAAACTAATTTGTCTGACTTATAAATTGATATAAATGATACACAACATATACTATGATTGAGTAATTTATTTTGTTTTCTTAATCTCTCTCTCCAAAAAAAAAAAAAAAAAAAGCAACTAGCAATTATCAAAAAGAGTAAATTGCTCTTTTGGTCCATGAAAGATGTCAATTTTCTCAATTAGGTCCTCCATTTCTTAGGCATTTCATTATGATCCTGCAATGTGGTGTTCATTACCAATACAATACTCATTAACAAATTGAAACGAGGACTGTGTTAGCTCATGGAGGACTGAATTAAGAAAAATTGATATCTTTCTAAGGATAAAATTATTACTTAGACTAAATAAGCATACTAGTATTTCATAAAATAACCTTGCAGATTCTTTCCTAGTTTTTAAACTAAAAACTTGTGAGAAGTTAACAACGTCCCCTCCTTTTGATCTACGATACTCGAAAAACTTCTCTCGCAAGTCCATGGCAACCTCCCCGCACATTATCTTAGACAATCACAATCCAATATCACAAAATGATACTTGAACTAAATTTCATGAATCAACTACGAGTCTCACCTAGTTTTTCCGGTCCAACCACCTCGCATCAAATAAATATATCAAGAAACAACTCCATATCAAGCTTCACAAAAAAAGTAAAAAACAAAAATGTGGAACAAGTTAAAAATATTGGTTTGCAAGAGTTCTTACAAGATTGGGAATTCTCTGTTTCATATGAATATGAATCCTGGTACAAAAGTATACAACATATACAAATGTTAGCTCACAGAATTTTAGTTTCAAAGGTAATAAAAACACATTGGTTCAACATAGCTTATCTAAACAGATCATGTACAGGTTCATGATATTTTCATTAAAGGTTATTTGCTCAAGTACCGGGGTCACAAAGACAAATCTCAAAGTATCAAACAAATGGAATAAATATTTCTAACATAATTATGTGTTTAGCACTCGCAAGGTGAATAATAAATGATTGCGATACTGAGAAATAATATTACCTCCAGTCTTTGATATAAGATTTCGTTCATAGTGTAAATTACACTTCGAATGAGATCTTATATTAAGTACGGAGATAGTAGTACAAATGGCGAAATTTTTTACATTTACCTCATTCATCGGCTATGTTCTTCATCCTTTCCCAAAGATTGATCTGCCTCGAGGTTTCATACAAGCTTAATGTCTCCACATTACACTGCAAGGTTATTCATAAGGTTATCTATGATATCAAATTGTCTACAACACATTATATAATGAGCATAGTTTTAATGATTACATGAATTTTATTATTTTCCACATTCATCGGCTTAAGTTGTTCATCATTTCTCGGAGGTGCTCCTTCTCCTCAAGCCTTCATGTGGACTTAAAGGAGTTACATCATTTCGGCCTTCAACCGACTGAACAGTTGAGAGCGGGGAGGAGTTTTTGGAGAAGCTACTTTATCAGATTTCAATTAATTTAGATTTCTAGGAGTTTTTGTACTTTGAAAGGACTCTGATATCTTCACTTTCTTTTTTGGCTACAAATCTTCACTTCCTTTTTGGAGAATAAGGATTTGAGCTCTAATGAATGACCTGCAGAAAAACAGTGATGATAGCCACATTAAAACAACAAATTGAAAAAAGAAAAAATTAGTGAACAGTCCTCGATTAAAAGTTTTACTAACAAGAAGGACCTAAGTCAGAAGACTGGTACTTTGTTTTGCAGAGTATTGGTACTTTTTATGTATAAAATTTATTAGATCCTTCTAACCAATAAATTTTTCAAACAAATACTGTTTACCAATTTGACAGTTGCTAACTCACAAGGCAGCAAAGAGTCATGGAAGCCCTTAGGAAGATTAGAAATATGATATGATTTCCGTGCTTTGCGCGGATTGTGACCGCTTTTTCTTCGTTTGGAAATTAAATCTCTGGCATCAGATATGTTTTGTTTAACTTCCCTGAAATGGCTCAAGATGCAAAGTGTTCAGTGAGTGTTGATTTGGAGGATTTTAAGGTACTGTTATATTCAGATAATGCTTAGATAATTGACAGTCCAAATCCAACCTATAAAATGTTCCATCACATGTTGACTAGCTGCTAGGTTACCAACAAAATTGGCACCTACCAAAAGAGTTGATAGATTGAAGAAAGTAGAGAAAGAAAAGACACAAAGGAAATTAGAGGTAGAGAACTGCGGATATTTTTTGCTAATCCAAAAAAGTACATTATTTTACTGTCAATTTGATAAGCCTTTCAATGCAAAAAAATGATATGATAGCTCAAACTCCAAAATACAAACTAGCCTTTGTCCACAAGGAACCATGAGAAATAACCACAGCAAAACTTATTATACATATCATGGCAGAACAAAACTAACAAAAATAAAAAGATATTGCAAGAAAGAGAAGTCAATAAAGTTCTGCAAATAATCTAAAACATCACATACTCATTTGATAACACTATCACAGCATCAATAATAGTTTTTCTTTTCCTCTTAAAACGAGCTCCCTCTCTTGCAGCCGGTGTCGGAATATGCATATCCTTTGGTGCAGTGGGACCTGCTATTATCCACCCCAAAGGGGAAGTACAATAAATCAATAAGAAAATTGAAAATTGAAAAAAATATTAGTGGATCCAACAGAATAATAGACCTACAGACCTTGTTTTTGTCTTGCAGTTGAAGCATCAAGAAACCAAGGAGAAAAATCAATAAATATTGATGAAATTGGAATAACATGAAACTTTTGACCATCCATTGAAACATATTCCGTAAGTCCTAAATTTTGTTCAGTATTATTATCTCCATTAGACTCTCCAATGTGTTCTTCAAGTGTTTCCTTATAAACTGAAGATTCATTATTATGTAAAGTGTTTTCTTCTTGATAGGATAGGCCATCTCCGATCCATTCCACACTTGCTTCTGAATTCCTTGCCTCATGAACTTCTTCAGTTTCCTCATGCATTTGATTTCCTCCAGCGTCAATCTGCTCTTCAGCAACAACTTGATAATTAGATTCATCAAATGGTTCAAAAGGAACCGCAGGCCCCACCTCCCCATGGAAGGACACACTAAAGTCGTCCTGAGAGATCCCACATGACTGAACTCTCTCAATACTATTGTTTTGAGCTTTATCTTCATACGATTCACCTTCTTCTCTTGTCTTCTCATCTTCGACCTTTTTATCTCGACTAAACAAGTTCACTGGCTCCTCGAGTACTTAAAGTGCAAAATCAGTGGCCAAATTTGCCTGATTCTCTGGAGAGGAAGTATCTTGCCCTGCAAGTAAATTAGTTGGACTACTTGGTCCTGCAACCTCAAAGCTGATGTGCATCTGGTGAGATTGATGAAAGCTGCAATGGCATGTATATTAGATAATTAAATAATTTCATTTAGGAAGATAAAGTGGAACTACTTAATTATTAAAATTGATGGTTTGGATGCAGTTCACATACTCTTCTTCTACCATTTGGTTGTCAGCAGAGCTGAGATTTAGAGAGCAAGAAAACTTCTCAAACTGAAACTGCAAGTCATGATATGTAAGATATTGAGTATTTGTAGCTCAATCTTAAACATATTAGTTTGACATTTGTTAGAGAAAAACATTAATTAATTGAAAGGAATGGATTTAGAAACTTTTGGAGTTTAATAAAAAGAAGCTTTCAAGAAATGATGGGCTTATAGTACATGACAAATATTTAAGCATAATTAAATGACATATAGAAGGAACTACGTTCTGCCTTTAGTCCATAACATAAATCATATTTAAGGAATTAATATTGGCCCTAAATATAAGACATATTTTTTATATTTGTCAATCTTTTTCTAATGTCTTGCTATTGATATTCCTTCAACAATAATTAAGGGGTAGAGAAAATGAGGGAATTAAAGAAGATGATTAGAGTATTCTAAAAAAAAAAAAACATATCATATTAACTAATTTAACTAACTTTCTTAATCTAATCAAATTAGGTAAATATATCTTATATTAAGAATTAGAGGAGTCAAGAATTTGAGTAAATTAGGTCAAGCCCCCAATCATGAGCTTGAGCCTATATTCTATTTATAGCATGTAAAGCCAATAATACAATGACATGTGTCACTATGGGATTATTCTAGAATATAATAAAATACTCTAGAGGACTATGTACAAATAATAATGAAATGATACAAACTATAATTACAACTATATATTTATTTCTAACTCCCTCCTTCACTTTGAACCTCCTTCTTCCTCTTGCTCTTGATCAAGGTAAGTTCTTGTTGACTCTTGCTATTTCTTTGAATTGGGAAATAAAGCAACTTGATATCGATAATGCGTTCCTCAATGGTTTCTTGTCTGAACCTGTCTTTATGAAACAACCGGAAGGTTTTGTTGACTCCTCTAAGCCTAATTATGTCTGTAAATTGTCTAAAGCTCTTTATGGCTTGAAACAAGTTCCACGGGCTTGGTTTGATAGACTTACAACTAATAAAAAACGAGCAAGCCTCGGGGATAAAAAACGAGCAAAATTAATGAAATGCCTAAGAAATTTAATGAATGCAATATTTGTTGACTCCTCTAATACTCTAGAGGACTATGTACAAATAATAATTTTGCTGGGAAGAGAAGACAAGAGAAGAAGGCGAATCGTTTTATCCCCGAGGCTTGTTGTAAATTTAATGAGGCTTGTTGTAAATTTAATGAATGCAATACTATTGTTTTGAGCTTTATCTTCATACGATTCGCCTTCTTCTCTTGTCTTCTCTTCCAAACAAGCCTCGGGGAAGAAACCAATATTGCATTCATTAAATTTAACAAATATTGCATTCATTAAATAAATATATAGTTGTAATTATAGTTTGTATCATTTCATTATTATTTGATAGACTTGTTCCCAGCAAGCCTCGGGGATAAAAAACGAGCAAAATTAATAATCATACTTAAAGATTTATTTCAAATTTTAATATATATTATTATTAATATGTAAGAAATGTTGATTGTTAAATATTGCATTCATTAAATTTACAACAAACTTTGTTTGTTTCTGTGTAATGAATAATGGGACTGTTTTATTGGAGTGTGTGATTTTTTGTTACTAAGAATTTAATATGAAACAAACTTTTTAAGTTATAAGCCAATATTTTCATTTTATAATAATTTTTTAAAAAATAATTTTCGGAGGATTAATTCTGTATTTGTCAATACATTATATAATAATTTTTCATATCACAAAAATGAGAGGTGCAATAAATTTTTTGAATAAAGAGATAAACATTTGATTGAGAGGTGCATTAAAAGTACACATTTGATTGATTAAGCTAATTTGATAATACCCCATTTAATTAAAATGATTATTCCATTCAATGTATAAATATATGATGATAAATATTTGTCCCAAAAATATTTGTGAAAAGCGGCAAGTCCATTACCTTACTAAATTCGTATATTGATTCACATAACTCATAAGAGAGGAATGTTAATTAACAGTAAGAAAAAAAGGTAATTAATTGAAAGACAATGGAATGCAAATTCAAAGAAATTTCACGTTAGATATGGTGTAATACGAAAATATATAATAACATATTAATCATAATTATACAAAGAATTATAATGAGGTCCCAAATAAAGAACTTATATACCAATAAGTCCTAACCTAATGACAAGTGGGCCAATAAGGTGTTTTCATTCCTTATTCTGAAACTTGTTACTGCTTGTGCTTCGGTTGTCATTAAGACTTATGGGTAATTAAGTTCATGATTTTTTTTAACATTTTAGATTATAGTGTACTTATTACTACGTACTTAACATTCCACTTAATCCACGGGTCCGGTGACAGCCACGGACATAGATGTTTGAGTTTGCTTAATGATGAGATGAAGATTATAGAAATTATAACTACAGCACAAGAAATTGATCTTAATTGGATCCTGCAATGGGGTTCTGCGCGCAGAAGTTGCTAATAAAGTTTCGTAACCTGTTTCAACTATATTCTGGAACCCCTCTAATAATGAGGTAAGATAAGTGAGGTAAGATAAGTGTGTCATCCAGGAGATGACGACAGATTTCTGTGTTTGCGTGGGCTTTGGATTCACTGATGTGACTAAAGATGACAAGTTAATGCGGATTTGGATCATTGGGATGAAGAGGCCAATCTTAATGTTGCCTACGCTCAAGTATATACATTGAATACTAATACATGGAAGCGTTTTGAATTACAGAAAACACTCGTATAACATCTAAAGAGGTTGTTTGTGCTAATAGAAAACTTTCCTGGCATGGTGTTTCAGATACCACTGTCATAGTTTGTTTTGATATTGTCACCGAATTTTCACCTCTTTGTCAATCTATGAGTTACCATCTGATGCTTTACCACTAGATGAGCATGATTTAAGTCCCTTTTCCCTTTTTACATACAATGATAAAGTGGCTGCTTGTGACACCGTACACTACATTGATATCCTGGTTTTCTCGAAAGGGTAGATGATTCCTTTTGATGGACCGACAAGGAAAAAGATAGGTACAACGTCCAAAATTCTTTTCCCATGTTTTTGGAGGGATGAGTTACTCATAATTAACTCCACTCGTTCCCAGGAAGAAGGCGGCCCTTGCAGGTTCTTCTTTCTAATTGACATTGATATACTACATTGATGCATGCATTTTTTGTATGAGGGTGTTGCTTTTATAGGAATAATATACATAATTCTTCGTCTTTCTCCTTATAAGATTTGTCTAATTACCTTAGTTAACAAGAAAGAAATAACAATCTTATTATGGTATAATATATAATTATCCCCACACACACACAGCCACACATCAAGCATGCATACATCCTGCATACATGCATACATATATGAATGGCTTAATTAATTACTGGGATTAGAGAAGGCAATAAGAGCACAATCTTACCCGAGATTACAATACCAAACTAAGACTTCACGATTTACAACACCAAACGTCACATTAGTGACCAAATAATACTTCCACAACTAGAATGCAAATAAGCACCGAACCCGAAACAAATTGATCAGAAAACACATTGAACCGGCACTGGAAATAGTACTTATAAACAATAATCAACAGTGCCAAATAGTGATGATGAACAGTAAACTGAAAAAAATATCACGTGAAGTCTGAGTCTCAAAGGCGCTGGACTCTTCACATGGTGGTCCCCACCACCACCAAATTTCCAGCTTGTTTTCCTATTTCTTTTCCCAAGACCTTTTTGTTTCTCTACCTTCCTTTTCACGACGGTAGGGCCCTCCATTATTATAAGAGACATTAACAATAAACCCCACAAACAAGCTGCAGCAGCAGAAAGTGATCCCCACTTGATTGAATAGTGCCGAACAAGGTTATTAAAATCGGACCGATTACTGAATCGGTCGAAGTATTGGGTTAAGGGTGATGGGTTAGATCGGACGGGTCGACTGCGCTAAAATACCGGTGAGAAAATAAAAAATTCATAATTATTAATTGAAATTATAAATAAAAAAAATTCTGACTGAAATATTAGTATTAACAATTTATGTTAAATTTTGCTTTTAAATTTTAGGTGTTTTTTCCTACCATTTTGTCATCTCTAAGATTGTGCGTATTTCAAAGCTTGTGTGATTGCCCTCCTACTACCCTATAATCATAGTCTCAGATGGTGGAGTACGCTGGACACCAAAGTAAATTTAATTAGAATTCATTCGTGAAAACTGATCCATGGCCACTTTCTTCATCTTTTTTCGGGCCTGTTTGGGAACATAGGTAATGGACTTATTATCCCATTAGATGAGATAATAAGTCCATCAATAAAAATTAGAGTGTTTGGGAACACTCAAAAATTAATAGACTTCAATGCTTAATGGGATTTTTTTTTAAACTCCCATTGAGTTGCTTATTATCCCATTGAAGTCCATTGAGCCAGCATCTTTTTTTGTAAGACCATTTTACCCCAAAAGAAAAGTGTCTTCTCTCTCCCTCCTCTCATCTGCAGATTCCTCTCTCTCCCATCCTCATATGCAATTCCTTAGCCTCAACAATTTGATTCATTTTATTTGGTAAATTTATATTTAGTTTTGATTTTTTATCCCAAATTATTACATTTTATACGGCACATATGTGTGTATGTGTGAGAATTTGATTAAATGTACGCCATTTTCGGTCATTTTCCATCTCATCTATCTTTTTTTAAATTATGCCAAACAAGTTCCTATTACAAACAAAAGCCACTTCCTGCTATTCGCTATCCCAAACACAAATCACATCGAAAAAAAGTCCATCGGAAGAAAGTCCATTAAGAAAAATGTCATCAAACAAAACTTTTCCCACAAAGATTCCCAAACGGGCCCATATCCTTCTCTCTTTCTTCTCTTGACCCATCGCCATTTCCTCTCTCTCTTCCTCTTTTTTTTTTCCTTCTCTCTTTCTTTTGGGCCATCACTACTTTCCATCGTTTCCGGTGCTCTTCTCTGCCGTGTCCAGCGCCCCCAAGCACCCTTGCTCAACATCGTTGATGTCTGTGAAGTTGCACACAATCTTCAGATCGTTTCCTTGCTCCTCAGTTTGTCACCGTCTCTCTCCTCTTTCGGTGTTATCTCTGCCCACCGGATCTACTCACACCGGTTCTGTTTTCGCTAGATCTAATGTTATCACCAGATCTGTCTATGTTTCTTTCATCTCTCTTCTCAATAATCATCTTCACTCTTCGATCAACGTTTTCGGAAAAAAAAAAAAAAAAAAAAAAAAAGACTCTGACCCCGATTTCTATGGTAGACCGGACCGGTTCCATGGCCGGTTCGGCGGTTTCCGATCCGAACCGACCGGTCTGGTCCGGGTTTGATAATCATTATGCCGAATAACATTCAAAAAACGCGCCTGCAAGAAATAGAAAAAGGAAGTGAACCTCACATGATGGTCCCACCACTTACCCACTCTGTTTTTTTTGCACCTGGTGGCCCCACCACTTTCCTTTACCTTTCTTTCAAATGTACCCCACTACCCAGTCTTCCTTTGACTACCCCACTTCCCTTTTTATTTTTTCTGCACCATCCTAGGAAAAACCTAGTTGACTTGTAATAATATTTTGCTGCCAAGTCTTGCGAATATATCCTCACGCGTTTTCCATATAATTAAAAACTAGTTATTATTTTTTTTTTGATAAGAATTAAAAACTAGTTATTGATTTGTGGGGAAATCCATATAGGGGCCCAAATAACAAAGAAAAATAATAAAAGGCCTCAAAACTTTGAAAATCTCTGAAAAAGCCCTAAGATATTTTCCAGATAAATTCATTAAAGCGTGAGTTGTTAATGGGGTTGATATAGTTGTTAGTGGGTAGGTCATTAACAACTAAATCACCTTCATTAACAACAATTTTTTAACAACTAAATCAGCCCCATTAACAACTCACTTTTTAATGAATTTATACTAGAAAAGGCCTTAAGGTCTTTTCTAAGATTTTCAGAATTTTAGGGTCTTTTTTAGATTTTTCTTTTTATTTAGACCCCCATATGGATTTTCCCTTAATGTTCCCTTATTTTTTTTTTATCCCCAGACAAATTACCTAACCAATATTTCTTGGCAAGTAACTATATCCCAGACTTATCAACTTCATCTTGGTGGGGCCAGCCTTTGGACTTATCCACACCCGATCGTCTCAGAAAAGGGGAATTGGAGACTGAAACTGAAGAGTATGTTTACGGAGAGAGCTAAGTCTGCAAATTCTGAAGCTGCCATTTCTTGAGACGTTTGTTTGTGGAGCTATTTCTTTTTCGCTTCCATACCCATCGATCCAGGTTATTTCTTCTCTTTTGCTTGATTTATCCCATGGATCCATCATGCTTCTTCTGTTTTGGCTTCTTTTTTCACAGAAAAATTCTGCAAAAGATTTTTTTATGTTTTCTTCTAATCATTTGAAATATTATATACTTTTACCTCTGAAAAATAAGTCCCATAACCTTCAAAGATATGGCTGGACTTGATCTGTTAACTCAAATCTTCATTTGTTTTAAAAACTGTTTGGAAAAGAAGGAAGTCTCTGCAGATCTCAAAGCTGACATTTTTGCAATCTTTGTGAACCATCTTCCATTCACATATCCAGGTTCATGCTTACTTTCTTCTCTTTTTTATTCCACTTGCTTCATTCCATCTATTTACTGTTTTGCGAGATTTTTATCTGAGTTTTTAGGGTTTGTGTGCAGAAAAAACTTCTGTAACTATCTGGTAGCTAACTTGCTCTGCTTTCACCTCTTTTTTTTTTTTTTTGTCTCAAATCAAACATTGTCAAGCTTTTATTAACTTTAAAAACCTTTAAATCCTTTGTGGCTTTTATAGATAATCAGCAATTTTTCAATTATATTGTCAAATGTACCTGTCAATTTTGACAAGTTGAACCCATTTTACTACTTTGTGTGGATGGCGTGTTGACTGTTGAGTTATGCATAAATATTGTTTCGATGAGATAAAATCTATTTAATTTAAATTCTAATTAGGTTATCTTTTCAGTATAATTTATTTATTTATTTATTGGTCATGCTATTCAAATTTTTATTAAATTACTTTATCAATACACTAAGATATAAGTTATTATAGAAAAACTGTTTCGTCATACAATCCTTTTCCTTCTTTGTTTATTAAGTTGATTTTAAGAACAATTATTTCATATATAAGATTTCATACTTGCTTCTAAAATATGATTTTTTAGAATAATCCATTATGATTTATGGAGATTTTTTTTTCTTAACAAAATTTATTCTAAAAAGTAACTCCAGAAAGCTACACTAAGAAGTAAGAAATTAAAACAGAATCGAACAATGCCTATGGATTGGTAGCTATTTCTTTAGATCTTTACTTGTGGGAGCTATTTCTTTTTCGCTTCCCTCCACATCGATCCAGGTTATTTCTTCATAACATTGGTCCATCATCCTTCTTCTATTTTGCCTTCATTTTTCACAGAAAAATTCTGCAAAACATTTTATGTTTTCTTCTAATCATTGATTTTTTTCCCACTTTTGCTTCTGAAAAAAAAAAAAATCCCATAACCTTTCAAAGATATGGCTGAACTTGATCCATTGACTAAACTCTTTATTTATTTTAACAACTCGTTTGAAGAGGAGGAAGCCTGCAGATCCCAAAACTCACATTTTTGCAATCTTTGTGAACTATCTTCCCCTCACGTTCAGGTAAATACTTATACTCTTTTCTTTTTTTCTTCCACTTGCCACATCCCATCGATTTACTGTTTTGCGAGCAGGATTTGTTTGCAGAAAAAATTCTGCAACTACCTTTTGGTTATCTATTTTCACTCCTTGATCTAATGAAACTTAAAAACACTTTAGATCTGGATACTATATATACTATTTACTCTCTCTTTCACACACACACACACACACACACACGGAAGCTCATAAGGTGCTTCTCCTTATGTGCTTCTTATATTATATGCTTCTTATATGCTCATCCCTCAAATTAGAGGGATTATCACATTTTTATATATATATATTTTATTTATTTAGATTTAAATTATATGCTACTTTCAAAACGTTTTTCACACTCGGTATCTTAAATTAATTAGTTTTCGGATAGTGGTATTACGGGATCAATATTTCGAGTGCGGGACAAGAAACTAATTAATTTGAAATACTTTGGGTGCAAAAAACATTTCGAAAAACATCATATAATTTAAATATAAATAAATAAAATATATATAAAAAGTTTATCCCTCTAAATCTAATAGAGGGATGAGCATATAAGGTGCACATAAGAGATGTGCACCTAATGTGAACCCCTACACACTATGTGTACGTAAGTTGTATATTTAAATATAATCCTCAGAACTATGGCATTGTTTGATTCTTTATTTCAGAACAATTTTTTGTTCATTAAAAGAAAAAACTTGTTTGATAATTAGTTTTTAGGTAAATGTCTAGGGAAAAAAGTAGCATTTTGTTCTAAAAACATAAAAAACAACTTTTAACTGCTTTGTTATTTTGAGTTTGGTGGAAGTGGAATTGAAAAAAAAAAAAACACAAGAAGAAGCAAAAAGCAAAGATAATGTATTTTGAGTTTGTTATTTTTAGTAGTAGAGAATTATTTTTTGTTATTTATTAGTCATGCTATTTCAATTTTTTTAGTAAATTAGTTTATCAATATATTAAATATTTATAAAAAAGAGGTTATCTTTTTCTTTCTTTGTTTTCTAAGTTGATTTTAAGAATAGATGAAGTGGGAAATGATACTCCATTTTTTTCTTAATAAATTCATAACAAATATATTTTGCTAAAAATTTTGTTAATTTCTTGTTTCTTTTAGTGTTGAATCTTGTCCTTGGCTACCTTACTAGCGTAGATCTAATAAACTTTTGCTTGCACTTTCTATGGCCTTAGTTTCGGGTTCTTTGAAGGTCGAAGCTAGAAATTTCTATCACAACCATTGCTTTAATGATGCGTAGAGAAGCTTCATTGCTCCTATTGGGATTATCAATTTACAAAGCTATCGATTCATATCTCATTTGCTTAATGGTAACCGACTGTTCATTCTTTTGATGATAGGTAGCTAGCTTCTTCTAAATAACCTTACAGTCCTTATTTTCTTGTGTGATTTGCTCCTGCATAGTCCAGTATTTATTGACTGTTTGTTTTTATTTGTAGTTCTCAAGATGATGTCACTTTAACTCAAACGGTTCCTCTTGCAACCAAGTATAACATCTTTCTTAGCTTTAGAGGGGAAGACACTCGCGACACTTTTTCAAGTTATCTCTACGAAGCACTTTGCAATGCAAACATTCATACTTTTATGGATCACAAACTCCACAAAGGAGATAATATCTCACCAATTCTTCTCAAAACAATAGAAGAATCGAGAGATATCTTTGATCATTTTTTCCAAAGATTATGCTTCTTCCATGTGGTGTATGGATGAGCTCGTTCATATTATGAAATGTAAGGATCAATACGGAAGAACTGTCATCCCTATTTTCTACAATGTAGATCCATCCAATGTTCGCAAACAAAATGGGAGTTTTGGAGATGGATTTGCTAAGCTTAGCGAGATTTAAGCACGACCAAGAACGAGTGCAAAAGTGGAAAAATGCTTTGAGGCGATCAACAAATCTATCTGGATGGGATTCAAAGAATATCAGGTAGCTTCTACTCATTTTTGACTTCTTGATTTCTTTTTTTGGGACTATGCATAATCATGTTTTTAATTAATTATGCATAATCATTTTTTTAGTTAATATTTGTGTTAGGCCTGAACCCAAACTAATCAAAATGATTGTCAAAGACATTTTGAGCAAATTACATAACAAGTCATCGTTTCATTTGGAAGGATTAGTTGGGATTGATTATCATATTCAAAAAGTTGAAGGGTTACTTAGTGAAGCTTGCATTGTGGGAATATGGGGCATGGGTGGTATAGGCAAGACCACTCTTGCCAAAGCCGTATTTGACAGTTGGCCACCGCACAATTTGAATCTTTCTACTTTGCTAAAGATGTAAGACAACAAGTAGAAAAGAATAGATCGGAAGAATTACAGGAAAAATGCCTTAAAGAATTATTCAAAGATGAGGATATTAACACTTACAATTTAGGGTCCACTTTTGTAAAGGAAAGGCTTCATTGTAAAAAAATTCTTCGGTGCTTGATGATGTGGACGGTGTTATAGCAATTGAAGATTTAATCAAAGTATGTGGTTGGTTTGGGGAAGGAAGTAGAATTATTATCACATCAAGAGACGAGCAAGTGCTTAAGAATACTTTTGCATATATGACATATCATGTTCCGCGATTGGATCCCCATCAAGCCTTTCATCTCTTTAGTTTAAAAGCTTTTAAGCAAAATGAGCGATCAAAAAGCCATTTGGAGTTATCAAAGTGGGTCGTGGACTATTGTGAAGGAAATCCTTTAGCCCTAATAGTACTGGGTTGCTTTCTCCATGGTAGAGGAGAAGAAGTGTGGAAAAGTGCTATGGAAAAACTAAATCAATCTCTTCACGAGAAAATTTTTGATGTGTTGAAATTGAGTTTTGATGGACTTGATGATGCACAGAAGAATGTATTTCTTGATCTAGCATTTTTCTTAAAAGAACCATGGCCAATTTCTTTGGAAGATTGTAGAAGACACTTGTATGGTTCTTCTGCACATATTGACATAAGCGTGCTTAAAGAGAGATCCCTCATTTCAGTGAATGAATATGGTACTATTGAGATGCATGCTCTCTTAATGGAAATGGGGCTTGATATTTCTAGGCAACAATTAATATCTAACCCTGAAAAACCCATTCGACTATGGAGGCACCAAGATATTTATCATTTATTCAACAATGACAAGGTAAGACTACTTACAGTCTTTAATATAAAATCTAGTTTATAGTATAATTTGCACTAAAAATTTGGTCTTATATTAATAATTGGAGGTAATTTATTTTTTAGTTTCTATTAAATTCTCTATTCTCTTACTATTTTATTTATTTGTCATGTATTTTCTTGAAAGTTATTTGTTTATTCATTAAAATGTTCGGTAAGTCTCAATATTTGCCTAACTAGACTTTTTAAAAATTTCTTTCTCGGACTAAAATTGGTTCTCTTTTTTAGGGTCATTTGATAGGCGACTAAAATTGGTTCGACAAAGCCTTTTTGTTAGGTGTGATTTATTAAGCTTCTTCATCTTTGTAATATTCATATGTTCTTAAACTTTGAGATATATTCTAATATATATTTTAAATTTAGAAGATGAATGATCGTGAATAAGTTATAAATTATCCACAAAGGTTTACTTTTTACCAATATTCATTAATAATTCATGTAGTATAAAAGTTATGATCATCAGATTTTACATATAACGAGATGGCATTTTGATCTTATGGGTAAAAGAATGGTGCGAGTTTGGAATGTTTTATGATTCTTTTAAGAAAAATAAGTAAATAACGCACGGTTTCAAAGTATTTTTCTTTGAAAAATCATAAAAAAAAATTCAAAAATGCGCCATTTTATATACATAAGATATTAAAAAGTCACTGATTTTATGTAGAATCTAATGATCACAAGAAAAAACCTTTGAGAGATTAGGGCATCACAAAGAGCAATATAGAGAGGCACATTAGAGGCCCAATTCATGGTTGCGGTATATGTATTGATAGTGTGTCTCCATGTTCATGATTTTTGAGAAATTCATATAGTACCTGGAAAACATGAGTTGTGAGAATTTTTTAACAAAATGCACTATAGCGTTTTTAATTTGGATATCCCCAAAAGCAGATATATTTAATTGTTCTGCAATATATATATATATTTATTTATTTTTTCATTTTTTAGACATTGACAATTGTTTTTCTCTTGATTTGCTATTACTAGGGGGTTGAGGCAATTCGATGTATGTCTTTGGATGCAAGCAAGATAAAAAAGACTACATTGAGAGCTAGTGATTTTCGAAAGATGCGTGATTTAATATTCCTCAAGATTTATAAGTCGATTGGAAGGAGCCTTCAAAATTGAATCTTTGTGAAGATTTAGATTATGTTTCGAAGAACTAAGGTTTTTTAGTTGGGAAGAATATCCACTATCATATGTGCCATTACAATTTTGTGCGAGAGAATCTAATTACACTTGAAATGCCCAATAGTAATATCAAACAATTTTCCAATAGAAATCGGTACATATTATTTTTCATATATCATAATACTTTTTGTAGGGTGGTGCTAATTCGATCTTGCATCAAACACGAACTAAATAATTCACAATTTAAATACAGTAGTAGTTATACTATTTGTTGGGACTCCAAAGATCATCTTGTAAATGCATCGACTTATTTCCTTTAGAATCTCATTACTTTAGTTGGTATGAGAGAAACTCCCGATTAAATTGTATGCATGTGTATCTATCCGATTTATTAAACATTACTTCCTTGTTTTTCGCGACATTTTCCAAATCTAAAGGAACTTCGCTTATGGAATTCAAAACATCGATAGCACTCCCGGATCTCTCTCATACCCCTAAGATTGAAATTTTGAATGTTAGTGGTTGTGTGAATTTGGCTCAAATCCATTCTTCAACTGTGCTGGGAAAAAGACCCTTTTTTTTTATAAATAACAGTGGGCCAGTGCAGATAAACATTGGGGGCAGTGTTGAAGGGACAAGTTCAGGGTTAGTGATTGTGAACAATTATTTAAATCTTTACAATTGGTCATTCAATAAAGTGACAACGAAGCTCTTTGTATCTGGCAAGAACATCTTCGACGTTCAAGTGAAACATGTGGTGATGCCTTTGGCCGAAAAGCGAGTGGGAGTGGGGTTACGAGTTTGAGGTCTTTACTTCCATTTGTGGGGCAAGTTGAATGGTTAGAGAGTCCAGTTGAGTTTGGGGATGATTTCAACCAATATTTTACCTATAACTTTTATGCTGATCCGCCGACGAAGGTGCGGGATGAAGTAGTAGAGGATGATGACTTAATGGATGAAGGTGCTACATTAATGGAAGTCGAAGAAGAAGAGGATGATGATGAGTTAATAATGGAATATTGTTGTAGTAACGATCTTGATATATTGACAAGAGTTCCAAATAGTGTCACTCGTTGGTCATTATTGAGGCGAGATTAAAAGAGAGTGATATTATTGGTAAGGCGGGTAGCACCATTGCTCAATTCTCAATTCTCAAATCACTGATCGCACTCTCTCATGATGATTATTGCAGAAGGATTAAACCTCACTTAGATGTAATATTCTCTGTTGACTCCCCAACGTCCGCTTCACGTGCTACTTTTTTATCTGTCTATTATAGCGTGGACAAGAACCAACAACGGTCTCATGGTTTTACCAAATGTTTACTTCTTATTTATGAGGGTCACACCTTATGGGTTGACTCTGCATCCTGGATATCGTCACTCCGAACGTTTCCAATTTCGTTTTCAAGGAAGCTGGGTTAGAAAAGTTCCGGCTCACATTGATTTTATATGTTGTTGTACTCATCATGAGGGGAGAGTTGTAGGGATTTTATCATAATATTTAAATAATTACCCTTTACAATTCACGAGGCCTTTCTCACTCCTTCATAATCTTGGGCCATGGATTATCACTCTTATATGGGCGCCGAAATTTTAAATCTTCAATTTTATTTATTTTCCTATTTTATGTATATCCCATTTTATGAAAAGAAAAATAGAGAACACTAATAAGGGTGGAATGTGCTGCCATATTTTGAGTGAGGGAAAAAGAGAGTAGCATGGATTTTATTATTTGGTCTCTTCCATTGTACTATATGTACATATATATATATAATATTACTTTTCATGTTTCTTTGTTTGTTTTTCTTTTTCTGGCCAACCTCTCTTGGTCCAACTTCCAAGTATTGAAAAATTATGATCTATGAATTAATTATTAGACCATAGAGATATATATATCTATGGGTGTGTGTATATTTTATAATATATTTCCATTTTCTTTTCCAACATTAAATTAAAATATATTTCTAAAACGTTGTTCACCCAACATATATATTAGCGTGTGAATACAATGCTATGAAATTAGCGTTATCATTAAATCAATTCAGACTGCGCTTCACAACCCAATTGACTGACATTAAGTTTACCTTGACTTGTCATCATGAACATATTGACTTGTCAATTGAGCCAATGGCATCCAAATAATTAATATTAGTAACAATTTTAATTTTATTGATGTTCTTATTTTATTATTGATTCTGGAGTCTGAATTTTAAAAATCCACGATCTTATTATTTTCACAATGTCATGGAAATATTGCCAAAAATATTTGATTTGGAAATAAAGTTTTCTTTTTGCTTACAGATATTTTCAAATTACGTTTACAATCAGTTGTTTAAAAGTTAGATATTTGACCTTTAATAATTTTTTGTTGCTCAGTCTTGCAATTATTGCCCCTCATGCGGTTTCCTTATAATTAAAAACTAGTTACTGATTTTTGTTTTTGTCCCAAAAAACTGACCTAACCAATATTTCATGGCAATTAATAACTATATACCAGTATTTTAATATTTTAGTAGGAATAATACATCACTGCCCACTGATTTATCAAATTCAACGCTATCTTCTCAAAAAGAGGAATAAGAGAGACTGAATCTCGAGCATGTTTGAGGAGAAAGCTTAGTCTGCAAATTCTAAAGCTAACATTTTTTGAGACCTTTGCTTGTGAGAGCTATTTTAATTCTTTCTCTTCCAGGTTATTTCAATTCTTCTCTTTTACTTGCTTTATCCCATGGATCCATCATCCTTCTACTGTTTCCCCTGCATTTTTCACAGAAAAACTCCGCAGAAGATTTGTTGTATGTTTTCTTCTTCCTAGTGATACAATCTCCTCCTTAGCTATCTTACTGTCGTAGATCTAACAAAAGTTAAACATTTGAGACTTTTTTATACTTTTAGTCCTGAAAAGGAAAGTCCCAAAACCTTCAAAGATATGGGTGGACTTGATCTATTGACTCAACTCTTCATTTATTTTATTCAATTTTATTAATGAAGTAAAGGACTGATTCAAAAAGAAAATTGCTTGAGTTCTTTCTTTCACCTTAATCACTCCCCATTTCGTTGTTATGCGAAAACAAGGCATCGATATAAGCCAGTAGGGCGCATTCACTTTTTTCATAACCCACTTTCTTGATCCCACCGATCCCCAGATTTACATGTATTTTCGTGGAATGTTTACGGTGTTGTTTTTTTCACATAAATCAAACGCGCGCGCGCACACACACACCTCAATTTATTTAGTCTAACTTCTTTTGAAAAACATAAAGATATTAAAGCACAGCATCCATTAACACACAGCCGAATACACCTTCAACACACATGTACTACTATTCACTATATCTTCTTTTAAAAGAAGTAAAAATCATCAAATAAACCAGTGAAGTTGTTGGGTGGACTTGACTAGGTGACCACATAATGAAGCCTTTATTTCGCATTATTCCTTCCATATAGACATGAATTTTAGTATCAATTGTTACTGTCCATAGAGTTGCTGTTGATCGTTCGGTAACTTGGTGCCACTTGCTAAATATTTTTGTTTTATCTTGTTATCACGCTAATCAAGAGCAATATCACCTCCTGTGAGAAGGTAAAGCCAAACATGGATGCAACCATTGCTTTGACGCTCATAGAAGCTGTGCTTATTTTGTTGGCTATAGCAATTTCTAAAGCTATCACATTAATCTCTCCACTTGATGATAGGTAACATCTTCTATACATGTTAATTTTATGATGTGGTTGTAGGCCAATACTTATTCATGATTTCTTTCCATGTGTAGTTGTAAAGATGTTGAATCGATTCCTACGGTTTCTTCTCCTTCTAATATCATTGTTGCTCCTCCTGCAACCAAGTATAAAGTCTTTCTTAGTTTTAGAGGGGAAGACACTCGCGACACTTTCTCAAGTTATCTCTATGAAGCACTTCACAATGCAAACATTCATACTTTTATAGATCACAAGCTCCACAAAGGAGATAATATCTCACCAATTCTTCTCAAAACAATAGAAGAATCAGAGATATCTTTGATTATTTTTAACAAAAATTATGCTTCTTCCACATGGTGTATGGATGAGCTCATTCATATTATGAAATGTAAGGATCAATACGGAAGGACTGTCATCCCTATTTTCTACAATGTAGATCCATCCAATGTTCGCAAACAAAATGAGAGTTTTGGAGATGGATTTGCTAAGCTTAAGCAGAGATTTAAGCACGACCAAGAAAGAATACGGGAGAGGAAAAAAGCTCGACGCGGTCAACAAATCTATCTGGATGGGATTCAAAGAATATCGGGTAGCTTCTACTCATTTTTCACTTATTGATTTTTTTTTTGGGATTATGCATAATCATTCTTTTTAATTTATATTTGTGTTAGGCCCGAACCCAAACTAATCAAAAATATTGTCAACGACATTTTGAGCAAATTGCATAATAAGTCATCATTTCATTTGGAAGGATTAGTTGGGATTAATTATCATATTCAAAAAGTTGAAGGATTACTAAGTGAAGCTCGTATTGTGGGAATATGGGGTATGGGTGGTATAGGCAAGACCACTCTTGCTAGAGCTGTATTTGACAGGTTGACGGCACAGTTTGAATCTTTCTACTTTGCTAAAGATGTAAGACAACAAGTAGAAAATAGTAGATTGGATGAATTACAGGAAAAGTGCCTCAAAGAATTATTCAAAGATGAGGATATTAACACTTACAATTTAAGATCCACTTTTGTCAAGGAAAGGCTTCACTGTAAAAAAATTCTTCTAGTGCTTGATGATGTAGACAGTGCTATAGCAATTGAAGATTTAATCAAAGCATGTGGTTGGTTTGGGGAAGGAAGTAGAATTATTATCACATCAAGAGATATGCAAGTGCTTAAGAATACTTCTGCATATATAACATATCATGTTCCGCAATTGGATCCCCATCAAGCCTTTCATCTCTTTAGTTTGAAAGCTTTTAAGCAAAATGAGCCATTTAAAAGCTATTTGGAGTTATCAAAGTGGGTAGTGGACTATTGTGATGGAAATCCATTAGCCCTAATAGTAATGGGTTGCTTTCTTCATGTTAGAGGAAAAGAAGAGTGGGAAAGTGCTGTGAAAAAACTAAATCAAACTCTTTACAAGGACATTTTTAATGTGTTGAAATTGAGTTTTGATGGACTTGATGACACACAGAAGAATGTATTTCTCGATCTAGCATTTTTCTTGAATGAAGAATGGGGGATTTCTTTGGAAGATTGTACAAGACACTTATATGATTCTTCTGCACATATTGAGCTAAGTGTACTTAAAGAGCGATCCCTCATTTTAGTGAATGAATATGGTCATATTGAGATGCATTGCCTTTTAATGGAAATGGGGCTTAAAATTTCTTGGCAACAAGTCATGTCTAACCCTGAAAAACCCATTCGACTATGGAGACACCATGATATTTATCGTGCATTCAACAATGACAAGGTAATACTACTTCTAGTCCTTAATATAAGACCTAGTTTATAGTGCATTTTGCACTAAAAACTAGGTCTTATATTAATAATCGGAATTAATTTATTTTTTAGTTTTTATTAAATTCTTTATTCTCTTACTATTTTATTTCATTGTCATGTATTTTCTCGAAAGTCATTTGTTTATTTATTAAAATGTTCGGTAAGTCTCAATATTTGCCTAACTAGACTTTTTAAAAAATCTTCCTCGAGACTAAAATTGGTTAAAGCGCAAAGCCTCTTTGTTAGGTGTGATTTATTAATCTTCTTAATCTTTGTAATATTCATATCTTCGTAAGCCTTGAGATAGATTCTAAGATATATTTTAAATTTAGAACATGAACAATCGTCAATAAATTATAAATTATCCAAAAAGGTTTACTTTTTAATATTTGTTAATAATTCATGTAGTATAACAGTTATAGTGTGAACTGTCACATGCTTACCCTCACGCGTTTTATTGATAAAAAAGTTTATACTACAAAATGTACAAATTATGAAATTTGAATATATATATTTTTTATAAATTTAATTTGTGCCGGAGATTTTAAATACTCAATTATAAATGAAATATAAACAAGCGCATGTAAGCATATTCGTAGCCCTCGAGCCGGCGTGCGTTTTTTTTCGAATTTATTTATTATAAGATAAAATGAATTACTTGAATTACGTGCACCAGAGTAGATTCATTTATATTTTTCTAAAAGAAGTATATTTAATTGTTCTATTTGTTATTTGATCATTTTTTACATATTAAGAATCCCCCCCCCAAAAAAAAAAATTGATCACTAGGGGCTGAGGTTATCTTTTGCTCGGGGTTCCGAATATATATATTTTTTAAATCAAATTATGTGTATAAAGTGTTTTAAATGAATATTTATAATTATATTAAATATGGTATTTGTGTACACTTATGGATGCAGGGATTAGAGGCCTCTAATGGCCTTCAAATTTCACAACTTGCCAAGTGTTTTGTTTTTGTTTCTTATCATCATGATATTATACATACAACGAGTGGAATTTTGATATTTTATGGGGAAAAATAGTACAATTTTAAATTTTTTATGATTCTTTTAAGAAATTAAGTAAATAATGCACAATTTCAAAGTATTTTTCTTTGAAAATGAGTCATTTTATATCCATAAGAGATCAAAATGTCATTAGTTTTATGTAAAATTTAATGATCACAAAAAAAAAAAAAAAAACTTTTGGGAGATTGGGCATCACAAATAGCAATAGCAAGAGGCACATTAGAGGCCCAATCATTGATGCAGCCCAATCCATGGATGCGGGTATATGTATTGATAGTGTGTCCGCATGTTCATGATTTTTGACAAATTCATTTAGTACCTAGAAAACATGAGTTGTGAGAATTTTTGAACAAAACGCACTATAGCATTTTTAATTTGGATATCCCCAAAAGCATATATATTTTTAATTTGGATATCCCCAAAAGCGATATATTTAATTGTTATGCAATATATATATATATATTTTCCATTTTTTAGACGATGACAATTGTTTTTCCCTTGATTTTCTATTACTAGGGGATTGAGGCAATTCGAATTCGATGTATGTCATTGGACGCAAGCAAGATAAAAGAGACTACATTGAGAGCTAGTGATTTTCAAAAGATGCATGATTTAATATTCCTTAAAGTTTACAAGTCGATAGGAAAAAACCTTCAAAATTGAATATTTGTGAAGATTTGGACTATATTCCGGAAGAACTGAGGGTTTTTATTTGGGAAGAATATCCTCGGTCATATGTGCCATTACATTTTTGTGCGGAAAATCTAGTTATACTTAAAATGCCAAATAGTAATATCCAACAATTTTTCGATGGAAATCGGTACATCTTATTTTTTTCTATATCATAATATTTTTCATTCTGTGGTTCTAATTAAAGTCTTGCATCAAGCATTAACCAAATAATTCACAATAAATACAATAGTAGTTATACTATTTGTCGGGAATCCAATGATCATCTTGTAAACGCATCAACTTATTTCCTTTATAATCTCATAACTTTAATTGGTATGAGAGAACTTTTTTATTAAATTGTACGCATGTGTAGCTATCTGATTTATTAAACATTACTTCTTTTTGTTTTTTGCAGCATTTTCCAAATCTGTAGGTGGTTGATTTATCGAATTCAAAACATCTCATAGCAATTCCAGAGCTCTCTCATGCCCCTAATATTATAGGTATGCATCTTAAAGGTTGTGTGAATTTGGCTCAAATCCATTCTTCAACTGTGTTGTTGGGAAAGGAAGTCCAAATTGGTATATATGAGTGTGGGCCAGTGCAGATGAACATTGGGGGCAGTGTTGAAGGGACAAGTTCAGGGTTAGTGACAGGGTTAGCGATTGTGTACAATTATTTAAATCTGTACAATTGGTCATTCAATAAAGTGACAATGAAGCTCTTTGTATTTGGCAAGAGCATCTTCAGCGTTCAAGTGAAACATGTGGTAATGCCTTTGGCAGAGAAAGAAGAATTGGGAGTGGGGTTACGAGTTTGAGGTCTTTACTTCCATTTGTGGGGCTAGTTGAATGGTTAGAGAGTCCAATTGAGTTTGGGGATGATTTCAACCAATATTATATCTATAACGATTATGATGATTATTGGGAGAGGAAGGTATGGGATGAAGAAGAGGAGGATGATGAGTTAATAATGTGATATTGTTATAGTAACGAGTGCTACATTAATGGAAGTTGAAGAAGAAGAGGATGATGATGAGTTAATAATGGAATATTGTTGTAGTAACAAGTCTTGATATATTGACAAGAGTTCCAAATAGTGTCACTCGTTGGTCATTATTGAGGAAACTGAGATTAAAAGAGACTGATATTATTGGTAATGCAGGTAGCACCATTTCTGAAGTCTCAATTCTCAAATCACTTATCGCACTCTCTCATGATGATTATTGCAGAAGGATTAAACCTCACTTAGATGTAATACTCTCTTTTGACTCCCCAACGTCCGCTTCACGTGCTACTTTTTTCCATGTCTATTATAGCGTGGACAAGAACCAACAACGGTCTCATGGTTTTACCAATCGTTTACTTCTTATTTATGAGGGTCACACCTTATGGGTTGACTCTGCAGCCTGGATCCCGCCACGCCAGACGTTTCCAATTTTGTTTTTACGCCAGACGTTTCCAATTTCGTTTTCAAGGAAGCTGGGTTAGAATAGTTCCGGCTCACATTGATCTTATATATTGTTGTACTCATCATGAGTGGAGAGTTGTAGGGATTTTATCATAATATTTAAATAATTACCCTTTACAATTCACGAGGCCTTTCTCACTCCTTCATAATCTTGGGGCATGGGTTATCACTCTTATATGAGCGCCGAAATTTTAATTCTTCAATTTTATTTATTTTCCTATTTTATGTATATCCCATTTTATGAAAAGAAAAATAGAGAACACTAATAAGGGTGGAATGTGCTGCCATATTTTGAGTGAGGGAAAAAGTGAGTAGCATGGATTTTATTATTTGGTCTCTTCCATTGTACTATATGTACATATATATATATAATATTACTTTTCATGTTTCTTTGTTTGTTTTTCTTTTTCTGGCCAACCTCTCTTGGTCCAACTTCCAAGTATTGAAAAATTATGATATATGAATTAATTATTAGACCATAGAGATATATATATCTATGGGTGTGTGTATATTTTATAATATATTTTCTTTTTCTTTTCCAACATTAAATTAAAATACATTTCTAAAACGTTGTTCACCGGTTCACCCAACATATATATTAGCGGGTCAATACAATGCTATGAAATTAGCGTTATCATTAAATCAATTCAGACTGCGCTTCACAACCCAATTGACTGACATTAAGTTTACCTTGACTTGTCATCGTGAACATATTGACTTGTCAATTGAACAAATGGCATCCAAATAATAAATATTAGTAACAATTTTAATTTTATTGATGTTCTTATTTTATTATTGATTCCGGAGTTTGAATTTTAAAAATCCACGATCTTATTATTTTCAAAATGTCATGGAAATATTGCCAAAAATATTTGATTTGGAAATAAAATTTTCGTTTTGCTTACAGATATTTTCAAATTACGTTTACAATCAGTAGTTTAAAAGTTAGATATTTGTGCTTGTTCTTATGTTTAATTATTTAAAAAATTTATTTTTAAAATCCTTCACCTTACTATTTCAAATTTCATTTTAAGAAAAAAAGGGGGGGGGGGGGGGGGGTTTATTCTAAAAACGATGGTCTTACTATTTTAAATTTAATTAGAAAATTAATTTATAGATTTTTTTTTTTACCGCTATCTTGACTATATGTTGACATTTTATTCAATTTTTTAATCATTAACTTTCTTTTGCTCCTTTTTGCATTTTTTTTTTTCTTTACCTTATCAAAACAGCCGGTGTTTTAAAACGTTTTAATTTTTTTTAATATATTTTATAAACTCATTAGCCTACTTTCCTTTTACCTACAAACTCATTTTTTTTAACTGGATAGTTACTAATTTAATTTTACGGTCTTGTTGATGTGGGCCTTTTTGTCGTTAGCTTCGGGGTCCACAATAAAAAATTAACCAAAGATGGCGTATAGGCAAACCTAGGATCGTTCTCTCTCTCGAGGAGCCTTTTATTGAATCCTAAGTAATCTAAACATCATGCAAATGCAATTAAAACAAGGGAAAAGTTGGTTTTGGATTTTCAAATTAATAAACTAAAATAGGAATGCAATTCAATTAAATGCTAACTATTGTTTTTGGTCTTTTTAATAAAATGGAATGGGGTATGAAATGCATGAATGATTGCCCTTGGAAATGAAATAGTGACTATCATAGTTTAATTATATGTAAAGTAAATTTTCACTAAGTCTAAATGAAAAACCCCAAGATACCACTTGAGTTCAATATTTCCAAATAACAGTAGCTCCTACTACCGTAGCTAACTACTATTTCTTGAGATATTGTTTAAAACCACTTAATGTGTGATTAAGATTAAATTAATGCAACTTGCTTCCTCTTGACAAGAATGCGATACTACACCACTCAATTAATCCAATTCAATCATACTATCTAACAATATCACGTAGAAAGCACAATTTCATTGAATCAATGAGGAAATACAAATTTATAAATCTAACTGTTACGGACCGGCCCAAAAGCCTCCAAGCCCAGGGCGAGGCCCAAGCGAGCCGAGGAAAGTAATCGCGAATCATGGCGGGAGATCCGGAAATCTCGGCTAGGCAGAATCCGCCCCTATCATATCGGCTTCCCGAGATACCCGCCCCATTAATGGCACGTCCCATTAATGGCATATCTCGGATATCCGCCCCATTAATGGCTCACCATTAATGACGTGCCCCAGATATCGCACCAGACGCCTCTATAAATACAGAGGGCAGGTAACAAGGTGCACACACTCTAAACCTAGACTATTTACATACAGTCTCACTGTGCACACACAGCACCCCTTTGTCGTGTACGGTGATCCCGCGCTCTCCTGGTTATCTCCTTCATAGATATCCAAGTTAGCCCATACATCCAAGATCAACATACCAGCCCTCGGCTGGACATCTCGTGTTCTATACCGAACATTGGCGCCGACCGTGGGGACCTTAAACTTCTATCCCCGTGACCACTTATGGCAAACACCAGAAGCCACACGCAAAGCCAGCGATCGGACCGGCCAAATGAGGAAAGTACTGTACCACCAAATCAACCTCGGCCGGGCCGAGCGGACCACCGGCTCACGAGCAACCCCCCCGAGGAAGACGCCCGAGGGACACGTTACGGATGCGGAGAGCACATCTCCGTCCCCCAACAAGTCCTTGCACGAGGAGCCCCCAAATGACCAAGCCCAGACGGTCCCGGCTCCGGACGCTCAGGTATTAGACACCGACGTCCGCATCCTAAGGAGAACCCAAGAGTCGATGATTCAGAGGTTCGAGAACAAGGAAAAGCTAGATCACCTCCAAAGGCAGGAGGATTTTCACGCTCCGGAGCTAATGATAGAGGAAAAGCTCGAAAACCTTTTTCGTCGCGGATCCCGAGAAACCCCATAAGGGAAAGAGTTTGTACGCTGGATAGCGATAGTCCACGTACCAGCCCGAAGCAAATCGACGCCCCGTGGCCGGGGTGAGGGGGACGCCCGAATGGAGAGAGATCGCCAACCGAACCCCCGGGAGGCACAAGGAGGGACCTTTACGGATCGGGACGGGGAAGACCGAAGGCGAGCGAGACCGCCCGAGGGAAGATAGGGATCGGGAAAACCGAGACCATGATGAGGACTCGGATGAACTACGCGACGCGATCGCTACGACTCGGTCACGAGGATCGCCGCGGCAGTATAGGATGAAATACCTGGCAGGGGCAGGTGGGACCCCATTCTCTCGAGCAACGGCCACGGCCCCTTACCCGAAGAATTTCGACCTAGCTGATCTCCCCCAGTATGATGGTACCCAAGATCCACGTCATCACCTGGAAATATTTGAAAAGTTAATGTGGGTAAGGTCAATAGAAGGTCTGGTCATACTAAGACTCTTCTCGGCCACGTTAACAGGGCCGGCCCACAAATGGTTGAGTTCATTACCCAATAACTCGATTCGAAACTTTGAAGACCTCGGGCGTAAGTTTGAATTGCACTTTGCCACCAGCAAAAAACAACCGAAATCTCAATTCACGTTGAGTAAGGTAAAGCAAAAGAAGGGCGAAACATTGCAGAAGTATCTGGACCGGTTCAGAGATACGGCAATACAGGTACGATCCTTATCCGAAGAAGTCCATGTACATTGCCTCGTCAACGGACTGGACCCGATGACTCGCCGGCCCGACATCTATGTAAGAATCGAGTATATTCATTGACGGAATTCTATACCGAAGCAAAGAAGTACCTAGACGTCGAGCAAATGGAAATCGCCAATGCGAGATGAGCCTGAGAAGGCAAGGAATTCTTCGCCGAGAGAAGGGAGTTGACCGACAAACACAAGGAACCTCGCGGACGTGGCGTGGCGAGAGCTGGCCAAGACCGGGCGGATGGACAATAAGGGGAAGTACGAAACTACACCCCTTGAATGTCCCGCGATCCCAGCTGTGGAAGGAGGTCGCTCAGACCGAGATGAGGAAGGTGGCCAAGCCTAAGCCTCTCAAAAATCGGTCCAATACAGACAGGGGGAAGTTTTGCACCTTCCACGACTGTTTCGGTCACACCACTGACGAATGCTATGAACTCAGGGATGCTATTGAAAAATTTGCAAGAGAAGGGAAACTACGCCAATACGTCATCAAAACTCAAGGGAAATCGGCAAACGGAATGGTAGCCGCCGAAGTAGGAGTCCACCACGAACGCTACGGATTCGAAAAGAAGCGGAGAACCGGCCCTCCCGAGGGCTAGCCGGACGCCGATCTCCAATGCAATGGGATCGGTGGCGGCTTCGGAGGAGGTGGAGATACAATAAGTCGGCGCAAGAAATACCCGCGGGAGGTGTTAACGGTAAAAGAGGTGCCAAGGTTCAAGGGCATGTCGTCAAAACCGAAACCACCCCTTTGGTCTTCACCGACGAGGAGCTCAAGGAGGTTATTCCCGGCCACCAAGACGGATTGGTCATCACCGGATCGTCGTAACCGCCGGTCAAACGGATATTTGTCGACGCGAGGTAGTTCGGCCGACATAATAAGGCTGGGATGCATACCAGAGGATGCACCTCGATGTCGAAGACTTAAAGCCATGCAAATCTACCCTCATCGGGTTCAATGGAGAGCGTTCCTTCCCAAAAGGATATGTCGACCTCAGATTGACCTTGGGAACTAAGGAAGCCTTCAAATCGAACGGGTAAGGTTTGTAGTGGCGAGATTTCCGCTCCCCTTACAACATCATACCGGGCCGACCTACTATACATAATTGGGATATGCCCGCGTCCACTAAGCACCGAAATTGAAAATGATCAATGATAAGAATCGGGTGGTCGAAGTGTCGGAGACCCGAAAGCGTCACGACAATGTTACTTTGAGACTCTCCGTGTTGAAGAGGAAGGACCGTCATCCCCGTCGCGTCTCCGAACCAACGAGGTCATGACCGATGTCAGAAATGAGGGGCGGCCTCGGCAGTCGGTCAACATGGTAGAACTGGACCTCCGTGAACCAGAAAACCCACGCCCAGAACCGGAAGGGGAGTTGGAGGAATTAATCCTCGGGACGGATCCCTTTAAGACAACTAAAGTCGGAAGAGACATGGACCCGAGATATCAAAGCAAGGCTGATCGAATTCTTAAGACAAAACCGGGACGTCTTCGCACGGACGTCGGCCGAAATACCGGGGATCGACCCGCACTTCTGTCACAAGCTAGCCATATGGCGGGGTCGAAACCGGTGGCCCGAAGAGAAGGAATATCTTAGACGACGTGGCGAGAAAGCCCTTGAGAGTCACATTGAAGAACTCCTTGCCGCCGGATTCATCGAGAGAAATACAATACACGACTGGCTCTCTAACGTGGTCATGGTTCTAAAACCAACCGGTAAATGGAGGGTGTGCACCGACTACACCAATCCGAATAAAGCATGTCCAAAAGACTCCTATCCTATGCCCGCATTGACCGGCTAGTGGATAACTCGGTCGGATACCGGTTGCTTTCTTTTATGGACGCCTACTCCGGATACAATCGAGATCGCTATGCACCCCGACGATCAAGAGAGAACCGCCTTCATGACGGATAAGGCAAACTATTGCTACAACGTCATGCCATTTGGATTGAAGAATGCGGGAGCTACATACCAACGAATGATGAATCGAGTCTTTGAAGATCAAATCGGTTGTAATGTGGAGGTATATATAGACGACATGATTGTGAAGTCAAAACATCCGGAGCGGCATATCCGGATCTAGAAGCGAGACGTTTGACAAACTAAGACAATACCGAATCGGGTTGAACCCGGCTAAATGTGCATTCGGGGTGCCGCCGCAAATTTTGGGTTTTATGTTGACCAACCGAGGGATTGAGGCCAATCCGGACAAATGCAAGGCCGTGCTAGATATGCAAGTCCCCAACTCCAAGAAGGAAGTGCGCAACTAACAGTCGCTTGCGGCCACGACAAGATTCCTACCGAGGTCGGTAGAAAGCTCTACCTTTCTTTAAATTATTGAAGAAAGAAACCCGGGGAGGATGGAATACGGACTGCGAGACGGCCTTTGAAGAAATTAAGAAATGCTTGGCAACCCCGCCGGTACTAACGGCCGGAGCGGGGAGACTTTGTTCCTATACCTCTCGGTAGGGGATGAAGCGGTAAGCGCCGCCTTGGTAAGAGAAACCGAGGCCGGACGGACACCCATCTACTTTGTGAGCAAAGCGTTACAAAACGCCGAGCTCGAGATATCAAAAGTGGAGAAAATGGCATTCGCATTACTCGACAACGGCAAGGCGACTTCGCCCATACTTCCGGGGACATCGGATTGTGGTCGGACCAATCGGCCCGTCCGGCGATTTTGCACAAACCGGATTTGGCGGGACGGATGACGAGTGGGCGATTGAATTATCTGAATTCGACATCACTTTTGAGGCACGGCGGCGATCAAATCACGAGGCATTGGCGGACTTCATCGGGGAATTGACTCGGTTATGACGGACGAGGAATTCGGAGGGTATTTATTGACGGGTCTTCCAACCCAAAAAGGCGGAGCGGAGTCATTGTCGAAAGCCCCGAGGGAATCGCTGCGAGCATTCCCTCCAACTGGAATTCTCGACCTCTAACAATCAAGCCGAATACGAGGCCCTCTTAGTGGGATTGGCTCAAGCAAAAGAAAGCGGAGCCAGGCGGATTAAGGTGTTCACCGACTCACAACTCGTCGCCGCACAGATCGATGGCAGCTATCAAGCGAAAGGCCCCTTGTTGGCCAAGTACTTGAATAAAGCAAAAGAGGTAATGACGGAATTCGAAGAAGTCTTTGTCTCTCACATCCCGAGAGAAGAGAATGCCCAGCCGACATCCTCTCCAAACTCGCAAGTACCAAAGGTTCGGGAGTCATAGAACGATCATCCAACGAAATTTGGTCGAGCCCACGTGCATTATGACTATCTCGTCCGGATCGGACTGGAGAAAACCAATTGAAGATTACACGGAAAGAGGGATCATTCCCACGAGACTCTACCGAAGCAAAAAGGCGATGAGAGAAGCCGCCATCTACACTATGGTCGATGATCGGCTATCTTGGAAAGGAGTACACTTTGCCCATGATGTGATGCCTCGGCGAGTCCGAGTCCGGTATGTCTTGACCGAAATACATGAGGGATGCAACGGCCAACACATGGGCGGCAAGGCGTTGGCAAGGAAGGCATTGCGCCGGCTATTATTGGCCCACCATGATGCATGACGCCATGGAGGCCGCCAAGCGGTGTGACAGGTTGCCGAAACACGGCGGGATCTTATGGCCGCCGCCCACGGAGTTAAAAGGGATGCGGCTCCACCTGGCCCTTCTATAAGTGGGGAATGGATATTCTTGGACCATTTAAACCGGCACCGGACAGCTCAAATGGCTCATTGTCGCTTGTTGACTACTTCACCAAATGGATTGAAGCGGAAGCATTAACTACAATCACGTCGTCCGGGATTATGAAATTCGTTCGTCACAATATCTTCGCTCGGTTCGGGATACTGTTGAAGTCGTCACGACAATGGAACCCGGTTCACGGACCAAAGATTCCGAGGCCTTAATGTCCAACCTCGACATCAAACAACACTTCTCCTCCGTCGAACATCCGCGAGTCTAATGGCCGGTAAGTCCGCCAATAAGATCATTCTCGACGGGTTGAAGAAACGCATGTTAAAGGCCGACTCTAGTTGGACCGAACAACTCCACGGTTCTATGGGGATACAGGACGAGTGTGCAGTCCTCTACCCAGGAAACTCCCTTCCGGCTGACATATGGATGCGAAGCAATGATTCCGGTGGAAATCGGGCAGCCATCGTGGAGGAAGATCAGAGCCGGACATGAAGGACCGGCATCGAATGACGACGCCTTAAAGACAGATCTGGACCTAATAGATGAGATCCGAGTCACAGCTCATTCTTGCGGAACTTGCCGCCAGCGGTTACTCGCGGCCAAATATAATCGCAAGGTTCGACCACGATCCTTCAACCGGGTAACTTGGTACTTCGGAGGGCCGATATAGGTAATAAGAACTCCGAGACGGAAAACGCGCAGCAAACTGGGAGGGACCGTATCGTGTTAAAGAAAAAAGCTTGACTTTGGGAATATGTTCTCGAAACTTTGGCAAGAAAGCCGGTTAAAAGGACATGGAACGCCGATAAGTTAAAAATCTACTACTGACTAGCCCAAGACTACGGCTCGGTCATTTCTTACTTTCTTTCATGTTTTTTGCAATTGCTTTCCAACTTTCCCTTGCTTTGCATTTGAATAATTTATGACCATTTGTACGCTCTTTAGAGCTGCTTTATTTAATGAAGGAATCCCTCAAAGAGGAGGCGCCAACGTGCACGATTATTTGCTTAAGCTTGAAGCCGAGGCCACCAAGCCGGCAAAAACGACTCGAGGTACTTATACCGTCGAAACGAAAAAAAAACATCTAGATGTATGACACCGGCCGTTGTACTCCGACGCATAGGTAAGAGCTCGGCGAAAACGCCATACGTGGCCTTCACGAAATTGATGCGTCAACGCTCGCCCGATTTAAGAAAGCGGTGCCATCCCGACCACGATCAAGTCAAAATGTCGGATCGAGGTACTAGACACCTCGGTCGACATGTGACGACCTCGCCCTTAAATCGGTTCCTACCATCTTTTCCGGCCATTTAAGCCGGGATGAGGATGCGGTTAAGTTAACACCCCCAGAGGGTACGACATACAACCCTGTCCCACTCTCCCACACCGCGGTGTTGGTCGAGTACACGACTTGTATTTAATGCGATCAATAAATTTCAAAAAATGGAATTTAAGAAAATGGCGAAAGGGCGAATAAATAAATTCCCCCATAAGTCATACAAAGTTACGGCACAAAAGCCGGAATCAACAAAGTACAAAGGCACGACGCCCACTAACACTAAAGATTAAAGCTTAACTAGAAGGACCGGCCTCAGGAGAATCCTTGGTCGCCTCACTCTCCGCATCCGACTCTCCCCCTCCTGATCCGGACGCGTTGGCGGAAGGAGGTTGATACGAAACTAACGCTCCGTCTTCCACAAAGGCACGAAAGTCGTAGCCGTCCAAGTTAAGCTCCGTCTTCGGATTCAAAAGTCGGATCTGCTCCAGTGCATTCTCAAAGCAATCAGCGGCAGTCTGCTTTAAAAGTTCGTCAGACTCTAAGCGCTCCGCGCCGCGAGGCGGCGAGCCTCTTCGACGGCTTTAACCTTATCAAACAACGCATCACGCTGTTTTTTTTGAAGGGTCCTCACCACTTCCATCTTCCCTTCGCGCCTTACGGGCCGGACACATTCGAGGTTGACTTTTCCGCCCCTTCTCGCGCTGTTGCAAATCTTTTTCCGCCTTCACGAACGCATCCTTGGCGAGAATCCCGTTCAAGCGGGCCGCATCCCGCTCCTCCTCCATAAGGTGCAGCTTAGCCTCAGCGTCGGCTAAAGCCTTTTTTACGGACGCCGCCTCAGCCAGAGCATTTTGGTTGGCCTCAACCTCGGCCCTGGACGCCTTCAGTCGTCTGTTCTCTGCATCAGCCAGGATGTATTTTTCCCTCACAATCATATAGGCTTGCAGGAAACCAACGGATTTACACAGGTACCGCTCTGCTGCAAGCACCTCCTCAGCACTAGGAGGGGACAAGGCCCGGCACTCCATAAATTCACGGGGGGGGGGGGAGGAACGCTACATCCAGCTCCGTGGTCACCCCCTTTTCCCATACGAAACTCCGAGGAAGCAAGGAAGAAGAACGTAAGGGCCGGTTGAAGGAGGAGGAGGAGGCGGAATGGTCGAAGACACCGGAAGAACCGATCTGCGAAGGAGCGGTCGCGGCCCCGATGGCTGCGGCTTCACCCACCGAGACGACAACCTGTTTCCCTTTGGAAGTTTCGGGAATGCACACGCTGAGGGGATCGGAGGGCGCGAGATGGAGCCATTCCTCGACCCGGAGACCTTGGCCTTCTTAGCCACGGTAGGAGCATCGGCCTCGGGCACGGTAGTCTTGACGGGGAGCGGCCCGTTTCCGAGACCGACTACTCGAAGATGCGGCGGCCGGATTCACTTTTCGCAAGTAACCGGGAAGGACCTTCATGTCTTGAGCTGAAAAGAATAGATAAAGGGAAATCGGCAATAAGCACAAAGTATGCCACCAATATACGAGAACATAAGAATAAGGAACATGGCGAAAAAGGCACTCCTACAAGTCGAGGGGATTGGCCTAGATCCCTCCGGATATGAAAAAGGCCGCTCGGGATGCCATACTTCTCCACGAAGGCGTCCAATGGGGGACATGAGGGGCCATCTCGGGCAGGAGGTCATCCTGCGAGATTTGGAAGGACGAGGGGCTGGCCTTATGATGATTCTCCACCCAATATAAAGGGAAGCGCCATACTACGTCGGCAGCCTCGACCCCCTTTAGAAACCAAGCCGGCTTACCAGGCACGGCGACAACCTTGAAAAACGCATTCTTAAACCGCTTAAAAGACTCGGAGAAGGGCTTCGTAAGCTTCGGTCGGGATTAACGCGGAGAGACACCACCCTTTCAACTTGTCACTTTCCTTCGGAGAGCCGGGGGTAAAGGGGCCAAAATAGTAAAAGAAAAGGTTGGTCGACGGGGATTGGGCCGGGTAGGAGCGACACGGTTGCTCGAACGCTACAAGATAAGCCCACCCATTCGGATGAAGTTGAGACGGGGCAAGTCTCGGGTGCATCGGGGCAAGCATTTGAAAATGGGTAAAAGGAAAGCGGGCCAACCCGTGTAAGATAATCCGGTAAAAATGAAAGAAATTTGGGTGCCTACTTCCCGTTCAGCACAAAACAGGCTCATCGGCTTCGGAGCGGCGTAGGGCGCACCCCTCCATGACGGGTAGGTCCAACCGGGCAATGTCCTATCCGACATAATGGGCCGGGTCTTCAAGACCTCGTGGGACACCCGGGGATACCTACGACACGGGGCCTCGGGTGGACTAGAAGAATCCGATGTCTCGGCCTCGGCCTTTTTCTTTGAAGGCAAAGATTTCGGAGCCATTAACCTATATGCAACATAAAAGGAAATTAGCGAGTTGGAAATACACTGGTAAAACAAGGTTAGAAGGCAAAACGGATGGCGGGCCGGACGAAAGGGCACGCCCGAAGTGGGGCCGAAGGGCGCCGTGCGGCAAGATCCAAGGACCGAGGTAGCTCTAGAGTCCTCGCCACGCGCAATGTGGAATGAACTCTCGGCCAAGCGGTCCCAACGGGGACCGAGATAATCATCGGGATAAGGGTCCAAGCTCCCGGGGGATGGACCCTCACAAAAATGAGGCGGTTGGGCCATCGAGGCAAGAGCCCGGAACCGTGGAAGAACCAACTCCGGCCCGAAAAGGTGATCGGAAAGAAGTTCGAATCAAGGAAGGTGACGGAGCTCTAGGCGGGTATGGGTTGAGGTCCAATCCGTCGAGAAGAACCATTCCCACCTCGAAGTAGGGGCGCCGACCTTTCGGTTTAGGGAGCTCGGTTCAAGAACCCAATAAGAGGCTCTCGGGTAACGAAGGCGGAGAAACTCCTCTTCCTCGGGGGTAAGCGCCGGTCGGCTCTAAGAAAAGGCCTACGTCTATCCATCGGAGAGGAACTAGAACCTAAGAGCTACGGGCCTTACGTCAAAAGGGGAGGAGCATATAGAGCAAACCCGAAACGATCTTAAGGGAAAACTTGATCTTAAGGAAAGACTCGAAAAACCGAAGAAGAATGGGAAAAGCAAATGAGAAACCGAGAGGATATCTAAACGGTATGAAATATGCCCAAACGAGTAAAGACAAGGACGAATAATACTGCGTAAATACGAAGAAGGTAACTTGAACCGAAAAATGGAGGACAATGAAGTTCTCACGGAAAAAACTCGGAGCAAGAACAATACCAAATCGCGGGGCGGGAAATAATGAAAAACGCAAAGTGGACACTTCATATTAGAAGAAGAAGAGGAACGCGGGGCGGTCGGTCTTTGAACATTGACACGATAGGAAATGCACGGTATGACGTAGGCGCATTAAATGTGCACACGAATCGGCACTCGGAGCGGCGCGGCGGGCCGGAGACCCTTTCCAATCGGGACACGCCGGGTGTAAAGACGCAATGATGGCGCCTACGGAGAGAAGACCAAACGGTTTACCGCGAACCGGGGGACTTACCACATAAATCCGAGGCCGCCCAATAAGCCCCGGTCGGGCATGACCCGGGCACCATCCGAACGACATCATAGAGGTAAGCCGCGGCATAAGAAGCCGGGGCCCGGGTTGGCTCGAGCCCGGTCACACACCGGACCCGGGAGAATCATACACCTCGGCCGTCAAAAGCATGAACAGCCAAGGCAGGGGGCAAGCTGTACGGGCCGGCCCAAAAGCCTCCAAGCCCAGGGCGAGGCCCAAGCAGAGCCAGAAGGCGTAATCTGCCAATCATGGCAGGAGATCCGGAAATCTCGGCTAGGCAGAATCCGCCCCTATCATATCGGCTTCCCGAGATACCCGCCCCATTAATGGCACGTCCCATTAATGGCATATCTCGGATATCCGCCCCATTAATGACACGTCCCATTAATGGGGTATCATCCAATATCCGCCCCATTAATGGCTCACCATTAATGACGTGCCCCGGATATCGCACCGGGCCCTCTATAAATACGGAGGGCGGGTAACAAGGTGCACACACTCTAAACCTAGACTATTTACATACGGTCTCCTTGTGCACACATAGCACCCCTTTGTCGTGTACGGTGATCCCGCTCTCCTTGTTATCTCCTTCATAGATATCCAGGTTAGCCCATACATCCAAGATCAACATACCAGCCCTCGGCTGGACATCTGTGTTCTATACCAGAACACTAACAAACCACAAAATTCAATCCAATCACATAGGTTCAATCCACAAAGTTTTCCAACCGGATAAACTAAGTCTCAACAATATAAATCAACATTCCTAAAAATAGGAAATTAAAATGTAATTAGAGAAAATAGATTGAAATAAAATAAACTCCCCTATCTGTTTAAGCTCTGAAACACTCCAGCACAAATCCACATCCAAGAAGCAAGAATCAGCTGGTCATAATCACTGGAGAACCCCACACGAGCAGCATATTAAATCTGGAATTAGAGAGAAGAGGGGCTGTGGTAGTGTACAAAAAGCTTGCAAAATAGAGATGATGGAAGAAGAGGAAGGTCGACGGTGGGAATGGTGAAGAAGGGGTGGTCGACGGTGGTATAATGTGGAGGTCGAGAATGGAAGGGGTGGTCGCCCGACATTGGTGAATGACGGTGGTCTGGGCTCTCTGTTCAGGTTCGAAGCAGGAAGAAGGATGAAGACGATGAAGGTCCAAGGTGTCGTGGTCTGTGTGTGGCCTTCGTGTGTGCTCTCGATCTCAAGTTTGCTGGTTCTCACCACCGGTGAGAATGGTCGTGGTTGACGAGGGAGAAGGGTCGAAGGTATCCAGAAATCAGATCCGACGTTGGTTGACGGAATGGGTGGGTGGTGGCAGCTGATGGTGAAGGACGATGAGGAAGGTTGAAGGAGATGACGGAAATGGCGAAGGTGCGTGGCTGTTCTGGTTTCTGGTTCTTGCTGCCGGTGAAAGAGGGAGGTGGTGGAAGATGATGGAAGCTCGCCGGCGACCGTGGTGGAGGGTGATGCCGCCGGCAAGAGGAAGAAGGAAGGTGGAGGAAGAAGGTCTTGGTGTTGCGCGTTGATTCCAGGATGCCCAGCTCGCGGCGCTCCCTCTGTGTATTTATTCTGTCGGGCTCCTCCTGTCGGGTTTCAGGTCCCCCAGCTCAACCTAAGTAATAATTGGTTCCTGGTCAAAACGCAGAGTTTTGACCAGGAACCAATTTGAAAAGATAAAAAGTTCTCAGTGAAGGAACTTAAGTGTAAAGAATGAAATGTTTTCGGTCGAGACTATAATTTATAAAAAACTTTGGGTAATTTCTGTAATTATTTTCTCCCGACCCCTTTTCTTCCTTTATCCCCAATTTTCAGAAATTGTAGGGAACTTTTTTGTAATTTTCCCTTACCCTCAAAAAATATTAATTCAAACCCAATTGACATTTTTTCAAATTCTTCAATTTTCCTCTCGAAACACCTACAATGGAAAACTAAACACACTTGTAGCATAAAAATTCAAGAAATCATTTGCATGAATAATTACTAAATTATGACCATTTTGCCCCTAATTTCACTTAATTCAATACAAATGTCCCTAACTCAAATTAGTGCTTAATCATGCAATAGTGTCCAAGAAAATACATTAAAAAGCCCAATTTAATCATGTAAAATCATATAAAAATATGGTTTGATCACTTGTTTTGCTATTGATTCTGGAATCTGAATTTTAAAGATCTACTATCTAATTATTTTAAATTTGACTAGGAAATGTTGCCAAAATAATTTGATTAGGAGATAATGTTCTTATAGCTTACAAATATTTTGAAATTATGTTTACAATATTATGTTTAATTGTTTGTCCTTGTTCTTATATTATCATAAGATTTATTTAAATAGTTCTAGTTTTTAAAATCCCAAATTTTTTATTTTTTTGATTTCTTATTTTAAAATCGATGGTGTTACTATTTAAAATTTTATTTGAAAATTTGTTTTTTATTTTTATTTTTCATACTTAATTACTATTTTGACCATATGTTGACCTTTTTTTTTTTCAATATTTTAATTATTAACTATTTTGCTTCTTCTTATATTTTTATCATCTACTTTGTCCAAACATCTGTTGTTTTACAAAATTTCAAGTTTTTTAAGTTACGTATAAACTCATTTGATCAATTTTTCTCCTACAAACTCATTTAGTGAATTATTCCGGAATCTTTAATTTTAAAATCCATTATGTATTATTTTAATTTTGTCTTAGAAATGTGGCAAAAAATATTTGATTTGGAAATAATTTTTGTATGGATAATTTATATTTTGAAATTTATTATGTTTGCAATCTATTGTTTAAAATTTAATTTAATTATTTCTCCTTATTTGTATATTTCTAATTTGTTTGATTGAAATATATGTATACTTAAATTCCATCATCTTATTATTGTAAATTTAATCCGAAAATAAAGTTTTTATTCATCTTTTTCCTTTTTTTATTCTTTACCTGATTAAAAAATCTGCAGTTTTATGATCCTTTAAAAACCATTATCTTATTATGTTAAATTTGATTTGAAAATAAAATAATGGGATAAAGACCAATTTTGCCATGGAAGTATTGGTTAGGGAGCATCCAAAGACGAAGTTTTTTGGTATCATTTTTGCCCCAAAAGTTTACAAACATAACAATTTTATCCATCAGTTGATTTTGACCGTTGCATTGGTATCATTTTTGTCCCGAAGTTTACAAAAATTTGCTCCTAAACAAAACTTCCAGGGCAAATTTGCTCCTGGAAAAAAAAAAAAACTTCGGGCATATTTGCTCCATTTTGTAAACTTCAAGAGCAAAAATAATACCAAGAAAACTTTCGAGGTCTTGGATGCTCCCTAACTAATACTTTCGTGGTAAAATTGGTATTTATCCCTAAAATAATGAATAGTTAACAAATATTTGAAATAATACACTAAACTTTTGCTTTCTTGTTCTTAATTATTTATCATTTCAAGAATATGAAGTTTCAAAATAAACTATTGCTATTTTATATTTTATTGATTGATTTAGGAAAAAAAATTTGGGTACCTCACACATATTGCATTTGCTTTTTTTGGAGGAAAAAGGGCAATTTAAAAACTTTATAACTAATACTGCATATTTCTAAAAATTATAAATTAGGAGTCTATATGCAATGGAGGGCTTTTTTTCCCAAAATGCCCCTAAGTAAATAACTATTTACCAAAATGCCCTTGTTTTCAAACTATTTCCCCTCTGCCTTTTGTTTAGTCGACTAAATCATGATTTAGTCGACTAAAACGCTGAGGCTCTTTTTTTTTTTTTTTTAATTTCCCGAGATTTAGTCGACTAAGCTACCGTAGCTTAGTCGACTAAATCTCGGGATTTGGTCGACTAAGCTACAGTGCTTAGTCGACTAAATCTCGACAGAGGCTTTTTTAAACCCTCATTCGTGTCATAATGGAACCCTACAGTCTCGATTAAATAGAATACGAGTGATGTTAGCTACAAATGACAAACTCCAATATTGTTGTTGAGGCATAATTGTGGAGGTTTCTTTCTCATCAGGATGATTTTGAAGATCACGCCTACATGTGCACACTTTGCCGCTCCCCGCAAAGAAAATATTATATTCGCTGGGGTTTTTGGAATGTTCGCTGCTTACCTAAATCTCGGGGGATTTTTAAAAAAACCCCTGTTACGATTTAGTCGACTAAGCAACAATGCTTTAGTCGACTATTAGGGTTCCATTATGACATGAATGGGGTTTTGAAAAAGTCTATGTCCAAGATTTAGTCGACTAAGCACTGTAGCTTAGTCGACTAAATCCCGAGATTTAGTCGACTAAGCTACAATGTTAGTCGACTAAATCTCAAGGAAATTTAAAAAAAAAAGAGCCCCGCGTTTTAGTCGACTAAATCATGATTTAGTCGACTAAACAGGGGCAAACAGGGGCAGAGTGGGAAATAGTTTGAAAACAGGGGCATTTTGGTAAATAGTTATTTAATTAGGGGCATTTTAGGAAAAAAGCCTGCAATGGAGCTGTACCATAATTTAGTGCAAATTGTGTCTAAGGATGTTATTCTACATGCAATGGATGCAATCAAAAAGCTGTATTCAAGTCTCCCTAAGGATGACATAAAAAGATTGGAGAAAGAAGTAAGTTATAAGCCTATTCTGGGTGAGTGACCAACAAGTTTGCATAGCTTCAATTCTCTGAATTCTGATACATTTTCCTGCCTACAGGTTGATGAATTGACCAAAAAATTTATCAAAAACGCGGAAGATACATGCAAGGCAAAGGAGAAGGAAATTAGTTAGGGTTGACCTCTACTGGTATTCTAAATTTTTGCGGAGAATTTGGCATTTCCCTTCACCTCTCATTTGTTAGGGCCTGGGATGTATCTGACGTTATTTAACTGTTACTCGTATTTCATTACTAATGAGTCCCTTCTTCCACCAGTTTGATCTTTGATAGGATCTCTTACCGTAAAGAAAATAACTGCTTATTAGTGCATTTGGAGAAAATTTTAAAGAAAAAAGATGAGTGTGATGACTACATAGGAAGAATGAGGCAGAAAAAATATTTCTGTAGCAAAAGCAGAAAGATTAAACCCTACATATAATGGCACTATTTTGTGTTCTTCGCTCTCTAATTGCATAGCTGCAGATAACTACAGGGAATTCAAATTTGTTGGTTTTATTGTCAGTGAAGGTAAGAAAAATACGAGGGTTAGAGTGCTGCATTGTCATTAACAGCTTTTGTTGCTGCTAATTTTCATGTATTTGTTTTTTGTTGGTATTGTGGTAGCTTCCCTTGTTTAGTGGGCACCACAAGATTCTATTTGCTTGCTTGATTTTTAGCTTGCGAGACTTTAGTTCTTCGTGGCAAATTGACGATCACATCTGTTGAACTTACGTAATATATGAAGATAAATTATGCACATTTACTTCTTTTAATATAAATATGAATTTAATCAACTGTAGAACCGCTTTCCGATGAACCTACAAGACTAAATACGTTTCATGCATATTTACTTCCTATGTTTTGAAATAATAGTTAATTCGTGATATTCCTTTTCTCTTCAGTCATGACTTTAGTATTTTTTTTTTTAAAAAAAAAATTGTATGAACGTGGCTTGTCATGATATTTGTGATTTAACCAATTAAAAATACAACAACTCATGAGTTAAATTGGTACCACCTAAATATTAGTTGGTATATTAATGAAATTAAAAGATCTCATAAGATTCACTTTTTCATTACTTGTGAAATCATAATTAAGGGATTCATTTTTTTAAGAAAAATATAAAATACATGAGCAGCTAACTAGAATTAATGTTAATTGAATTGTTATATTTTAACCGGTCAAACAACAAATAACAAATGACGTGGCAAACCAAGTTCATATAAGAATTTCTTATTTTTTTTTTTATACGCCTGACATTAGAATTTTAATACAATGTTTATAATTTTTTCGTTTTTTTAATCATTTTACACTTAACAGTAAAAATAATAATTAATGGAAAGTAGGACTAAAATATTGAAGAATAGTAATATACGGAGTATAAGACATTTTAGTAAAGTACTTTTATATAACGTTACTCCCTTTCCTTAACATATTGTCCGGATTCCTCTCTCCTCAAAATAATCTCCGCTCCTCTATCAAATAATGCTTGTAGTTGATCCTCTAACTAAATACGAGTAAGACATTTTAGGCACATAAGATAGAAAATACAGAAAGACCTCTAGAAGGAGGAATTAATGTTTTATTTTATTTTTGGTTTTGCGAGTAGGAATATTTAATTTTGGACAAAGTAATTAAGAGCTAGTGTGATTTTTTTTTTTTTTTTTTTTTAAATAGCATATGTTTAGATTAGTGGTAAAAGTTGTTTTTCCAACGTAATTTAAAGTATACAAGGTAAGTATGTAAGAGATGTTTTGGGTGAATATATTAACGCCAACACTAAGTGGCACTAAATGGATTGCAAATTGTCCATTAGCTAGTTGGAGGGGCAAAAAAAGGTGTTTATTACCTAAGTGGATTGCTGGTTGTGTCTATTAAAAGTAAGCTGCCTATTTTAGTAAATGGTTACTTTTTTGTAGCAAGTGAGTTACAAGTTGTCATCTTACTAGTTTATAAATAGGAACGCTCATCTTTTATAAAAACACACTTGAATGAATGAGAATACGATGGATTAACTCCATGCTGTCACCCTCCCCTCTCAAATTCTGAAACATTTTCTCATATCCCTCCCTATCCCCTGTTTTTGTCTTTCTCTTTCCCTCTCTACTTCAATTTCCCCTTTTCTGGATTACATATGTTATTGTGAGATTGTGTGTGAGTGAGTTTTAACTTTTACATCAATTAGGGTAACCCCTTTTATGTCATCTAACTTTTGTACCACTTCATTGTACATTTAATTTGTTATCTATGAAAAATTGACCATTTTACCCAACAACAACAACAACAATAATAATGCTTGAAGTTCAGCCCATGGTAAGTCTAAAAGTAACCACAATTGTTTAAATACACTTCAATTACTTCCCATATGAAAACTCAATGTTACCAAGATCTCATATAAACATGATTTAATTGTAATATTATAATCTAGATGTTCTTTCTTGTGTATTAAATTTTTGGATCTCTATCATTAACTCCACAGAAGATGTGTGATGCATTAGAATATCGCCAATGAAATAAATAGAACTTATTGCATCAAAGAAAACCAGCACATGACAGTGCGCTTTATGTCTTTTACGTTTGAATGAAACAACATGATTTCTCTCATATGATACAACAAGGATGCTTCGTATAATACACATATGTTTATATATATATATATATATCTTGAAACCAAATCCCAGACTTCTGAAGCTGAGTCTTCAAAGTCATTCCAGATAAACCAACAGAATTGGCGTAAACCCACAAAACTATATTATCCCAGGGCTACCCCCCCGGATGTCTTAGTCGAAGAACGCCATACTTATAAATCTTTCAATCATGACCATGTTTATGAATGGAACATAGATGGTCGAGAATGAAACCCAAATCCTTCAAACCCTTCAACACATGACCATGGCAAGCACTTTGCTTACCAAACGGCATGGATTATTCGATGAAAGTATAACCAATCTCTTTGTTTAGAGAGCTTCCATTTGGACAACTAAAGAATTGGTGGGATCGCTATCTTTCACGGGATGATAAAAAGAAGATCTATTCTTCTGTTATGATTGAACACGATGGTACACCTATCCTCCACAATGGTGAACCAATCCCGTTCGATCAATACTCGATCTTCACCATTATTAAACATTTTGTTGGTGATCCTTCCTTGTGGAAAGATCGCACGTGAGAACTTCTTTCAAATCTTAAGTGCAAAACTCGTCGATTTCCGTTGGTACGGAGATACATTCTTGACTAGAGTGTACACAAGAGATGATGCCCAACAACCTTTTTGGAAAGAAAAATTCCTAGCTGGATTACCAAAATCATTTGGTGATAAAGTTAGAGAAAAACTTCGAAACCAGAGTAACGGGATCATTCCTTATGAACACTTGACATATGGGGAATTAGTTTCTCATGTCCAGAAAACTGCATTAAAGATTTGTCAAGATGACAAAATCCAGCATCAACTCTCGAAAGAGAAATCTTTAAACAAGAAAGAACTTGGTTCTTTCTGTGAACAATTCGGCTCTGATAAACTCCACAAACATCTTGGTATCAGAGCCAGAAGGGGAAGTAGAGATGTATTGATTAGATCTGGACTGGGAGGTTACCCTCTCAGGATGTATTGCTGTTATCTTAGTTCATGATTTACATCTTTGTGTGGTGGTTGACTCGATGGCAGGTTTTACCTAACCGCCTCAGAGTATATGTATGATGCTTGATTTATGATTTCTGCACCAATATGTGTAAATAGTTTGACAGTGGGGACTGTTGCGAATCGCTTACGATCAGAAGAGCCCGTAAGGCCCAAGGAGAGGCAGGGAGATCGGAGGGTTCTTGCCCCATGAGTTAACTAGTTGCATAGAATTTATACTTGTCTAGAGAACGAGTGAGAACTTCATAAATTAAGGACCATGCATAGAATTATATCTTTGTTTAGCATGCGAGTGATCCCCATACACCAGATGTGTAAATCATACTAATATTTGGCAATATTCTCCTGTAAGGTAATTGTCCAGTAAATCTTTAATCAATATACCCCTATGGTAACTGACGGTGATGATATCAAAACGGGAGAAATACATCGATATCTCTTCTTGTTTTATGATCTTTTGAATTTCGGTTTTAAGTTCTTATTTTCAGTGTTTTACTTTCTTTAAATTTCTGCATTTGCATTTATCTTTCTGCATTCTTATCATGTCTTCTTTTCTCCGTTCCTTTTCTCGTCGGTCTTCCTTCTCCACCTCCTCATCTCATCCATCTTCTACCTTAAACAATGAGGATACTCACTCCTCAACAAACAACATCTTTGACGAAGAAATTCAGTTCAAAGATATAAACCAAACTATTGACGATTGGACTCTTCCTCCAGTCGATAGCAGGGATGTTTTCCTACCCAGTAAACGATGGTTCTCAAAGTCTGATTACATAATCAAGACGGTTGAGGAATCCATTTCTGTCCAACCAGAAAAAGAGGAATTCTTTCTTCTTTCTTCAAACTCCATCCTTAAACATAAACAAGTATACAACTTTTTACACATTGGTTGTGTACAAGTTGCTCTTAAACCACTTGTCCGTGCAGGCTTAAACGCTTCTGGACTTGTCTGTCTCAGAGATGCAAGGCATTATGACTTTGCAGATTCTCTGCTGGCAGCAGCCGAGTTCGGACTTCATAATGGTCCCGTCTATTTCAACTGTTATCCAAATCAAACGGTTGCTTTAGATGACAAACGTATTATGGATGTCTTGAAACTCAACCTTAAACTTCATGGTTTCAATATGAAGCCGGATCTATACCTGTTACCCTAATGTATAGGATACGGTATAAGGTCTCAAACTCTTCGACTTCGAAAGCTAGGCAAGTTCCAAACAACGGACAAACCGTTGTTTTCCTTACCGATCATTCGAACACAAACATCACGGTTCCACAAACTATCGGTTGGAATGAGGTCACTCTTCCCGGAAGAATGGGTTATGGAGAAAGCTGTACAAGCTATCCCACGACCTCCTCCTCAAATTAGTAGAATTTCACAAACTCAAACAGGATCTGTTAGAATGGTTTTTGACAGACCTAGAAGTTCTACTTCTTCCATTCCTAGATCTATGTCTTCAAGATATGGAGATTATAGATCTGGATCTGTAAACTCTGAATTACCGAGACACTCTTGTTCTTCTGAACAAACCCCTCCTTCGGTCATTCACCTTCCACCGCCACCAACAGAAACTCCAAATCCCTTACCCAGTAATACCCCAATCCAAGGAATTACAAACGAGGGAAATGTTTCTCAGGCAAACTATCAAACTGAGGATGATACTAGATCTATAGAGCCTCCTGCAGACTATACGGATCTAGAAGAACCTCATGATACGTGCATCGGGGGCACCACCCCTAGGCATGTATGTTTTAGAAAAACAATTCTCTATTGATAAACAAGGTTTGCAAAGAGAATTCTATTCTGAGAAAAACACTTTGCAAAGAAACTGGTTTTTAGAAACGTTCCAAGGATTAAAAGGAAAGTTTATCCAAGAACAGTTCTACAGTTTCCTTGAAAAGCATGAAGTGAATACTCCATTTTTTGATTGGTTTGAGCTATATGCTTATACCCGAGAAAATAGATTATCCATTTCAAACAAATGTATTAAAGAAAGAATGGACGACCACCGAAGGACAAACAACTTCTTCGAGAAGTTCCTCCACCTCGGTCTTTTTACATTCCTCGGATTAGTTCCCCCAAAAAAAACCAGTTGTTGCTTCTCCTTTCAAAACTAGGGAAGTTGAAGGAGATGTTACTCCAAAGGATATCAAGAATCTTATGGAGCAAAACAACTACACCAATCGTATCTTCAAATTCTTGGAGATCATGTCACTCAAACTCATGTTACCCAAACCACTCGGTAGCTCCCAGCTCTTCTTCTAAAGAACCTCTCCAAACACAGACTGGTTCCACTAAAGAAAAGCCTTTCTTTGAACCTTTTCGACTTGATCCAAGGATCGATCGGAAATGGTTAACAAAACCAAAGCCGCTTTGATCAAGAGGATTGAGCAAAAGCGGAAACAACAAAGATCTGCTCTTCTTCGATCACCCCTTTCTCAAACGTTCGATTACAACAAACAATTGTTCCCGACACCCCTCAAGCTTCGCATCCTCCACAAAAGAGGTGATGAATCTTGAAATCAAATCCCGCACTTCAAGCGAGTCTTCAAAGTCATTTCGCATATAAACCAACAGAATTGGCGTAAACCCACAAAACTATATTATCCTAGGGCTACTCCCCCGGATGTCTTGGTTGAGGAACGCCATACCTACAAATCTTTCAATCATGACCATATTTATGAATGGAACATAGATGGTCAAAATGAAACCCAAATCCTTCAAACCCTTCAACACATGACCATGGCAAGCACTGCTTACCAAACTGGCATGGATTATTCTGATGAAAGTATAACCAATCTCTTTGTTTCCGGCTTCACTGGACAACTAAAGAATTGGTGGGATCACTATCTTTCACAGGATGATAAAAAGAAGATCTATTCTGCTGTTATGATTGAACCTGATGGTACACCCATTCTCCACAATGGTGAACCTATCCCAGATTCAGTCAATACATTGATCTTCACCATCATTAAACATTTTGTTGGTGATCCTTCCTTGTGGAAAGATCGTTCAGCAGAACTTCTTTCAAATCTTAAGTGCAAAACTCTGTCTGATTTCCGTTGGTACAGAGATACATTCTTGACTAGAGTGTACACTAGAGATGATGCCCAACAACCATTTTGGAAAGAAAAATTCGTAGCTGGATTACCAAAATCCTTTGGTGATAAAGTTAGAGAAAAGCTTCGAAACCAGAATAATGGGATCATTCCTTATGAACACTTGACATATGGGGAATTAGTTTCTCATGTCCAGAAAACTGCATTAAAGATTTGTCAAGATGACAAAATCCAGCATCAACTCTCGAAAGAGAAATCTTTAAACAAGAAAGAACTTGGTTCTTTCTGTGAACAATTCGGTTTTCCTGCTTGCAAACGATCCAAGCCCAAAACCAATAAACACACCCTCCATTCATATCGAAGTCTTCTTACTTCAAAAGATAGGCAATCCGGTATGAAAACTATAAACGTCCTTACCAAAAGTACAAACCAAGAACTCCTCCTAGAAGACTCAAAGATGAGTTCAAATCCAAACCAAAACTTGATTTTCCTAAGAGTGATAAACCAGTTTGCTACAACTGTGGTAAACCTGGACACTATGCAAGAGATTGCAAACTCATTGGAAAAATCGACACGACTTAAACTTGAAGAATCATCAAGAACAAATTAACAATCTTCTTCTTGAAAGAACTTCGAATCAAGAAGATGAACATAGTTCTTCTACGAAGATCTGAATCAACTTCAATATGATGATTGTGATTCATCCTCGATAATTCTTCTTTCATAAACGTCATCACAAAAGAGCAAGATCTACTCTTTGATGTCATCCATAAACTTCCTGATTGTGATAAAGGAGAATATCTATCCAAACTCAGAAATATTCTAAACCAACCTTCTCCATCACATTCATCTTCTCAACCTTTGGCTATCCACAACAGATTTGATCTCGACCAACACTTTGGAAAGATTTAAACAACTGTTAAGCCAACAACCACTCGGATCTTCATATTGAGGTTAATAACCTCAAAGGCCGAGGTCCGTCTTCTTAAACATAGTCGAGATTCACATGAATCTGCTTTTACAAAAATTCAAGAATTTTTGATCTCACTCCAAACTCCTCCCATTGAGGATAATGATCTAATTTTAGAAAACAACCGTGATAATCTGGATTTAGAAAATCTGAATATTCAAGATTTTCAGAACCCAGATGGTCAAGGAGATTTTCTTCCTGAACCATTTTTAAACATGTTTTCGAAAATCTTTCCACATAAGTTTTATATACAAGCAAAAATCATTATTAATAATGAGTTTGTTATAGAACAATCTGTGTTATTTGATACTGGAGCTCAAGCAAATTGTATTCAAGAAAGCTTGATTCCTCCAAAGTATTTTGAAAAAACAACTGAACAATATAGTGGTATTAACAAATCCATGATATCTCATTCGACATAAACTATCAAATGTCATTATTCAAAATGAAGGTTTGCAAGTAAGGACTCCATTCAGTCTCATGAAAGTCATGGGAACACCAATTGTGCTTGGAGCACCTTTTGCACAACTTTTATTTCCATACATAACTGACTATGATGGTATTTCAAAACTACATTTGGGAAAATTGATTTTATTTCCTTTCTCTCAAACCATAAGGTTACAGGAATTAAATCCTCATCTTTTCCCTCCCCAGGTCAACTATCTCGATAAACAAGTTTCTTCCGAGTTTGTTGAGTCTCGTAAACAAACGATTAAGGACATTCTTTGCCTTAGTCTTCCTATTCTGTTTGATTAAACATCCAATTTTTGGAATTCTACATTTAAACATGAAATTTTGCATCTGTTTTTAGCATGTTAAGATTTCAAATTCTTTTAAATATTTTTGGACTTGTAAATGGAATTTCCAAATTTCCTTACCCGTGAGCTTTTACAGGGTAGGTAGTATTGAGAGAAACTCCACAAACATGCCCGAGAAAAAAGAAACCTGGTGATAACCCGAATGACAAAGGTAAACGGGTAAACATCCAAGATAATCTTTCTCAAGATGCTCAAAGGCCAATCTCGGAAGAGGAAGCCCTCCAAGAGATTATTAAACAATTGTGGCAGCAGTCACAACAGTTCATAGGAACAACAAGCCAAAACAAGCCTCAAACACAAGGCTCAATGGCGATACAAACAGCAACTGGGTCATCTACCCAGAAATCCAAAAAAGAGTCTTCAACCCAAAGACTCACCTCCATTAAACCCGGTCAAATGACTGTTGATTCTTATGCTAAGAAACTTCCTACAAACACATGGGGAGAATTATTAGCTAAATCAGATAAACAGGCATTAGCCTTAACCACGGTGCCATCCTCTTCACAGGCACTCAGTAAACAACCTTCTCAGGTTTCCAAATCATTAGTAACTATTCCAGTTGCTAATCCGAATGATACTCCTTACATCCCTAAACCGATAAAGGTGAAAGATATCATTCAGATTGAGCCGAATTTTTCCTCCAAACACCAAACCAAGTGGCCTTAAAGATATTCCCTTCCGGATTTCATTATAGGCCCACTGATTTGAGAAAAACTAGAGAGTATTATGAGTTAATACTAGTTCACTCTAAATCCATTATCCTAACAAGGCATATGGATGATAGAGATGCAACTTTAAAAACTCATTCTACCCTCCAGTTTTAAATGTTCTCACTCCTAAGGAATGGGGACCAAATTTAAACAAACCCCAAATGTTTGGGACACTTGATTTTGATCCTAAAGGATATAATTACGGGATTCTTTGCGATGCCTGGTATAATGTCTTTTGGGAACAAAATAAGATTTTTAAACATACTTGGTTTATTTATTTCAAACAACAAACCAAGTATACCTTCCCTCAATGGTTTAGGCAATGGTGGGATTTCTTTGGACCTATCCCAGAGATTCTTCCTCCTACTGTCAGTAAAGCATTGAGTCATTTTCAAAATAAATTTAAACTTGATGAGGATCCTTTTCCAATTGATCTTCATTACTTTTCAAAATTATCTCGTCTCCCGGATATTCTCTTGGCGGTCTGATTTTCCCATACTAACGAATTCTTCGACTTTACCCATGCTTCGAGAGGATTCCCTTGTTCGATGGTGGGCAAGATTTGATCAAACAAGGATAGACTCCCGGCGGTGGATTTGTGGTTCAAAAGAAACCCTAAATTCCTCTGTGCAACTGAAGAAAGCCGATTCCTGAACCAAAAGGCCCAGGCCCAATGTAAATTGGCATCGGTTTCCAACAAGGAGGAGTATATCCAACGATTACGATTCATGCTCAAACAACTTCAAGAGGATGAACCGTCAACTAGTAAACAAGCCCATTCTTCCTCGACCTCGAAGTCCCGAAGAAGAAGCTCAAGACGATGATGAAGATTTTATCATTGATTTGAGTGAAAATTAAACTTACAGTTTTTGACGAAAGCACTGTTGTATGCACAAAACACTTTTGCTTTCATGTATAAGACTGTGTAAACATGTACTCTGCACTGTAATAAATTTCACTGTAGAGCACTATAGCAAACGCTTAAGTGTCGGTTCACTATTGCGCCGATCACTGTAGCACACCGTATGCGAGTTCTTGTTTGTCGGCGATCACCGTAGTGTCGGCGGATCACGTAGCATGTTACTTGTTTAAATAGTGTCAAATAGTGCCGGTCACCAACCGGTTACTATTCAAACGTGACTTCGAAAATGCCTATATAAGGTCCTCTTCCCATTTGGTTGAGGCGGGACCTAATAGCCCCATTCTCGAGTCCTACTCTCCTCTCCCTCTCCCTCTCATCTCGTGTTTTAAGCTTTAAGCTTTCTTCTTTCTTTGTAAGTTTTAAGCTTTCTGCTTATGTTCTGAATAAACGTTCCACTTCAGTTTCTTCTTCTTGTTCTTTACTTTCTGCACATTTAATTTTATGCTCATGTTTTAAGTGTTATATTCTTCAATTTTAATAACCTCATGTTTTAAGTGTTGTTTGTCCTTCTCGTCCATTCTTTCTTTAATACATTTGTTTGAAATGGATAATCTATTTTCTGGGTATAAGCATATAGCTCAAACCAATCAAAAAATGGAGTATTCACTTCATGCTTTTCAAAGGAAACCGTCCCTGTTCTTGGATAAACTTTCGTTTTAATCCTTGGAACCCTTCTAAAAACGACCTTTGCAAAGTGTTTTTCTCGAGATAGAATTCTCTTTGCAAACCTTGTTTATCAATAGAGAATTGTTTTTCTAAAACATACATGCCTAGGGGTGGTGCCCCCGAGCTCGTATCATGAGGTTCTTCTAGATCTGTATAGTCTGCGGGAGGCTCTATAGATCTAGTATCATCCTCGCTTGATAATTTGCCTGAGAAACATTTCCCTCGTTTGTAATTCCTTGGATTGGGGTATTACTGGGTAAGGGATTTGGAGTTTCTGTTGGTGGCGGTGGAAGGTGAATGACCGAAGAAGGGGTTTGTTCAGAAGAACAAGAGCGTCTCGGTAATTCAGAGTTTACAGATCCAGATCTATAATCTCCATATCTTGAAGACATAGATCTAGGAATGGAAGAAGTAGAACTTCTAGGTCTGTCAAAAACCATTCTAACAGATCCTGTTTGGGTTTGTGAAATTATACTAATTTGAGGAGGAGGTCGCGGGATAGCTTGTACAGCTTTCTCCATAACCCATTCTTCTGGAAGAGTGACCTCATTCCAACTGATAGTTTGTGGAACTGTGATGTTTGTGTTCGAATGATCGGTAAGGAAAACAACAGTTTGTCCGTTGTTTGGAACTTGCCTAGCTTTCGAAGCTGAAGAGTTTGAGACCTTATACTGTATCCTATACATTAGGGTAACAGGTATAGATCCGGGCTTCATATTGAAACCATGAAGTTTAAGGTTGAGTTTCAAGACATCCATAATACGTTTGTCATCTAAAGCAACCGTTTGATTTGGATAACAGTTGAAATAGACGGGACCATTATGAAGTCCGAACTCGGCATTTCTTTGCCAAACAGAGAATCTGCAAAGTCATAATGCCTTGCATCTCTGAGACAGACAAGTCCAGAAGCGTTTAAGCCTGCACGGACAAGTGGTTTAAGAGCAACTTGTACACAACCAATGTGTAAAAAGTTGTATACTTGTTTATGTTTAAGGATGGAGTTTGAAGAAAGAAGAAAGAATTCCTCTTTTTACGGTTTGGACGAAATGGATTCTCAACCGTCTTGATTATGTAATCGGACTTTGAGAACCATCGTTCTTGGGGTAGGAAAACATCCTGCTATCGTCAACGGAGGAAGAGTCCAATCATCAACGAGTTTGGTTTATATCTTTGAACTGAATTTCTTCGTCAAAGATGTTGTTTGTTGAGGAGTGAGTATCCTCATTGTTTAAGGTAGAAGATGGATGAGATGAGGAGGTGGAGAAGGAAGACCGACGAGAAAAGGAACGGAGAATGGAAGACATGATAAAAATGCAGAAAGATAAATGCAAATGCAGAAAATGCAGAAAATTTAAAGATAGTAAAATACTGAAAATAAGAACTCAAAAACTGAAATTCAAAAGATCATAAAACAAGAAGAGATTATCAGATGTATTTCTCCCTGTTTTGATATCATCACCGTCAGGTTACCATAGGGGTATATTGATTAAAGATTTACTGGACAATTACCTTACAGGATAATATTGCCAAATGTTAGTATGATTCACACATCTGGTGTATGGGGATTGCTCGCATGCTAAACAGCATATACTTCAATGTATGGTCCTTAATTTATGAGTTCTGCTCACTGTACTCTAGACAGTATAAATTCTATGCAACTAGTTCGAGTCACAGGGCAAGAACCCTCCGATCTCCCTGCCTCTCCTTGGGCCTTACGGGCTCTTCTGATCGTAAGCGATTCGCAACAGTCCCCACTCTCAAACTATTTACACATACTAGTGCAGAGATCATAAATCAAGCATCATACATATACTCTGAGGCGGTTAAGTAGAACCTGCCATCGAGCCAACCACCACACATAGATGTAAATCATAAACTAAGATAGCAGCAATACATCCTGAGAGGGTAACCTCCCAGTCCAGATCTAATCAATACATCTCTACTTCCCCTTCTGGCTTTGAGCATAATATATATAGGTTTAAACTTCTCATGTTGTATAAGAAGAAGAAAATTCCTACACACACATGAAATAGTGGGACCCATATGAGAAATGTTTTTCCCATATATATATATATATATAAAACCTCAGATATTTGATTCTGCCCTTTTAAAAACCATCCACTCCAAAAGTTTCATCCCATTTTGGGAGTTTCCTGATTGAAATATCACCATAAGCTTCTTCCTGCTTCGCATCCACAAAATCTGTAGTTTTCAAAACCTGCCAAATTGTGATGCAGAAAACAACATTAATTTCAGGGAGGAAAACTGACAGTAACAAAATATCAATATATATATATATATATAATAAAATCTATATCGATATGCATTATTTACAAGTTATGACCTGCATAATATATTTCTTGAACTCCATCCAAGACACGAGTAGTATATTTAGTTATACTCTAATTATGATAATTCTTTTAACCTGACAAATTTTTTTATACCGAATGCAAATCAAACATTCATACTCCTTCGGATCCTTCATATAAGAGCCGGTTGATTTTTGTTGGAGAGACTAAAAAAACTAAATAAGTTAGATAAAAATATTTATATTTACGGAAAATGATAGAAAAATACCACTTGAATTTTAAAATCCAATTAACAACAACGAATGAGACTAACAATAACGATAAAGCAACCGACGACTCATTTTGTTGGGAAATCACCTATTTGGGATTTTGAAATTCAAGTTGTAATTTTTGGGATTTTCCCTTATATTTATCGTTTTTTCTCCAAATTGATTTTATTAACTTATAAACTAATGTATAATTTAATGATACAAAACATATGCTATGATTAAGTAATCTATTTTGTCTTCTTAATATCTCTAAAAAAATCAACTACCAATTAACAAAGAGTAAATTGCTCTTTTGGTCCATGAAAGATGTCAATTTTCTCAACTTGGTCCTCCATTTTTTTAGGCAGTTCATTATGATCCTGAAATGTAGTGTTCCATACCAATACAATACTCACTAACAAATTAAAATGAGGACTGTATTAGTGACAAATGTCATTTTGGAGGACTACAAAGAGACAAGCTCATGGAGGACTGAATTAAGAAAAATTGATATCTTTCGAGATATAAGTATTACTTAGATTCTGCTCGTTTAGAATAGCGATTGGAGCCTTCAAAAGTAGCTTTTCATTTATGATTTACGATATACAAGGTAAACATGTGAGAGAAGTTTTATTTCAATTTATGTGACTAAGTACTTTTGGGACCCCTAAAAATAATCCCGAACGAGCATTTAGCATATCAGTATTTCATAAAATAGCCTTGCAGATTCTTTCCTGGTTTTTGAACCAAAAACTAGTGAAAAGTTAACAACTTCCCCCTCCTTTTGATCTCTAAGACTCAAAAAGCTTCTCTGCAAGTCCATGGCAAACTCCCTGCACATTGTCTTAGACAATCACAATCCAATATCACAAAATGATACTGAACTAAATTTCATGAATCAACTACAGTGTCACCTAGTTTTTCCAGTCCAACCACCTGCATCAAATAAATATATTAAGAAACAACGCCATATTAAGCTTCACAAAAAATGTAAAAAGAAAAAGAAAAACAGATGTGGAACAGGTTAAAAATGTTGGTTTGCAAGAGTTCTTACAAGATTGGGAATTCTCTCGTTGCATATGAATATGAATCCTGGTACAAAAGTATACAACATATACAGATGTTAACTCCAGAATTTTAGTTTCAAAGGTAATAAAAGGACATTGGTTCAACATAGCTTATTTAAACAGATCATGTACAGGTTCATGATATTTTCATTAAAGGTTATTTGCTCAAGTACAGGGTTCACTAAGACAAATCTGAAAAGTATCAACCAAATGGAATAAATACTTCTGACATAATTATGTGTTTAACAATGCAAAGGTGAATCGTAAATGATTGCTGATACAGACTAAATAATACTACCTCCGGTCTTTAATATAAGATCTCTTTTGTAGTGTAAATTACACTTCGAATGAGATATTATATTAAATCTTGAGGTAGTAGTACAAATGGCAGAAATTTTTTACAACCTCATTCATCAGGCTATGTTCTTCATCCTTTCCCAAAGAATGATCTGCTTCTAAGCTTTCATACAAGTTTAATGTCACCACATTACACTGCAAGGTTATTCATAAGGTTATCAAATTATATGAGCATAATTTTAAAGATTACATGACTGTTATTATTTTCCACATTCATCAGGTTAAGTTGTTGATCATTTCTCAGAGGCTGCTCTCTCCTCAAGCCTTCATGTGGACTTAAGGGTGTTACATCATTTCGGCCTTCAATCGATTGAATAGTTGAGAGCAGGGTAGGAGTTTTTGGAGAAGCTACTTTACCAGATTTCAATTCATTTAGCTTTCTAGGAGTTTTTGTAGTTTGAAAAGACTCTGATATCTTCACTTTCTTTTTGGAAAACAAGGATTTGAGCTCTAATGAATGACTTGCAGAAAAACAATGATGATAGCCAAATTAAAACAACAAATAGAAAAAAAAAAAAATTAGTGAAAAGTCCCTGATTAAAAGTTTTATTAACGAGAAGAACCTAATTCAGAAAACCAGTATTTTGTTTGTACAAAATTTGTAGAATACCATGACTTTCTATGTATAAATTTTTAAAAGCTTTTTACCAATTTGACAATTGCTAACTCACAAGGCAGCAAAAAGTCATGGAAGCCCTTAGGAAGATCAGAAATATGATATGATTTCCGAGCTTTGCGCAGAGTGTGACGAGTTTTTCTTTGTTTGGAAATTAAATCTCTGGCATCAGATATGTTTTGTTTAACTTCCCTGAAATGGTTCAAGGTGCAAAGTGTTCAGTGAGTGTTCATTTGGAGGATTTTAAGGTACTGTTATATTCAGACAATGCTTAGATAATTGACAGTCCAAATTCAACCTATAAAATTTCCATCACATGTTGACTAGCTGCTAGGTTACCAACAAAATTGGCACTGACCAAAAGAGTTGATAGATTGAAGAAAGTAGAAATAGAAAAGACACAAAGGAAATTAGAGACAGAGAACAGTAGATATTTTTTGCTAATCCAAAAGTACAGTATTTTACTATCAATTTAATAAGCCTTTCAATGCAAAAAATGATATAATAGCTCAAACTCAAAGCTTGGAGGAAGTATCTTGCCCTGCAAGTAAATTAGTTGGACTACTTGGTCCTGCAACCTCAAAGCTGATGTCCATCTGGTGAGATTGATGAAAGCTGCAATGGCATGTATATTAGATAATTAAATAATTTCATTTTGGAAGATAAAGTGGAACTACTTAATTATTAAAATTGATGGTTTGGATGCAGTTCACATATTCTTCTTCTACCATTTGGTTGTCAGCAGAGCTGAGATTTAGAGAGCAAGAAAACTTCTCAAACTGAAACTGCAAGTCATGATATGTAAGATATTGAGTATTTGTAGCTCAATCTTAAACATATTAGTTTGACATTTGTGAGAGAAAAACATTAATTAATTGAAAGGAATGGATTTAGAAACTTCTTGAGTTTAATAAAAAGAAGCTTTCAAGAAATGATGGGCTTATAGTACATGACAAATATTTAAGCATAATTAAATGACATATAGAAGGAACTATGTTCTGCCCTTTGGTCTATAACATAAGACATAGTTGAGGAATTGATATTGGCCCTAAATATAAGACATATTTTTTTATATTTGTCAATCTTTTTCTAATGTACCACTATTGATATTTCTTCAACAATAATTAAAGAGTAGAGAAAATGAGGGAATTAAAGAAGATGATTAGAGTATCCTAGGAAAAAAAAAACATATCATATTAACTAATTTAACTAACTTTTTTAATCTAATCAAATTAGATAAATATATCTTATATTAAGAATTAGAGGGAGTAGCTCTTACCTTGTCTAGAGAAAACTGTCAAATCTGCTCATTTTCCCACACATCCGTTTCATACCAAATCATATAACATAAAATGATGAAATAGAAATATAGTTACCAAGGAAAAAATTGCAAAGCAAGCAGAGTACCTTTAAGTGTGATTTCTTCCGGTGGAGCAATGTTGCCCCTAAAATTTTGTCAAAGCAAAATTATAAGATGTCCAACAAATGTAAGTAATTTGAATAAACAATTAAGCTTCAAACCCTACTAACAACTTACCCGCCAACATCTTCGATACTTCCGGATCAAAAGCATCGAGCTCGAATCTCTCTTGTATGATGATTGTTGCACACAAAGTTTCTACAGATCCTTTCCCATTTGTATTGATCATAAATTTCTTGATATTCAAAAGAACCTCATTGCAATCATGAACAAGATAGTCAACCTTTTTTGAATATATTCGACCAATCCGAGGAGAAGAGCAGCCAGCACTCGATACGTTTGGTCGTTAATTTCATCTTGCAAAATTGTGCCGGCAGAAAGCTAGAAGAATATAATAAAACAGTAGAAAACGGTTTACTTAAACTTATATTTATAAGGGTAACTTATGACTCGAGATGAATTGGGTGGCTCTTTACGTAAAAATGATTAATCAATCAACTGAACAAAAGTAACATTAATTTCTTTCAATGTTAAATTTCAGAAGATTCATCATGTAACACAGTCATTTAGTGGCTAAAATACAAAAAAATTGATGACTAATGACAATAATAGAATACTTGTTAGATGAGAAGCTTTCTATAATGGACATGGTACAATCTTGTTTTGAATCACCAATATATACTGCTAGAAGTTGAAACTAGTATCATCACACTGACCACCATGAGGCATATATCTGATAGATTTTCAACTACTCAATAACGGTTAAATGAATTCAAATAATTAATGCTCCCATTAAGTGTAAGAGAAGCATCAAATGATCAATAAAGCTATCTTAAGTAGCCAATAAAAAATATGGGGGAAAAAATCATTAGGTTCATATCAAGACATGTTACAGATTAGACCATTAATTATCCCACCCCCAGACACCAAGAAATGAATATGGTGACGCCTTACATGGCTGAAATTTACAGTGAGGAGCAAAACCAGATTGAAGGTTATAAAGGTGAAAATAAATACCAAACCAGCAATATTTGAAAACCAGATTAAGCTCAAATTTTAAGCAATATCTCTTAAAAGAAAATTTCAACTTCAAATTTTAAGCTTGAGTCAAGGCTCGATTTTAATTAAAAAACGAGTCTAATTGGTCGAGATAGGCTCCAATACCATGTTAAGAATCATTTCGATATCATCTCAAGGATTCAACACAATACGAATAGATAAGGCTAGCAAATAATTTTATTACAATCTCGTATCTCATAAACAAACACAAAAATGTCTTAATACTTGTTCTTAGAAAACGAGGAATAAACGCATGAACTCGCTAATTTCTCAAAGAACGAGAGAAAGACGATCAATGATAGAAACAGGTGAATCGTCATTAGAAATGAACCCATATTGAAAACGCTTTATTTTTTAGAGTGAAGATTTCATTTCATTTTCTGCACCAACCCATTTGATGAATAATACTAAACGTAAACAGGGTATGAAACTTATTGAATAAGACTAACCAACGGAAAAGCAAATGTCAGTTTCATTCACTTGTACTTTCTTCACCTTTTGAAGCAATAAGCTGCCACTCTAATGGCCCCTAAAGGAGCTTTTTGAGACAGAAGACACTGTGAGTAGAACATGTCTTCTTCTTCTTCAAAGTTTGAATTCTGATATTGGAATTAGAGAAGAAAAGTTGAAAGTTCTATGACAGACAGTACATGCAAGAGGCAATGGGAATGAAATGTAAAGCCTTTTGCTTACGAAAGAAAACGGTCGGTAGAGTTCCCAAAGCAAGCCTCGGGATAAAAAACAAGAGCAAAATTAATAATTATACTTATATATTTATTTCAAATTTTAATATATATTAATTATTAATAGGGAAAATTCCAAATAAATACCGTTTGAATTTTCAAAACCCCTAAAAGTCTGTTGAATTTGTAAAAGGACCGAGAAGTACCAAGGACCTATGAGGAATATGTAAATTCGGGTGAAATTACTTTTTTGCCCTTAGTTTTAAATAAATGATAATAAAAAAACCCGCCATCCCACCGCCGGCTAGGGGTGAACATTTGGTTTCGGTTTGGTTTTTTGGTTAAAACCGAAAAACCAAATTACGTATATTTTCATAATCGAATCAAAACCGAAACCGAAAAACCGAAAAAAACCGAAATATTTCGGTTCGGTTTTGCAATTAATTCGGTTTTTGGGCTTGAGTTGGGCCTTATTGTGGGCCTTCTTATTTGGGTTAATTCTGTAAAATGGCCAATCTACTTTTTTTTTGGGCTAAATCAATTTACAATATTGACTATTGAATGCAACTTGGCTATAGTATACTTTACATGGAACACCCTGGTATATATCGATTTTAACTTGTTTGGGACTCCATTTAGAATCTCCAAATTGACTTTCAACTCTTAAAACTTAAAAAAAAATTGAACAATTTAAAATTTAATTTTTAACAATGATTTTTGAGAATAGATTCGAGTAAAATATATTTTGTGGAAAAAGTGATTTTGATAAAATAAGAATTATAATTAGAACCGCTTTTTTGTATGTGCAAACTAACCAAAAAAAAAAAAAAAAAAAAAAAAAAAGATATTAGCTAATGTGATAATCATATATAAAGGCTAAAATTTCATCAATTTTGCTAAAATTTCGGTTTTAACCGAAATACAATTGAAAAAACCGAAGCGAAAACCGAATTAAGGTAGTTCTAAAAACTAAACCGAACCGAAAAAACCGAACACCGAATTATTCGGTTCGGTTTCCGATTTTGATTTGTTCACCCTTACGCGACCACCCCCACCGGCCAACCGACGATGGGTTTGCTTGGCGGTGGGGTGGCCGGTGATGGGTGGCCGTACGACGGTGGGGGGGGGGGTGGGGTTTTTCCTTTTTTTATTTTATTTATTTAAAACCAAGGGCAAAAAGGTAATTTCACTCGAATTTGCATATCCTTCATAGGTTCTTGGTACTTCTCAATCCTTTTACAAATTCGGCAGACTTGGGGGTTTTGCAAATTCAAATGGTATTTATTTGGACTTTTCCCTTATTAATATGTAAGAAATGTTGATTGTTAAATATTATATTCTTTAAATTTACAACAAACTTCATTGTTTCTTTCTGTGTGGTGAATAATGGGACTGTTTTATTGGATTGTGTGATTTTTTGTTACTAATAATTTAATATGAAACAAACTTTTAAGTTATAAGCAAATATTTTCATTTTATATAAATTTTAAAAAAACCAATTTCGGAGAATTAATTCTATTTTTGTCAGTACATTATATAATAATTTTTCATATCCCAAAAATGAGAGGTGCATTAAAAGTATACATTTGATTGATTAAGTTAATTTGATAATACCCCGTTTCAGTAAAATGATTATTCCATTCAATGTATAAATATATGATGATAAATATTTGACCAAAAAATATTTGTGTAAAGTAGCAAGTCCATTACCTTCCTACTAAATTCGCATATTGAATTATTGATTCACATAACTCATAAGAGAGGAATGGTAATCAACAGTAAAAAAATGGTCATTAATTGAAAGACAATCAAATGCAAATTCAAAAAATTTCACTTAGATATGGTCTAATATGAAAATATATAATAACATAATTATAAAATAACTATAGGAAGAATTACAATGAGGTCCCAAGTAAAGAACTTAATTATCAAGAAGTCTCAATAACGGGTGAGCCACTAAGTAAGATGTTGTTATTTCTTACTCTGAAACTTATTATTGATTGATCTACAATTGTCATTAGGACATGTGTTTAAGTGCCTCCTCCTTAGGATGTTTTTAACATCTTAGATTACTCAACAATATAATAAAATCTGGCATTCTCCTTCAAACGCTTCTTTTTCCAATTCTTCTCTCTGTGTCTTGGTTACCCTGCCTCTCTCCCCACTAACCTTCAGTGGCGAAATATGGCGAAGGTAGGCGACGAAGAAAGCTTTATACCATTGGACATAATCCGAAATATTTGCAAAAGGTTGGCGGTCAAATGCATCGTGAAATTCCAGCAGGTTTGCAAAGAATGGAACAATCTCTTGAAGACAGTGTCTTTCATCAACGAACAGGTTTGTCATTCTGCTCAAGATAATCCATTCCACTTAATCCATGGGTCCGGTGACAGCCACGGACATAGATGTTTGAGTTTGCTTAATGATGAGATGAAGATTACAGAAATTATAACTACAGCACACGAAATTGGATCTTTATTGGGTCCTGCAATGGGGTTCTGTGCGCAGAAGTTGAAACTAATAAAGTTTCGTATCCTGTTTCAACTATATTCTGGAACCCCTCTAATAATGAGGTAAGAGAAGTGTGTCATCCAGGAGATGACGACAGATTTCTGTGTTTGCGTGGGCTTTGGATTCACTGATGTGACTAAAGATTACAAGTTAGTGCGGATTTGGATCATTGGGATAATGGGATGAAGAGGCCAATCTTAATGTTGCCTATGCTCACTTATATTATACATTGAATACCAATACATGGAAGCGTTTTGAATTACAGGGTTTAGAAAACACTCGCGTAACTTCTAAAGAGGTTGTTTGTGCTAATAGAAAACTTTCCTGGCATGGTGTTTCGATACCACTGTCATAGTTTGTTTTGATATTGTCACCGAATTTTTACCTCTTTGTCAATCTATGAGTTACCATCTGATGCTTTACCACTAGATGAGCATGATTTAAGTCCCTTTTTCCTTTTTACATACAATGATAAAGTGGCTGCTTGTGACACCAGATATACATTGATATCTGGATTTCCTCTGAGGTAGGTGATTCCTTTTGATGGACCGACAAGGAAAGGATAGGTACAACGTCCATAATTCTTTTCCCGTGTTTTTGGAGGGATGAGTTACTCATAATTAACTCCACTCATTCCCAGGAAGAAGGCGGCCCTTGGAGGTTCTTCTTTCTAATTGATATTGATATACTACATTGATGCATGCATTTTTTGTATGAGGGTGTTGCTTTTATATGAACAATATACATAATTCTTCTTCTTTCTCCTTATAAGATTTGAATCTGGAAAAGAACAAGGACCAAGATTGCTACAGTTAACATGTGGTTGGGAACAAGCGTAATCCAAGTCTGCTTGAAGTTGTTCTTGGGTTGAAGATGGCTTAGCCACACACCAACTTATTATCTGTACACCATTATATTTCAACACCAAAATCACTCCTTCAAGCTCATGATATGCATGTGTTTAGTTACCTTAGCATTTACTGTTCCCGTGCACTTTGTAAATTACAAGGAATTCCTCTGCTAAAAAATAGCAGAGGACCCTTCATTTTTTTTTTTTTTTTTTGGCCTTTCATTCTTTTGAAGGATCAGAATTCTTTGGTTTGATTTCTGAAGTCGTAAGTTTCATCAACGTCGTTATAAAAATTGTAAAACTGAAAAGATATATAAAACTATAATTTTTTTTTCTGCACCATCCTTGGAAAAACCTAGTTGACTATAATATTTTGTTGCCAAGTCTTGCGAATATATCCTCTCACGCGTTTTCCATATAATCAAAAACTAGTTATTGATTTTTTTATCCCCAGAAAAATTACCTATCCCAGACTTATTAACTTCAACTTGGTGGGGCCAGCCTTTGGAGTTATCCACACCCGATCATCTCAGAAAAGGGGAATTAGAGACTGAAACTGAAGAGCATGTTTAAGGAGAGAGCGAAGTAGGAAAATTCAGAAGCTGCCATTTCTTGAGACCTTTGCTTGTGGGAGCTATTTCTTTTCCGCTTCCATACCCATCGGTCCAGGTTATTTCTTCTCTTTTGCTTGATTTATCCCATGGATCCATCATGCTTCTTCTGTTCTGGCTTCATTTTTCACAGAAAAATTCTGCAAAAGATTTTTTATGTTTTCTTCTAATCATTTGAAATATTACATACTTTTATCTCTGAAAAACTAAGTCCCATAACCTTCAAAGATATAGCTGGACTTGATCTGCTGACTTAAATCTTCATTTGTTTTAAGAACTGTTTGGAAAAAGAGGAAGTCTCTGCAGATCCCAAAGCTGACATTTTTGCAATCTTTGTGAACTATCTTCCATTCACATATCTAGGTTCATGCTTACTTTCTTCTCTTTCTTTTATTCCACTTGCTTCATTCCATCTATTTACTATTTTGTGAGATTTTTATCTGAGTTTTTAGGGTTTGTGTGCTGAAAAAAATTCTGCAACTATGTGAGGAGGTAGCTAACTTTCTATGTTTTCACTCTTGTTTTCTGTCTCAAAACAATCATTGATGTGATATCAGCAGATGCAGATAAGCTAATATTAAGCGCCCTGTCATTTTCAAATTGTTTTAAAAGAGAACCTTTTTTAATTCTATGCAGCCTAACTTACACTTCCCCGGCGCGCGCATATGTATATTTGTTTTGGATCCTGCGAATCTATCCTCTCACACGTTTTCTTTCATAGTTAAAAACAGGTTATTGCCCTTACTGATAAACTCTTTTAACAATATATTACCTAACCAATATTTTACTGTATTATTTCGGTACATAACTTCGTACTCAGCATCATGATGCGATCTCAGCAGATAAGCTAATATTAAGTGCACTGTCATTTTCAAATATTAAGTGCCCTGTCGTTTTCAAATTTCACGTGGGAGGGACCATCTCCTGAAATTATCACCTACTAATGGAGTTAAAAATCAGGGATAGATCAAAGCTTAATAGGATCGGGGTAAGAAAAACATTTATTTTTTAAAATCCGGCTTGAAGGGCTAGAGCCCAGGCCCGCCCTTAAGGCCCTGTTTGTTATAGAGAAGGTTTGGGGAAGGAAAGGAAAGGAAAGGAATGGAAGATTATGAGGAAAGTTTAAAAATGTGAGCCGTTTGGTACACTAGGGAAAGGAAGTTAGTTGAGGGAAGATGATATGTTTGGTATGAAGAATTGGGTGTTTGTTAAGTGGGAAGATTAGGTGAAATTCCCACAATACCCTTAAACCGTTCGAACGCTGGCGTTTGGTTCGAATGTAAAGCACTAAATGGACAACGCGGTTCGAACAAAAAATTGGTGTGCAGTTGTTTATATCAGAACATTCAAGGAACATCAAAATGACAGAAACAGAAGTAGGCTTTTTTGACAAAAACAAAAGTAATATAAATGCAAGACAGTAAAAAACCACAACACAGACCCACACATCGTCTTCTTGTTCTTGCTCATGTTGTTCCACTTCCTCTTCGCGGTCATTCTCGTTGATTTTCTCAAGAACTTTGTGGTGGGTGTTTTGGGTTTTGGGTTGGGTTTTGCAACTGGGCACATCGGAGACACGATCGGAGCAAGAGGGTCGAAAATTTCGAGAGAGTTGAAGCATCGAAGCAAGCGGCCATGAAATTGCCGATCTTAGTCTGCTATATCTGATGAAGAAGAAGCAGGAAGAAGAAGAACTGCGTGCAAAATTTTTCAGGGCCAATTTCGTCACAGAATTTCACTCTCCCGGGAAGATTTAAGCTTTCCCTCCATTTTTGGATGGAATGCACATTCCCACGGATGATGGAAGATTCGAACTGGCGGGAATGCTACTCAAAGGAAGGAGAGGAAAACAAACACGTTTTTACCGTGGAAAGTGTCCCATCTTCCCTTTCCAAAGGCCCTCTTTCCGTGAAACAAACGGGTCCTAAGGGTTTGGAAGTTACTATTCCAAATTTTAATTGTTTTTCCTCTACTTTTTTAAGAAATATAATTATCCTCTACTTTTTTAAGAAATATAATTAGTAAATTACAACAATTAAGGTTCTAATTTATCAAATAAATGTTTTCAACATAAATATTCAAACAACACGAACCATCCAAAAACTAAACACATTCACTAATTCGTAATTACAAGAAAATTATTGTCTACAAATAATTCATATAAAACATAAAAAGCATACCTATGTTTTAAATTTAAACTATTATACAATATTTCTATGGTAAGATTGACCTTATAACTTGTGATAAGAAGGTTGATAATATGAAGAGCAAGCTTACTTTCATTTTCAATGAATATTTGAATGTGAGACATCTCTTCCAACTACCTATTAATTTTTTTAAAAAAAAATAAAAATTAACAAGGCCTAACAGATCGGCCGCAGACCTTGTGGGGACTACCCTACCGACCAATTTCATTTCACTCCTATAATTTTCAAGCTCGGCCCATGAAAAGCCAAGGCTTAAAAGGGCCGGCCCAATCTCGACTCCGATTTTCCGCCCTACTTACTAGCTATTATATTGGGCCTGTTTGGGTTACTTGACTTATTTTCTATCCGACTTTTTTAGAAGTCTGGTAGGAAAAAAAGTTAGATTGTAAATATGATTTGTGTTTGGATTGGTGGAGATAGAAGTGGCGGATTCCACGTAAAAAAGTTGAGAGATTTTTGGAAAAAGCTACCCGATAAAGCTTTTTCCTTAATTGACTTTTAGGAGCATTTTTAAAAAAAGCCCAATAAAGTTAAAGCTTAACCCAAACACTCAACTTTTGACTTTTTTTATGCTGCTATTTTTTCTTGGCTTTAAGCTACTTAAAGCTCTCTCCAAACAGTAGAGTTGGGAATCGGGGCCGGCCCATGAAGGGGCAGGGCCGGCTCTCCAGACTCGAAAATTACTATTCCAAATTTTAACTACTTTTTTTCTTCAAAGAAATATAATTAGTAAATTATAAAAATTAAAGTTCTAATTTATCAAATAAATGTTGTTAACATTAATATCAAAACAACGCGAATCATCCAACAAATAAGCACAAATACTAATTCATAATCAAAAGCAAACTATATTCACAAATAACTAACATAAAACATAAGAAGCATACCACTAAGTGACATTAGTAAGATAACTATTATTGTCGTCATCTTCGCCACTATCATCACTTTCAATGACATTTGATTGTGCTTCGCTTTGGGTTGGCTCGGTTTATGAGTAAGAATATCATGAATTTCTTCTCCCGCATCATGAACATATCCATAATCTTTATCTGCGACAAATAATAAACCAAATAATAAAAGTAGAATGTAGTTATTATATATTTACATATTTATACTTAAATGGATAAATAACTCTATAACAAATACAAAATACATATAAATTAGTAAATTACCATCATATGTGAATTCATGCATTCAAAAAATAATAATAGTAAATTAAAAGGGTTTATAGGACCGGTCCTTTTAAGCCCGAGGTCCTCATGGGCTGGCCTGTAGGGCTTCTTTCATTAAATTCCTCTAATTTTTAAAGGTTTGGCCCGATTTCCCAGCTCTACCAAACAGGCCCACTAACTGGTTATAACAAACCAAACACATCACTTTATTTAATAAAATAAACCTCTCCATATAAGAATCTGGAGGGACAAGAAGAGAGGACTCGTATGGTTTTGTATAATTTCAAAATAACAATTTTTTAAATAAGTTGACCATCATTTTAAGGGAGAATTGTGTGATACTTGAAATGAAAAGGAAAGCAATATAATTTATTTGGAAAAAAAAATTAAGAAATTTTTTTAATGATGTTAAGATAATAAAAAGATGCTCTTTTACGATCTCATGCTGCTTTGGAGCTGAAATTTAATATCTAGTTTTCTTTAATATTCGATCAAAAGCAAAATTATGTGTCATGTTGTATTGCACCTTAATTTCGTTAAGAATAAATTTAAAAAGGTAAAATTTTAATAAATGCATGCTCATGTGCACTTTGTAAATTACAAGGAATTCCTCTGCTAAAAAATAGGAGAGGACCCTTCATCTTTTGTTTTTTTTGGCATTTCATTCTTTTGAAAGATCATAATTCTTTGGTTTGATTTCTGAAGCCGTAACTATCATCAATGTAGTTATACAAATTATAAAAATGAAAAGATGTATAAAACTATAATTTTTTTTTTCTATGAATGAGAAGATGTATTAGGCTTATTCAATGTGCGCTTTTCTTTTTCTATGAATGAATGAAAGTGGGCGCACCCTGTCCCTAAGGCATCTTTTCTTATCCGCTGAAATAAAAAAAAAAAAAAAAAAAAAAAAAAAAAAAAAAAAAAAAAAAAAAAAAAAAAAAAAAAAAACCATAAAATGTTCCTTAGGTTCTACTTTTTTATTTTTTTCTTATTATGAAATTCTTTTTCTTAATTTAAATATATCAGGAGTCAAACTATGCACAAGTTCTTTTTTTTTTGGATGGAAAGGTAATTCGTTAATGAAAACTGAGGCTGTACAATCTACTGCAAGAGCAGCTACAAAAGGAGACTAAATTTAGCAAAACAATTTAGCAGCTACAAGTTCTTAAGTCCTGAGGCTCGACAGTTTTTTAATACCATCCGCATATCTTATTTGGCTCAGAGCAATTTATTTTTTCTAGTTTTTAATATAGATGTGCTACAACAATATGATAGTTGATTTTCGTTATATTATTTGAAAATGGGAATTCTGTGAGAGTTCTTGTTATTGTTCCAATTGTTAGAATATGATTAAAATATTTGTAGATAAGAACAAAGTAAAGACTTGTAAACAGAGCATGAACCATGACTTGCACCACAGCACAAGCCAAGTTGCCATATTACAGTACTTCGCCTGCGCTTAAGAAATAATATGAATAGTTGATTTTCATCTAAAATATAAGATATAAGTTTTATATTTATCAATATTTTCTTAATTTTCTAATATTGATGTTCTATCAATAATAATAATAAAATAATTAAGAAAAAAAATTAACGAAGATAATTAGGGAATTTTAAAAAATACATATCATATTAACTAATATTTTTAATTAAATTAAATCAAATTAAATATATATATTTTATCTCTCATGCGAGTAACTGTGGTCATTATTCTTAGCATTATTAGTCTGTGCATCGGTTCAGACAAAATGGGTCTGACCATAACTTTTCATTAAAGTTGCTGGGAAAGTAACAGAAGGTGAAATGGAATCCAATGTGAAAAGAGGGAAGTTTCACATGCTGTTCATTAGGCTCTCAAGACTTGAAAGGGAGTAAGGTCTATTCCCTGCCATGTATGCTCCAACACTTGGGACCCGTTTGTTATAAGAACAAGCACAAACTCCCCCCGCGCGATGCGCGTATGCACCAGTTTCACAACACGAAAGCACATCCTTACCTTCTACTCATCCAAATTATTAAGAAATTGAATAAAACACAAAGGAAAATAAAGAACATATTTGGATTTCAAATCAACCAACAAAAAATAATCACAACCCAAATATACAACATGAAACACAACCACATCTGAAGTTATACTCTTATATGTTTCGCAACTTCTGCTTGAGCGCAAAAAAAAAAAAAAAAAAAAAAAAAAAAAGCAATTACATCAAAATGCTACCATCATAATACATAAACATTCCTATATGTAACATGAATTGACAACATCTGACATATGTTGCTAAACATTTCTAAAGATCTTATCAATTGGGTACTTTCTTAACACCCTCGACGCATTCAAAAGCATGGCCTCCCTCAAAAGCATTCAACATGCACTCCCCCGTGCGTTGCGTGAGATTCATTTACTTCATTTCATATTTCATTCCTTGCAGTTCTCTTCACCTTCACCAAACGTGTGTTTTGAATGACATTAAATATGCAGCTTCGGGCTTTCAAATCATATTTTTGTATGCCTTCGTAAAACAAAGCCATGCTCTTTAGTGCTTCGTGAGCTAACGTAATTTGATATATCATTGATTATACCAAAAAAATCATGACTTAATTCATTATTGCCAAGTAGTTGATTCACATTATTAGCCTTTAATTGAAAATAATGTGCATCAATATAAGAGGTGGTGTCATGTGAGCTTACATCAATATATTTTATCAGTCAAATAGTTGGTTTTTACACACGATCGTCCAACTAAAATTCCTTCAAATATATCAAGCACAACCCCCTCCCCCATCCCCAAAAAAAAGGCGCATGTTGTGCGAGAGGCATCCACTTATTTTTATACTCCATGTTATTCACGTTATTGATACTCATACAACAAATTTTTTGAATTAAACTAAATATGCAGCCTAGGATGGTTAGTAGGATGATGTGGGGAAAGTTTTGTTGATTTTAATTAAATATTAATAAAAGATAAAATCATTATCATTCCAAAAGAAAAAGGAAAAGACTAATTACTTAAAGGCTAAAGCTATTAAATGTTGTAGAAATTTTGATTACTTGAAATGGATAATGAAAAACTGACAACACATTAGTTCAACTCCAACTTAAAAAAAGGTACTTAAATATGTTCTGTCATTATTTAATTTACTCATCCAAGATAGTCAAGTAGAACATAACTATGACTATAAGGAAATTGACTTGTTGTAAAATAACCAAAAAGAAATAAATGACCATAAATACTTCATTACTTTCTCATTTTTATTGTCCAATTCTAATCATTTGTGAATGCTCAAGTTCCTATATACTTGCCAAAAGCTACATTCCTTCGGTCACTATTTTTGCAACACAACTTTCCACCAAAACTAAACGCATCAAGTAGAAAAAAAAAAGATTGTGCACTTCATGATTTTTGATATTTGAAAGCATTGGATCCTGGGTTTTATCTTTTTTTTGGGGGGGGGGGGTATAAAGTAACCACGGTATATAGATTCCAAGCTATATCTTACGAAAAGGATACGAATAATTTGGGCCAAGAATACGTAGTTAAATTAAATTAAATTATCAATCTCTTGCTTCCAACAGCAATGAAAATTTTCTACTTAAATAAATGAAAAGACTTTTTTGACAAATAAAAAGGACAAAATACCTTGTGCATAATATATTATTGAAATTCTTAGAACAAAACTAATTAGCAGGGTGTCATAATATGCACATGATGATTTTACTAAAGTAAGTAATAGTTTTATTTTTTTTGCAAAAAAAGTAATAGTTTTATTTCATTTTAATAGACTTAAAAACATCACAACAATATAAGTAAATAACGATCAAGTATGATGACTAATGCTTATTGTGGGATGTTTATTGGCTCCATTAATTACATTTTCAGCATTATCATGTGGAAGCATGAGTCACATGGTCATCAATCAAATAGCCTAAATTAATTTCTAGGGAAAATAAAAATAAAGGACCTAAGAAAAATAATATTTATTATAAAGGACCGTAAAAATTCTAATTACTTAGAAGGACCAAATATTATAATATAAATTTAAAATTACTAAATTGCCCCTAATCAAAGCTCATGTCTATCTTTTGTATTCATAATTAAAAAAAAAAAATAACTACAGTTAAAACTAAAACGCCCATCATGATATGATTATAACTTTTTATTCAATATATTATTTAATTAACAACTGTTAAACTCATATTTTGCTTTATTTTTATTTTTAACCCACATAAATTGCTTCTAAAAAAAATAAATCATACAAACTTTCTTGGTTTAACATATATGATAAATTATAAAAGACCTTGAGTTTTATTAAAATTATAAAATTGCATTTTTAATTAAAATTTTTGTTGATTTTAAAAAATTATAATTTTCTCAAATTGAAGAATGCGTAATTTTTTTTTTTTATATAGATATATATTTAAGTTGTTGAAAATGAAATTTGAGAAAACTATTGTTTAATTTAATGAATCTTAAAATTTTGTAATAGTTTTAAAAATAGAATGGGAAATAAAATGTAAGAGGGAATGTAGAAGATTTTGTTAGGGGCATTTTAATACTTTTAATTTTATATTTTTACATTTGGTCCTTCTAAATAATTACAATTTTTATGGTCCTTCTCCATAAATATTTTTTCTTCTAGTTCCTCCATTCTAATTTTCCCTAATTTCTATTGTTGTTATACTTTATTACGAATTGGTCTTCTATTTAGGAATTTGCATTTTTAAATCCCTTTTTAATATTTGACATTCACTACGAACCCATATTGGGTTAGGTTTCTTTTATTATCTTTCTCTCATCATCCTTCATCATCTCTAAATCATATCCATCTAATCAATCACAATACCACTTTAACCTTTCTCTCATCTTTCCAATCAATGGCCCAGATAGTGTTAATGAGTGAAAATGAGAAAAATGATTAAGAGAGAATCCTCTTTCTTATTATAGAAACTACAAATAGCTTAAAAGCCTACCTCCTTTTTCCACATATATATATATATATATATATATATAAAGTTTAATATTTAGGAAATAACAGATACCTACCCATTATATTTCATTAAAAATTTGCAATTATATGAAAACAGAAGTATCAATTTCCTCCTATGAATAGACAAGATTCTGTTTAGATACAGGAAGCCCAAGCAAATTTATTTAAAGAAAAGAAAAGGAATTGTATAGGAAAAAGAATAGGGAATGCACAGTAGGAAGGAGAATAAGACCTACTAAAAAGGAAAATAGAACACAACAAAGCTCTCAAAGCTCTTTGGCTATCCAGTTTGATATAAAGATTGACAGAATCAAGCAGATAGAATATATGCTGCACAATTTGAGCAACAAACACAATATAGTAAAACAATCATAGCAATTTCGAAGAGGCAATCAAATATATCCTCATGAAGAGTGGCATATTAATATGGAGGTTTAAGTTACATCCATGTTTAGGATTAAAAAATAAGAAATGCTAGGACTATGAAAAAAAAGCCAAAAATGAACTCATTAGCATCTCCCAAAGAAAACCAAATCAACAAATACGCCCATCAGCGGAGTGCCAAACCAAAGTCATAAAGACTACTCTTTCCAAAGCAAATCAAAATACGGTTTATCTGCTCTTGATTTAGGGTCCTAGGTCATTCTCCTGGAATTCAGTGGAGTTTCCTAGTCAATAACAGATAATTAGCAAACAAAATAACTAATATTCTTCTCCTAATCTCTTAAAGCATGAGCTCATTGAGACTTTCAATTATTCCAGGATGGAAGCATATCAACAGGATTAATACAATGAAATAGATTAAATATAATAGATTACACCAGCGATGTCATTAAACATCACCTATGGATGGAGGCATGCAGCAACAAAACTATTTTGAAAAATGAACATAAAATTAAATATAATAGATTACACAAACCTCTACTGAATTTGTTAAATTATATAAGCCTCATCTGTTTTCAAAATATATACTTTAGACCAATTTAAATTTTTTTTATTAGGGACCTGGACAGAGGATTTTGGGCCAAATATGATGGTAGCTCATATCTACAATTCTTGTTGGAATAAGAATCATTAGGATACCAATTCTTATTAAAAAACTATTTTGGTTCAACCGTGATCATTTTAAAGTATTACTCTTTGCTTATCAATAATTGCTTCGATCTTGAATTTTGTGAAATTTGTTCCTTTTCCTTTAAGCCCCTATACGCTCTGCATTGCTTAGCAAAAAAAAAAAAGTAAGTCCAACAATAGTACCTTGTAAAACCTCCGGCAATCATCAACTTATCTCGTATAGCCAATGTACTAATTTGTGTCTAGTAAATCCTTCCAAAAGGCTTCCAGGATGTTTATATCGACACCACAATTTAAAAGTTCAGATGCCTAATCTAGATGGCTAATCCTTCCAGGAGTTGTGATTTTCACTTTTCTCAACAAAAAAGTAGTGCAACAATGATCATAAATAAAAGGAAAGAGTAAAGGTCTTAATGATCGTAAATAACTATGTAGTCATCAAATTTCATTCCCTTGAGGTTGAATATACTATCTAATTCATGACACAGATCAGTAAGAAAAGAACCAAACTCCCATATTTTGCAGCAGAGGAAACTAAAACTATTTCATCAGCCGAACAACAAAGCATAAAAGAACAAATCAGTAACAAAGCAAACAATTCCAGTCCAAAAGTGGAAGCAGTAGCTGTGGCAATACGAACCCTATAATCTCTCAACTGTGGTAATATTAAAAGTGGAAATTTGTTTTGTGTGAAAAATATTAAACACTGGAAATTTGTTGTGGCAATACGAACCCTATTGCTATTCCATGGTTCTTTATTTAAAAGGGTTGTCCACTCAAACCCATGTGGTTCACCAAAATGTCACCATATGAATCCCAAGGACCGAGCTTTTGAACAGGGAAGGATACTATAGTATACTAGAGTTGCTTAAGCCTATGAGAAATTTCAAAATTTACAACCCCACAAAACAGAATCATATACCCATGACGCAGAGAACTTAAAAAGCAGATACTATATTCCGTATGTGCAGAATATTCCATATAAAAACAGATCAGATCACATTCCATATGATGAGGACTTCTGAAGTACAATATGGTGCATAACATTCGAATGGTTATCATTTATTCTGCATATGTGGAGGCCACAGATCAGATCCTATATTCTGTATGTGCAGAATATGATTACTGCAATGCATAAACATCTACAACACTTAAAAATAAATGATGCACTTGAATTCATCAACCTACACAAACCAACACCATGCAACATTTTCAGTTGTACAGTTTCTCCTGTATCAATTTCATCCATTCTATCAAATATCAACTACCATTCATATCTATCATGAAATAAAAAACATGCTTCCAATATCTGTTTTTGGTTTTTTAAATCATAACATTATCTTTATTCGAACTCATACTAATAAGATTGTCTTATTTTTAATAATAAAGTAAGCTATATTAGCTACCACATGACAAACACGAAACTATTATACAACTACCAAAAATAGCCCATAATCCAAATATATGATGCATAAAATATTGTCTGCCTTATGAATTGGGATACAACTCGCGGAGACACACAATGTATACTAACCACACAAAATAAATATAAACATGGTAAACTTTTGTGCAATTTTAAAATTATTGGGTGGCAAACACTTATCATGAGCTGATAAAAGAGAAGTCGTACATAGAAACCATACTGCTTCAAATGAAATAGCTTCAACAGTTGCATTTTTCACATATACAATGTCTTTATCCTCCTCGTAGCTAATGCACTTGGTCCTCCAACCTACTCGAAATATAGAAAAATCACTATTAAAAACAACAAATACATTGATCAACCTAACCAAACATAAAATAAATTACTAAACTTGAACCTCAGAAGCAACTTCATTAAAATCATCATTTAGTATGCCACATTCAGTTGGTTGAGAGCAACTGAAACACTTGAGTTTGGGTGATTATCATTATATCTATTCAACTTTATCTTCAAAAACATCTTCCTCTCAACCAACTATTCCACCACTTTAGGCAATGCAAAACATAAATTGATGACTTCTCATTTTTAATAGATTTGAAATATATTTTGATATATTTGAGAAGTCATTATTACTAATTTAAAGAGATTTTATTTAGATTTTAAGAGATATCAATAAGGATGCATCATTTGTGAGATTTCAAGTTAGAAAATAAGTTTTAAGTTTATTTAAAAATAATATTGATTACATATATTTTTATATTATTATTATTATATCATTATATCTAGTCAACTTTATCTTCAAAAATATCTTCCTCTCAACCAAATTTTCCACCTCTTTAGGAAATGCAAAACATAAATCTTCCTAGATATAAGAAAAAAACACTATATAAGCAACCTCAAAGAGACCATCAAATATAACTAAACTCAATATCCATACCTCAGGAATATCAACTTTCAAATAAGTAGCACTTTTCTTAAATAGCTCAGCTGCATTCTTATTAAAAAAAAAGACAGATGCAATGCCAGCAATCATATAATTCAACCTCAACCTGTTTGACAAAAAAATGTGACATTCACTAAAGTTAAAGTATGAGAGGAGAGGAATTAGAGGGAGAGATCAATTCCAAGTAACCTACCTACCCCAAATTCTTCTTTCTCTTTCTGCATCATCCCTCAAGTTCAGAAATCAGGTTTAGCGAAGGAAATCAGATGCTTTAATTCCTCCCTCCTGCAGCACAACACCTGCAAACTGATATGACATTTGCTTTAGAGCTTTGCCAACTTCAGCAAAGAGCATGTAATCAGAATTCTGGTATGAGGTGGGAAATGCAATAATCAGATTTGAATCAGCATCCCTGTGCTTTCTATTGCAATAATCAGATTTGAATTATGTTAGTCCCTCCTTTCAATTGTTCTGTAAGGGATGTTAAATAACTTAACTACTATCAACAAAAGAAACATAATTACTAATAAGGAGAGACAGAATCTAGTTCTTCATACAAGTAAGAGAGCTCAACTCCCTCTTTCTTTCCAAACCACGTAAATGATCAAATATTAGAATCAGAATGTACTATACCTTGTTCCAGACCATCAATCTTGGAATTGAAGATACATCTAGTTCTGACAGAACTCTGTCCACAGCATCTATCTGTTGTTCTGACAAGGGATGGCTGAACTTCACAGATATTTAATGAGATAAATTAATAATGATGGTCAACATGATAATTTCTCTTAACATTCTTTATTCATGTATCTCCTGATATATACCTGATATCGACCACATGCACCAAAAGGGATGACTCAGATATCTCCTCCAGTGTAGCTCTGAAGGCAGCAACCTACAGAACGAATTTTTTTTTACAAAGGCTGTCAGGTATGGCTTGATAATAATATGATATTAGATATTTATAACAAAAATCTTATTCTATGATGAATCCTATAAACAATCAATGTAAATTAGCAACAGCAAGATTGGTGTCAAACAACTACAGAAAAGGAACTGGGCAGATTATATTATCCCGAAGGGTACCAATGTGGTAGGAGATTTCTGAATAAAACCAACAGTGTCTGTGAGCAGAAACTCCTTCCCCTTCTTCATCTGGATAAAATTGAAACAACAAAGTATCAAATGTTAAAAGAACTGTAATTGTAATTCACACAGCAAAAGACTTTATCTTGTAAATTAATTTAGTTTATTATATTGTTCTACCACTATATTAAACTGTATCTATGCTGAATTAAACTGTAATAGTAGTATAGAATTCTAGTTTTAGAGTAAGTGCAAAATGCATAGACTAACATACTAATATCAAGTCATGAAAATAAATGGAGTGGAGATGCGTACCAAGAAAAATTCACACCCCCAATTTCTTCTTGAAGAATCTAAATTGAGGACAAGAAATATGAGATATACCAGCAGAACAATCTGTCCACGACACATCATAGAGAGAAATCTAAAGCAGGGAAAAAGGGACTAATAAATCAACCTTGTCAAAAAACTTGGCTTCAAATTTTTCAGCACGATGATCAGTAATAGTAACAGCTCATGCATCTTGACAACCTCCAAGCACCACGTAGAAAACATAATGCATGAGCTTCAGAAAACCATAGACAAACTGAACAATGCATCATTCAAATAAAACCATTGAATAAGGGAAATAAAGCAGGTGGATGATCCTAACCCCCAACAAAGAATCGTGGCAAGGATTATAGCATCCAGAAAATGATGATCCTAACCCCCAACAAAGAATCGTGGCCTTTTAAGTGGTTTATACCTATCAAAGGCACAGACGCTAGTGGAAAAAATATACCAAAGAAAAAGAAAAGAATACACCAGACTTCAAAAGGAGGAGAGAAAAGAGAACAAAAAAAGCAAACCCACGAAGGCAAATGCTTCCGATTTTACTCTGAAATGGACCCTATGGCACCTGGAGCATCCGATTCCTTAGATTTAGCAAATGGATTGAAGTGGGTGGGAAGCTGAACTTCCAAATCAACCATATACCTTGCATAATGAGCTCTTAAGGACCTAGAAAATGCAGAAAGCAATTGAAATAAACAAAAACAATTCCATTGTGAGTTGTTCACAGACCCAATCAATCAAAAAAGATGGAAGAATTCTTAAAATTTCCAAGTTAATGGAGTGTGATTTATGGAATCACAATCAGTGGAGTTTTAAATTTCAAAATTGAAATTGGAAGCAAAATAAAGGCACAACACAGAACCACGAACTAAAACATGAGCATATATTAGTAGTCACGTCATTTACCTTAATTTCATGTGAAAATCCAGACTGATAGACAGAAAATTTGTGATCGACTTATGAGTGGAATTCGTGGGATATATGTTCACCAAAGTCTGGCGTGAATCGTAGCAAAAATATCATAGATACCATGTGGGAAAATAAGAACGAAACTGAAAAGAGTTAAGAATTACCAGGTGGGAGTGATTGTGGAGAGAGAATGAGGGGTTCTTCGATCTTCGACTTCACTCTCAACTTCTTTTTTATCCCAATCTTCGATTTCGCTCAGATGGCTTCTCGCATCATGTTCGCATCATCTACGGCTTCTCGCATCATGTTCGCATCATCTACGGCTTCTCGCTCAGAGGAAGAAGGAAAGCGGGGAACGTTTAAGCAAATGAGAGGCTCTGCAAATCCAGAAGGGCAGGTGAGGAAGTGAAATAAAGGAAGGAGGGAGATGGGCATTTTAAATTTCAAAAATTTGAAATGACTGAGGAGTAAAAGCAACGGAGCCAGTCAGCCAGATGAGTGCCGCACATGAACTGATACGATTGGAAGGAACAGTAAATTGAGTCTTGATGAACAGTAACCGGCATAAATGATATTGATCTCAGGCGCGGAGCCCAAAAAATTGGGGGGCTTGCAATTTAGCCGGCACTGTTACGGTGAATAGTTATTTGTGAGAGAAGCTACAGTAGATGGCTTAGTTTGATTTTCTTATTAGCTTAGTTTGCTTTTCTTATTGGCTTAGTTTGATTTTCTTATTAAGTTTATATTGATTGGTGGGGAGAAAAAGGAACTTAGAAGAGGAAAAGGAAGAGAAATAATGATTTAAAAGATAAGGGAAGATGGTTTGAGTTGTTTGGTAGGAAGAAAATGAAAAGGTGATAGTTGGTAAAGAATTACAAAATGTCTATTTTACCCTCAAAAGAAATTAATTCAAAATTAAAAAAAAAATATTTTTTTTGCTAAAATATATTTTTGTTAAGTTCGAACTCGTGAAAAAAAAAAAAAACGCCCAGTTCGAACTTTCCCCGCTCGATTGAACTTCCCCGCTAAGTTTGAATTTCGGGGGTAAATCTGTCCCAAAAACACTTTCATAGGAAGATTGCAGCTTTCCCTCCATTTTCGGATGGAAAGCATCTTCCCTCAAATATGGGAAGATTGAACTTCATTGAAAGATCTTAATTGGATTTTAAATACCAAACACCCAAAAACCATGGGAAGATTGAGATCTTCCCTTTCCTTCTCTAATTTTCTTTATAACAAACGGTCCCTTTAAGAAGACTGAATACGTGATACCTAGTTACTAGCAATAGTACTATTAGTTACTATTTTTAACCTTGAGCTCACTGGACATTCTTGGATATGCTTGATTTTTATATGGTTAGAAAGAATTTTTAGGATATGATTTTTCTCATGTTCTGCGCCTCTCACATCTCAATTTTTTAAGGCATGACACAGGCAGAATTGAGCCCCAACCATCCGCTTATAAAAGTTTTTTTTTTTTTAAAATATTACTATTAATGTTAAAAATATTTTGTTAAGTTTTCTCACCGTTGACTTATAATAATATTTTGTTGTTCAGTCTTGCGACTATATCCTCTCACGCGTTTTCCTTATAATTAAAAACTAGTTATTGATTTTTTTTAATCCCCAAACAAATTACTACCCAATATTTTTTTATCCCACTACTTATTAATATTTTGGGGAAAGGAGTAAAAGTATACATGTATTTTACCTTCGGAGTGCCTAACACCATCTTTTTTTCCGGAGTAAAAATACACACGTAGTTACATTTTAGGAGAAAAAATCACACCACCGTTAAAATCTAACTTAACGGTGCATTTGCAACAAAAAATGTCATATTTACAACAACATTTAAACACCGGATTTTGAACATGGAAATGTCATTTATAATATAAAAAAAGGCTAGATTTACAACGGAAAGTCTTGTGTTTATAATAAAATTTAAAATCTAGCCATTTACAACAAAAAAGTCATATTTACAACAGACTAGATTTACAACGGAAGTCTTTGTATTTACAACAAAATTTTAACGGTGGTATGACTTTTGTTCCTAAAATATAACCACATGTGTATTTTTGCTTCCAAAAAAACATATGGTGCTGGACGCCCATAAAAGTAAAGCACATGTACTTATTAATATTTTTTTATCCCACTACTTATTAATATTTTAGTAGGAGTATTACATCAGATCATACCCCCAATTTTGACCAAAAAAGAAAAGATCATACCCCACTGATTTATTAACTTCCACTTGGTGGGGCCAGCCTTTCGAGTTATCCACACCCGCTCATCTCAGAATGAGGAATTGGAGACTGAAACCAAAGAGCATGTTCGAGGAGAAAGCAAAGTCAGCAAATTCTGAAGCTGCCATTTTTTGAGACCTTTCTTGTGAGAGCTATTTCTTTTTGGCTTCCACACCCATCGATCCAGGTTATTTCTTCTCTTTTGCTTGATTTATCCCATGGATCCATCATGCTTCTTCTATTTTGCCTTCATTTTTCACAGAAAAATTCTGCAAAAGATTTTTTCATGTTTTCTTCTAATCATTTGAAATTTTTTATAATTTTACCTTTGAAAAACAAAGTCCCATAACCTTCAAAGATATGGCGGGACTTGATCTATTGATTTAAATCTTCATTTATTTTAAGAACTGCTTGGAAGAGGAGGAAGTCTCTGCAGATCCCAAAGTAGTCATTTTTGCAATCTTTGTGAACTATCTTCGCTTCACATCCAGGTTCATCATTAATTTCTTCTCTCCCTGTTTTTTTTTTTTTTCCACTTGCTTCATCCCTTCTATTTACTATACTATTTTGCAAGATTTTTATCTGAGATTTTAGGGTTCATGTGCCGAAAAAACTTCTGTAACTATCTGGTAGCTAACTTTCTCTGTTTTCACCCTTTTTTTTTTTTTTTGTCTCAAATCAATCTTTGTCAATCTTTTATTAACTTTATAAAGCTTTAAATCCTTTATGGCTTTTATAGATAATCAACAATTTTTCAATTATATTGTTAAATGTACCTGTCAATTTTGACAAGTTGAACCCATTTTACTACTTTGTGTGGATGGCGTGTTGACTGTTGAGTTATGCATAAATATTGTTTCGATGAGATAAAATCTATTTAATTTAAATTCTAATTAGGTTATCTTTTAGTATATATATATATATTTTTTTTAATTTATTGGTCATGCTATTCAAATTTTTATCAAATTACTTTATCAATACACTAAGATATAAGTTATTATAGAAAAATTGTTTCGTCCTACAATCCTTTTCCTTCTTTGTTTATTAAGTTGATTTTAAGAACAATTATTTCATATATGATTTCATACTTGCTTCTAAAATATGATTTTTTAAAATAATCCATTATGATTTATGGAGATTTATTATAGAAAAATTGTTTCGTCCTACAATCCTTTTCCTTCTTTGTTTATTAAGTTGATTTTAAGAACAATTATTTCATATATGATTTCATACTTGCTTCTAAAATATGATTTTTTAGAATAATCCATTATGATTTATGGAGATTTATTATAGAAAAATTGTTTCGTCCTACAATCCTTTTCCTTCTTTGTTTATTAAGTTGATTTTAAGAACAATTATTTCATATATGATTTCATACTTGCTTCTAAAATATGATTTTTTAGAATAATCCATTATGATTTATGGAGATTTATTATAGAAAAATTGTTTCGTCCTACAATCCTTTTCCTTCTTTGTTTATTAAGTTGATTTTAAGAACAATTATTTCATATATGATTTCATACTTGCTTCTAAAATATGATTTTTTAGAATAATCCATTATGATTTATGGAGATTTATTATAGAAAAATTGTTTCGTCCTACAATCCTTTTCCTTCTTTGTTTATTAAGTTGATTTTAAGAACAATTATTTCATATATGATTTCATACTTGCTTCTAAAATATGATTTTTTAGAATAATCCATTATGATTTATGGAGATTTATTATAGAAAAATTGTTTCGTCCTACAATCCTTTTCCTTCTTTGTTTATTAAGTTGATTTTAAGAAAAATTATTTCATATATGATTTCATACTTGCTTCTAAAATATGATTTTTTAGAATAATCCATTATGATTTATGGAGATTTTTTTCTTAACAAAATTTATTCTAAAAAGTAACTCCAGAAAGCTACTCTAAGAAGTAAGAAATTAAAACAGAATCGAACAATGTCTATGGATTGGTAGCTATTTCTTTAGATCTTTACTTGTGGGAGCTATTTCTTTTTCGCTTCCCTCCACATCGATCCAGGTTTTTTCTTCATAACATTGATCCATCATCCTTCTTCTATTTTGCCTTCATTTTTCACAGAAAAATTCTGCAAAACATTTCGTGTTTTCTTCTAATCATTGATTTTTGTTTCCCACTTTTGCTTCTGAAAAAAAAAAAAAAATCCCATAACCTTTCAAAGATATGGCTGGACTTGATCTATTGGCTAAACTCTTCGTTTATTTTAACAACTCGTTTGAAGAGGAGGAAGCCTGCAGATCCCAAAGCTCACATTTTTGCAATCTTTGTGAACTATCTTCCCCTCACGTTCAGGTAAATACTTATATTCTTCTCCTTTTTTCTTCATAACATTGATCCATCATCCTTCACACACATAAGGTGTTTCTCCTTATGTGCTTCTTATATGCTGATCCCTCAAATTAGAGGGATGAAGGTGTTTCTCCTTATGTGCTTCTTATATGCTGATCCCTCAAATTAGAGGGATGATCACATTTTATATATATATATATATATATATATATTATTTATTTCAATTTAAATTATATGCTACTTTTTGAAATGTTTTTTTACACTCAATATCTTAAATTAAGTATCTTAAATTAATTAGTTTACGGGATCTTTGGTATTACCGGATCAATATTTACGAGTGCGACAAAAAACTAATTAATTTGAGATATTGGTGCAAAAAAACATTTCGAAAACATCAAATATTTAAATCTAAATAAATGAAATATATATATAAAAAAAAGTTTATCCCTCTAAATCTAATAGAGGGATGAGCATATAAGGTGAGATGTGCACCTAATGTGAACCCCCACACATTATGTGTACGTAAGTTTTATATTTAAATATAATCCTCAAAAACTATGGCATTGTTTGATTCTTTATTTCAGAAAATTTTTTGTTTATTAAAATAAAAAATAAAAAAACTTGTTTGATAATTAGTTTTTAGGTAAGTGTTTAGGGAAAAAAGTAGCATTGTGTTCTAAAAACATAAAAAACAACTTTTAACTGCTTTGTTATTTTGAGTTTGGTGGAAGTGGAATTGGGGCGGAAAAAAAACAAGAAGAAGCAAAAAGCAAAGATACTGTATTTTGAGTTTGTTACTTTTAGTAGTAGAGAATTATTTTTTTGTTATTTATTAGTCATGCTATTCCAATTTTTTTTTTTAGTAAATTAGCTTATCAATATAATAAGATATTAAATAATTATAAAAAAGAGGTTATCTTTTTCTTTCTTTCTTTTCTAAGTTGATTTTAAAAATAGATGAAGTGGGAAATGATACTCCTTTTTTTTTTTTCTTAATAAATTCATAACAAATATATTCTGATAAAAATTTTGTCAATTTCTTGTTTCTTCTAGTGTTGAATCTTGTCCCTAGCTACCTTACTAGCATAGATCTAATAAACTTTTGCTTGCACTTTCTATGGCCTTAGTTTCAGGTTGCTGAAGGTTGAAGCTAGAAATTGCTATCACAACCATTGCTTTAATGATGCGTAGAGAAGCTTCATTGCTCCTATTGGGATTATCAATTTACAAAGCTATCAAATTCATATCTCATTTGCTTAATGGTAACCGACCTGTTGCTGTTGATGTTAGGTAGCTAGCTTCTTCTAAATAACCTTACAGTCCTTATTTTCTTGTGTGATTTGGTCCTGCATAGTCTAGTATTTATTGACTGTTTGTTTTTATTTGTAGTTCTCAAGATGATCTCACTTTAACTCAAACGGTTCCTCTTGCAAGCAAGTATAACATCTTTCTTAGCTTTAGAGGGGAAGACACTCGCAACACTTTTTCAAGTTATCTCTATGAAGCACTTTGCAATGCAAACATTCATACTTTTATGGATCACAAACTCCACAAAGGAGATAATATCTCACCAATTCTTCTCAAAACAATAGAAGAATCAGAGATATCTTTGATCATTTTTTCCAAAGATTATGCTTCTTCCATGTGGTGTATGGATGAGCTCGTTCATATTATGAAATGTAAGGATCAATACGGAAGAACTGTCATCCCTATTTTCTACAATGTAGATCCATGCAATGTTCGCAAACAAAATGGGAGTTTTGGAGATGGATTTGCTAAGCTTAAGCGAGAGATTTAAGCACGACCAAGAAAGAGTGCAAGAGTGGAAAAATGCTTTCAGCGATCAACAAATCTATCCGGATGGGATTCAAAGAATATCGAGGTAGCTTCTACTCATTTTTGACTTATTGATTTCTTTTTTTGGGACTAGGCAAAATCATTTTTTTAATTAATATTTGTGTTAGGCCTGAACCCAAACTAATCAAAATGATTGTCAAAGACATTTTGAGCAAATTGCATAACAAGTCATCGTTTCATTTGGAAGGATTAGTTGGGATTGATTATCATATTCAAAAAGTTGAAGGGTTACTAAGTGAAGCTTGCATTGTGGGAATATGTGGTATGGGTGGTATAGGCAAGACCACTCTTGCCAAAGCTATATTTGACAGGTTAACCTCACAATTTGAATCTATCTACTTTGCTAAAGATGTAAGACAAGAAGTAGAAAAGAATAGATCGGAAGAATTACGGGAAAAATGCCTTAAAGAATTATTCAAAGATGAGGATATTAACACTTACAATTTAGGATCCACTTTTGTAAAGGAAAGGCTTCATTGTAAAAAATTCTTCGGTGCTTGATGATGTGGACAAGTGTTATAGCAATTGAAGATTTAATCAAAGTATGTGGTTGGTTTGGGGAAGGAAGTAGAATTATTATCACATCAAGAGACGAGCAAGTGCTTAAGAATACTTCTGCATATATGAAATATCATGTTCCGCGATTGGATCCCCATCAAGCCTTTCATCTCTTTAGTTTAAAAGCTTTTAAGCAAAATGAGCCATCAAAAAGCCATTTGGAGTTATCAAAGTGGGTCGTGAACTATTGTGAAGGAAATCCTTTAGCTCTAATAGTATTGGGTTGCTTTCTTCATGGTAGAGGAGAAGAAGTGTGGAAAAGTGCTATAGAAAAACTAAATCAAACTCTTCACGAGAAAATTTTTAATGTGTTGAAATTGAGTTTTGATGGACTTGATGATGCACAGAAGAATGTATTTCTTGATCTAGCATTTTTCTTAAAAGAACCATGGCAAATTTCTTTGAAAGATTGTAGAAGACACTTCTATGGTTCTTCTGCACATATTGAGATAAGTGTGCTTAAAGAGAGATCCCTCATTTCAGTGAATGGACATGGTTATATTGAGATGCATGCTCTTTTAATAGAAATGGGGCTTGAAATTTCTAGGCAACAATTAATGTCTAACCCCGAAAAACCCGTTCGACTATGGAGGCACCAAGATATTTATCATTTATTCAACAACGACAAGGTAAGACTACTTCTTAATATTACCTGCGGTCCTTAATATAAGATCTAGTTTATAGTGTAATTTGCATTAAAAATTTGGTCTTATATTAATAATTCGAGGTCATTTATTTTTTAGTTTTTATTAAATTATTTATTCTCTTACTATTTTATTTCGTCATGTATTTTCTTGAAAGTTATTTTTTTATTCATTAAAATGTTTGGTAGGTCTCAATATTTGCCTAATTAGACTTTTAAAAAAATTCTTTCTCGGACTAAAATTGGTTCTCTTTTTTAGGGTCATTTGATAGCCGACTAAAATTGGTTTTGACAAAATCTTTTTGTTAGGTGTGATTTATTAAGCTTCTTCATCTTTGTAATATTCATATCTCCTTAAACTGTGAGATAGATTCTAATGTATATTTTAAATTTAGAACATGAATGATCCTCAATAAGTTATAAATTATCCACAAAGGTTTACTTTTTACTAATATTCATTAATAATTCATGTAGTATAAAAGTTATGATCATCGATTTTACATATAACGGATGGCATTTTGATCTTATGGGTAAAAGAATGGTTCAGATTTTGAATATTTTATGATTCTTTTAAGAAAAATAAGTAAATAACGCACGCTTTCAAAGTATTTTTCTTTGAAAAATCATAAAAAAAATTCAAAAATGCGCCATTTTATATACATAAGATATTAAAAAGTCACTCATTTTATGTAGAATCTAATGATCACAAGAAAAAAAGGAAAAAAAAAAAAAAAAAAAAAAAAAAACCTCTGAGAGAGTAGGGCATCACAAGGAGCAATATAGAGAGGCACATTCCAATCCATGGTTGCAAGTATATGTATTGATAGTGTGTCTCCATGTTCATGATGTTTGAGTAATTCATAGAGTATTTGGAAAACATGAGTTGTGAGAATTTTTTATCAAAATGCACTATAGCGTTTTAAATTTGGATATCCCCAAAAGCAGATATATTTAATTGTTCTACATTTTTCCCCCATGTTTTAGGCAATTGACAATTGTTTTTCTCTTGATTTGCTACTGCTAGGGGATTGACGCAATTCGATGTATGTCATTGGATGCAAGCAAGATAAAAAAGACTACATTGAGAGCTAGTGATTTTCGAAAGATGCGTGATTTAATATTCCTTAAGGTTTACAAGTCGATAGGAAGGAGCCTTCAAAATTGAATCTTTGTGAAGATTTGGATTATGTTTCGAAGAACGAGGTTTTTTAGTTGGGAAGAATATCCACTACCATGTGTGCCATTACAATTTTGTGCAGAGAATCTAATTACACTTGAAATGCCCAATAGTAATATCAAACAATTTTCCGATGGAAATCAGGTACATATTATTTTTCATATATCATAATACTTTTCATAGGGTGGTGCTAATTATGATCTCACTTCAAACATGAACTAAATAAGTCACAATTTAAATACAGTAGTAGTTATACTATTTGTTGGGACTCCAAAGATTATCTTGTAAATGCATCGACTTATTTCCTTTAGAATCTCATAACTTTAATTGGTAGGAGAGAAACTCTTGATTAAATTGTATGCATTTGTATCTATCCGATTTATTAAACATTACTTCCTTGTTTTTCGCAAAGATTTTCCAAATCTAAAGGTAATTCGCTTATGGAATTCAAAACATCTGATAGCACTCCCAGATCTCTCTCATACCCCTAAGATTGAAATTTTGAATGTTACTGGTTGTGTGAATTTGGCTCAAATCCATTCTTCAATTGTACCGGGAGAGACAGTCTTCTTTTATTTAGACAACAGTAGGCCAGTGCAGATGAACATTGGGGGCGGTGTTGAAAGGACAAGTTCAAGGTTAGTGATTAGGAACAATTATTTAAATCTTTACAATTGGTCATTCAATAAAGTGACAACAAAGCTCTTTGTATCTGGCAAGAACATCCTCAGTGTTCGAGTGAAACATGTGGTGATGCCTTTGGCCGAGAAAGCAGAATTGGGAGTGGGGTTACAGAGTTTGGGGTCTTTACTTCCATTTTTGGGGCAAGTTGAATGGTTAGAGGGTCCAGTTGAGTTTGGGGATGATTTCAACCAATATTATACCTATAACTTTCATGCTTATCGGCCGACGAAGGTGCGGAATGAAGTAGTAGAGGATGATGACTTAATGGATGAAGGTGCTACGTTAATGGAAGTTGAAGAAGAAGAGGATGATGATGAGTTGATAATGGAATATTGTTGTAGTAACAGTGCTGATATATTTACGAGAGTTCCAAGTAGTGTCACTCGGTGGTCATTATTGACAAAACTGAGATTAAAAGAGAGTGATGTTATTGGTACTGCAGGTAGCACCATTGCTCAAGTCTCAATTCTCAAATCACTTATCGCACTCTCTCATGATGATTATTTCAGAAGGATTAAACCTCGCTTAGATGTAATACTCTCTTTTGACTCCCCAACATCCGCTTCACGTGGTGCTTTTTTCTATGTCTATTATAGCGTGGACAAGAACCAACAACGGCCTCATTGTTTTACCAATCGTTTACTTCTTGTTTATGAGGGTCACACCTTATGGGTTGACTCTGCGGTCTGGATCCCGTTACGCCAGACGTTTCCAATTTCGTTTTCAAGGAAGCTGGGTTAGAATAGTTCCGGCTCACATTGATTTTATATATTGTTGTACTCATCATGAGTGGAGAGTTGTAGGGATTTTATCATAATATTTAAATAATTACCCTTTATAATTCACGAGGCCTTTCTCACTCCTTCATAATCTTGGGGGATGGGTTATCACTCTTCTATGGGCGCCGAAATTTTAATTCTTCAATTTTATTTATTTTCCTATTTTATGTATTCCCATTTTATGAAAAGAAAAAAAAAAGGAAAGAAAAATAGAGAACACTAACAAGGGTGGAATGTGCTGCCATATTTTGAGTGAGGGAAAAAGAGAGTAGCATGGATTTCATTATTTGGTCTCTTCTATTGTACTATATATATATATATATATATATATATATATATTGCTTTTCATGTTTGTTTTCTTTTTCTGGCCAACCTCTCTAGGTCCAACTTCCAAGTATTGAAAAATTATGATATATGAATTAATTATTAGACCATAGAGATATATATATCTATGGGTGTGTGTAATTTTATAATATATTTCCATTTTCTTTTCCAACATTAAATTAAAATATATTTCTAAAACGTTGTTCACCCAACATATATATTAGCGTGTGAATACAATGCTATGAAATTAGCGGTATCATTAAATCAATTCAGACTGCGCTTCACAACCCAATTGACTGACATTAAGTTTACCTTGACTTGTCATCATGAACATATTGACTTGTCAATTGAGCCAATGGCATCCAAATAATTAATATTAGTAACAACTTTAATTTTATTGATGTTCTTATTTTATTATTGTTTCCGGAGTCTGAATTTTAAAAATCCACGATCTTATTATTTTCAAAATGTCATGGAAATATTGCCAAAAATATTTGATTTGGAAATAAAATTTTCGTTTTGCTTACAGATATTTTCAAATTACGTTTACAATCAGTTGTTTAAAAGTTAGATATTTGTGCTTGTTCTTATGTTTAATTATTTAAAAATTTTATTTTTAAAATCCTTCACCTTACTATTTCAAATTTCATTTTTAAAAGGGGGGGGGGGGTTTGTTATTCTAAAAACGATGGTCTTACTATTCTAAATTTAATTAGAAAATTAATTTATAGATTTTTTTAATTTTTTTTACCGCTATCTTGACTATATGTTGACATTTTATTCAATTTTTTAATCATTAACTTTTATTTTTTTTTATCTTTACCTTATCAAAACAGCCGGTGTTTTAAAACGTTTTAATTTTTTTAATATCTTTCATAAACTCATTAGCCTACTTTCCTTTTACCTACAAACTCATTGTTTTTAACTGGATAGTTACTAATTTAATTTTACGGTCTTGTTTTGTTATTGATTCTGGAATCTGAATTTTAAAGATCCACTATCTAATTATTTTAAATTTGACTAGGAAATGTTGCCAAAATAATTTGATTTGGAAATAGTTTTCTTATAGCTTACAAATATATTGAAATTATGTTTACAATATTTTGTTTAATTGTTTGTCCTTGTTCTTATATAATCATAAGATTTATTTAAATAGTTCTAGTTTTTAAAATCCCAAGTTTTTGATTTTGGATTTCTTATTTTAAAATCGATGGTGTTACTATTTAAAATTTTATTTGAAAATTTGTTTTTTATTTTTATTTTTCATACTTAATTACTATTTTGACTATATGTTGACCCTTTTTTTTCAATATTTTAATTATTAACTATTTTTCTTCTTTTTATATTTTTATCATCTACGTACTTTGTCCAAACATCTGTTGTTTTACAAAATTTCAAGTTTTTTTTTAAGTTATTTATAAACTCATTTAATCAATTTTTTTTCCTACAAACTCATTTAGTGACTTATTCCTGAATCTTTAATTTTAAAATCCGTTGTCTATTATTTTAATTTTGTCTTAGAAATGTGGCAAAAAATATTTGATTTGGAAATAATTTTTGTATGGATAATTTATATTTTGAAATTTATTATGTTTGCAATCTATTGTTTAACATTTAATTTAATTATTTCTCCTTATTTGTATATTTCTAATTTGTTTGATTGAAATATATGTATATTTAAATTCCATCATCTTATTATTGTAAATTTAATCCGAAAATAAAGTTTTTTATTCATCTTTTTCCTTTTTTTATTCTTTACCTGATTAAAAAATCTGCAGTTTTATGATCCTTTAAAAACCATTATTTTATTATGTTAAATTTGATTTGAAAATAAAATAATTAATAGTTAACAAATATTTGAAATAATACACTAGACTTTTGCTTTCTTGTTCTTAATTATTTATCGTTTCAAGAATATGAAGTTTCAAAATAACCTATTGTTATTTTATATTTTATTGATTAATTTAGAAAAAAGAAATTGGGTACCTCACACATATTGCATTTGCTTCTTTTGGAGAAAAAAGGGCAATTTTAAAAACTTTATAACTAATACTGCATATTTCCAAAAAATTATAAATTAGGACTCTATATGCAATGGAGCTGTACCATAATTTAGTGCAAATTGTCTAAGGATGTTATTCTCCAGTCCTTATCATAGGATATATTTAACCGATTTTAGAGAGATTAAAGAGAGAAGTTAAATTAGTTTATTTTATTCATTTTCCTAAAATGCCCTTATATAAATTTAAAATGACATAAGTAAAAGTGAATCAACAACACCTACTATATACTTATCCGACCTATAATTTTTCTTTTTACACGCTTTCTAATTGAAATAATGGTTTTACTATACATACATACATACATATATATACATGTGTGTGTGTACACATATATCTACACACACATATATAGACACAGACACACACACATATTTACACACACAACAAATATATATGTGTACACACACACATATTGACAAACACACAAAAATATACATATTTGTACACACACATATATTCACAGACATATATATATATATATAAACACACACCCACACATATATACATGTGTGTGTGTGTGTCTATATATATTTGTACACACACACACACACACATATGTTTGTGTGTGTGTATGTGTTGATAAATTAATGTCAGCTGATCGATAAATAAATTAAAATTTAACAATTTAAAAGTTGCATTAACTGGAAGAGCCTATGTATCCACATGCATATACTCACCAAAAACCAAATACACTTGAGAGAATAAAATAGGGGTATTTTAGGAAGAAATTGACAAAAATTAAAATGTTATCTTATAATTAAGACTAAAACCAACCCTCAAAAGTTGTCTTATAATTAGGATCAGAGGGAGTATTTAAAAACAGGTTATTGCCCTTACTGATAAACTCTTTTAACAATATATCACCTAACCAATATTTTACTGTAATATTTCGGTACATAACTTCGTACTCAGCATCATGATGCGATATCAACAGATAAGCTAATATTAAGAGCTCGTTTGGATCCTTTTATTTTTAAGCTAAAAGTTACTTTTAAGCTAAAGCTAAAAAAAGAGCTTTTTAAAAAAAGCTAAAAGCTGTTAAGTGATTATATAAATTTTTTAGCTTAAAAGTTACTTAAAAGCTGAAATTAAAAATAAGCTGTTTGACAAAATTTTTGTCATAAACACTTTTTCTAATAAAAATTATCATAAAAGGTATATTATAATAAGGTGGTGGCGGTGGTTGCAGTGGTGGTGGGTGATGGCGATGGCGGCCGCGCGACATGGTGGGGGCGGTGGCAGTGGTGGCAATGGCAGCGGCGGCGGCAGTGGCAATGGCGGTCGATTAAGAGAATACGGGTTCTCTTTTCTTTTCTTTTCTTTTTTTTTTTTAAAAAAAGAGCTTATGAAAAAGCTCCTATAAGGAGCTTATTGTTAAGCAAATGAGCTTATTTTTAAGCTCTTTTTTCTTCATTATGAAATAAGCTCTTATAATTATAAGAGCTTTTGTAAAATTTTTGGCCTAGCTTATACTTATAAGTAGAAGATAAGCTAAAAATAAGCTAAGCCAAACAGGCACTATGTGCCCTATCATTTTCAAATATTAAGTGCCTTGTTGTTTTCAAATTTCATGTTGGAGGGACGATCTCCTGAAATTATCACCTACTAATAGGGTTGGAAATCGGGGTCGGCTTTTGAAGGATCAAGGCCTAACAGAACCGGGGTAAAAAAAATTTATTTTTTAAAGCCCGGCTCGAGAGGGTCGGGGCCCGGCTTGCCCTACGGGTCCGAAGTTACTATTCCAAATTTTAATTATTTTTCCTCTATTTTTTTCTTTCAAAAATATAATTAGTAAATTACAATAATTAAGGTTCTAATTTATCAAATAAATGTTGTCAACATTAATATCCAAACAACACGAATCATCTAACAAATAAACATATTCGCTAATTCATAATTAAAAGAAAACTATTGTCTACAAATAACTCATATAAAACATAAGAAGCATACTTAGGTTCTAAATTTAAACTATTATACAATATTTCTATGTCAAGATTGACCCTATAACTTGTAATAAAAAGGTTGACAATATAAAGAGTAAACTTACTTTCATTTTCGATGAATTTAAAATGTGGGGACATTTCTTCCAACTACTTATTAATTTTTTTTAAAAAAAAATTAACAGGGCCTAATAGGCCGGCCCGTAGCCCTATAGGGACTGCCCTACTGGGCCAATTCCATTTAACTCTTATAATTTTCAAGCTCGACCCTTGAAGGGCCAAGGCTTAAAAGAGCCGGCCTGATTTTCTGGCTCTACCTACTAGCTATTATATTGGGCCTGTTTGGGTTATGATGACTTATTTTCTATTTGACTTTTTTAGAGGCCTGGTAGAAAAAAGGTTAGATTGTAAATATGATTTGTATTTGGATTGATGGTAGTAGAAGTGGCGGGTCCCATGTTAAAAAGTTGACAGCTTTTTGGAAAAAGTTACCCAATTGAACTTTTTCCTTAACTCTTAGAAGCTGTTTTTCTTTTAAAAAAAAAAAAAAAAAAAAAGCCCAATAAAGTTAAAGCTTAATCCAAACACTCAATTTTTGGCTTTTTTTTCTCCTACTATTTTTTCTTGGCTTTAAGCTACTTAAAGCTCTCTTCAAATAGTAGGGCTGGGAATCGTAAGGTGCCCATAAAAGGCTTGGGTCGAATAAGGCCCGAAAATTACTATTCCAAATTTTAACTATTTTTTTCTCATTTTTTTAAAAGAAATATAATTAGTAAATTATAACAATTAAAGTTCTAATTTATCAAATAAATGTTGTTAACATTAATATCAAAACAACACGAATCATGCAACAAATAAGCACAGTCACTAATTCATAATCAAAAGCAAACAATATTCACAAATAACTCATATAAAACATAAGAAGTATACCATTAAACGACATTAGTAGGATGATTATTATTTGTTGGGATCCGTACACGCAAATGGATTAAAAAAACTTTACAAATCCCATCCGAGGATCACTCAATAGCGTTTAGATTAAGGCTAAGGGAATCCGAAAATTACCTACGCGCTGAAACTGTACGAGTCTTCTTCGACTTGAACTGGCGGGCTACCTTCTTGATCAGCAAAAGTCGACTCTTAGAATCGGCTTCCTCTACCGGTATCCACACAAATAATTCCCGAACCTGATTGTGGCAGCGTGCTAGCGCCTTTTTGAGTTGTGCGTTTCTCTCAATTTCACTCTAGGGTTTCTCGCGGCTTTCGGTAATACGCTCGACAAATGTCCGTAGGTTTTTCTAAACCCGTTCAGCGTATTATATAAAATTAATCCTCATTAATTTTAAAATTCGAATTTTAAATCTGGATTAAAATATATTAATTAAATCTATCTAATAGATCTAATCTAATATATTTAATTAGTCCGAATTAAAAGCCGATATGAAAGTTGAATTTTGAATCTTGATTAAAAAATACATTAATTAGATCTATCTAATAGATCTAATGTAATATATTTATTTAATCGAATCAAAAAACCTTCGATTTAATTTATCTCTATAAATTAAACCGAGAAATGATATCTACCTATTTAATTAAATATGAGATACTATATCTCTATTTAAATTAAATAGATATATGATGTCTTTATTCGAAAATTAAATGAGATACAATATCTCTATTTGTTTTACATATTTAATTTATCAAATAAATTAAACACAAAACAAATATTATATATAGTAATATTATAATCTCCATTAATAATATTAATATATATTAATTTTGAATTTAATATATATATACACACACACATATATATTCACCCTAAATTAAATTCAGTATTCATTTAATCTCAGATTAATCTGAGATTCAATGAATCTGGACACTTTTGCTCGTGTTGGGTTATTCTTGTGTGCAACCCTGTAGGCCCATCGGCAGTGGGCTAATACTGTACCAGCCCACAAGTCGCAAGCGGCCTCTAGCAAGACTTGCGACTACCCAATTCACATGGGGATCGATGACACGATACAACCTATCGTACAACTATGTCACGTCCCTTTTGTCACGCGATAATTTGGTCAAGGATGAGGCATGGATAACGTCAACTTCCTTTTCTTGACCATTACTTTCTCGATTCCCAAGTAGTCTAATAAGTGAAATGGAAACTCTTTTCCATCACAGTATGACCATACATTTCTTAGACTCACTCATCGAGGCCCAAGATATCTCTCTACAAGTGTGAGGGACAAATTCCATCTTGACCCCACATTCCTCCGCATGAAAACCACTGATCCCGATCCCAGCCTTTATCTCACCCAGTCAAAGGTGACTTTTGGCTAGGTCAAAGACTAGTGACACATCATGTAGGAATCCATAATGATCTCAGGTCATAGGGCGTCATGACGCGGTTATACATGAGATAAGCTTATGACTTAATCCATGCAACTTTCTCATAGTAGGTCGGTCCAGCACCTTGTACTCTTACAAGTGCCCATGACTTTGATTCGTATCTTCATACCTCATCAAAGTCATACGGTCTTACCTCATCTTCGCTCCGCGTAGATGACCGACCGAGACATTTAGGATAATCTATAAGATATATCCAGGGATACAGTTATCACTATAAACATGCGAATCAAGTGATAACTTAATGGAGAACAATGACTTGCCCCTAGGGCATAATTTCCAACATTATTGTCGTCATCTTCACCACTATTATCAGTTTCAACGACATTTAATTGTGCTTCGCTTTTAGTAGGCTTTGATTTATGAGTAAGAATATTATGAATTTCTTCTCCTGCATTATGAACACATCCATAATCTTTATTTGCAACAAATAATAAACCAAATAATAAAATTAGAATATACTTATTATGTATTTGTGTATTTGTACTTAAATAGATAAATAACTCTATAACAAATACAAAATACAAATAAATTAGTAAATTACCATCATATGTGAATTCATGCATCTAAAAAATAATAATAAAAAATTAAAAGGGCCTATAAGACCAGTCCGAGGCCCTCCAGGGCCGGCCCTGCAAGGCTTCTTTCATTAAGTTCCTCTAATTTTCAAGTCGGCCTTGAAAGGTCGGGTATCGAAAAGGACCGGCCCAATGGGTTCGGCTCAATTTCTCAGCTCTACCAAATAGGCCCCTTACTTTACCATGGTCATAACAAACCAAACGCATCACTTTATTTAATAAAATAAACCTCTCCATATAAGAATCTGAGGAAAAAAAGAGAGGACTCGTATGGTTTTGTATAATTTCAAAATAACAATTTTTTAAATAATATGACCATCATTTTAAGAGAGAATTGCGTGATACTTCAAATGAAAAGGAAAGAAATATAATTTATTTGAAAAAAAAATTAAGATTTTTTTAATGATGTTAAGAAAATAAAAAGATGCTCTTTTACGATCTCATGCTGCTTTGGAGCAGAAATTTAATATATAGTTTTCTTTAATATTCTATCAAAAGCAAAATTATGTGTCATGTTGTATTGAACCTTAATTTCGTTAAGAATAAATTTAAAAAGGTAAAATTTTAATAAATGCATGCTCATGTGCACTTTGTAAATTACAAGGAATTTCTCTGCTAAAAAATAGGAGAGGACCCTTCATCTTTTGTTTTTTTGTTTTTTTTGGCATTTCATTCTTTTGAAAGATCGTAATTCTTTGGTTTGTTTTCTGAAGCCGTAACTATCATCAATGTAGTTATACAAATTATAAAAATGAAAAGATGTATAAAACTAATTTTTTTTTCTATGAATGAAAAGATGTATTAGGCTTATTTTCTTATCCGCTGAAATAATAAAAAAAATATACCATAAAATGTTCCTTAGATTCTACTTTTTTATTTTTTTTTCTTATTATGAAATACTTTTTCTTAATTTAAATATATCAGGAGTCAAACTATGCACAAGTTTTTAAGTCCTGTGGCTCGACAGTTTTTTAATACCATCCGCATATCTTATTTGGCTCAGAGCAATTTATTTTTTCTAGTTTTTAATATAGATGTGCTACAACAATATGATAGTTGATTTTCGTTATATTATTTGAAAATGGGAATTCTGTGAGAGTTCTTGTTATTGTTCCAATTGTTAGAATATGATTAAAATATTTGTAGATAAGAACAAAGTAAAGACTTGTAAACAGAGCATGAACCATGACTTGCACCACAGCACAAGCCAAGTTGCCATATTACAGTACTTCGCCTGCGCTTAAGAAATAATATGAATAGTTGATTTTCGTCTAAAATATAAGATATAAGTTTTATATTTATCAATATTTTCTTAATTTTTTAATACTAATGCTCTATCAATAATAATAATAAAATAATTAAGAAAAAAATTAACAAAGATGATTAGAGTATTTTAGAAAATACATATCATATTAACTAATATTTTTAATTAAATTAATATATTTTATCTCTCATGCGAGTAACTGTGGTCATTATTCTTAGCATTATTAGTGTGTGCATCGGTTCAGACAAAATGGGTCCGATCATATCTTTTCATTAAAGTTGCTGGGAAAGTAACAGAAGGTACGGAAATGATATGGAATCCAATGTGAAAAGAGGGAAGTTTCACACAGTGAAAGCGAGTAAAGTTTAGGGAAAATGGGCCCTTTTAATAAAGAAAATTTTAAAAAATCTCAAGATTATGAAAATCCTAAAAAAGGTTCAAAGGTTTTTTCTGGTATAAATTCAATAAAATTTAACAACAAAATTAATACCCGCTAACAACTAAATCGATCGCGTTAACAACAATATTTTAACAACTAAATCGTCATATTAACAACAATATCAGCCCGGTTAACAACTATATCGTAAATTTCATTAACAACTCACGTAGATTCTGAATTCTGGGATTTTCAGAATCTTGTGGTCTTTTTTAGGATTTTTTCTGTAAAAAGGACCCTTAAATGTATTTTCTCTAAAGTCTATTCCCTGCCATGTACGCTACAACACAACACTTATATGAAATAGTATTTGATACGATTTTTGAATATCAGATCTTTTTAAAAAAGAAAAAAAGAAAAATGGTAAATCGATCCCTTTAAGAAGACTGAATACATAATACCTAGTTACTAACAATAGTACTATTAGTTACTATTTTACACCTTGAGCTCACTTGACATTCTTGGATATGCTTGATTTTTATATGGTTAGAAAGAAGTTCAAGGATATGATTTTTCTCATATTCTGCGCCTCTCACATCTCAATTTTTAAGGCATGACACAGGCAGAATTGAGCCTCAACCATCCGCTTATAAAAGTTTTTTTATATTACAATTAATGTTAAAAGTATTTTGTTAAGTCTTCTCACGCGTTGACTTATAATAATATTTTGCTCTTCAGTCTTGACTCTTGAGTATATCCTCTCACGCGTTTTCCTTATAATTAAAAACTAGTTATTGAGTTTAGAGTAAATGAGCAAAAATACACATGTGTTTTATCTTCGGGAGCGTCCAGTATTATATGCTTTTTTCGGAAACAAAAATACACATGTGGTTATATTTTAGGAGCAAAAATTACATCACCGTTAAAATCTAACTTAACGGTGCATTTGCAACAGAAAATGTCATATTTACAATAGAAAATATCATATTTACAACAACATTTAAACACCGGATTTTGAACATATAAAGGTCATTTATAACAAAAATGCTATTTTACAACAAGGAAGTGTTTGTATTGACATTAAAAATTAAAATCTGGCCATATTTACAACAAAAAATGCCAATTTACAACAACATTTAAACATCCTGGATTTTGAGCATGAAAAGTTATTTACAATAGAAAAAGCTAGATTTACAACGAAAAGTCTTGTATTTACAATAAAATTTAAAATCTGGTCATTTACAACAACAAAAAAGTCATATTTACAACAGGCTAGATTTTGACAGTGGTGTGACTTTTTCTCCTAAAATGTAACCACATGTGTATTTTTACTCCCAAAAAAGTATATGTTGCTGGACGCTTCCAAAAATAAAGCACATATATATTTTTGCTCCAAAACCCTTGATTTTTTTATCCCCAAACAAATTACCTACCCAGTATTTTTTTATCCCACTACTTATTAATATTTTTGTAGGAGTATTACATGAGATCATACCCCCAATTTTGACCAAAAAAGAAAAGATCATACCCCACTGATTTATTAAGTTCCACTTGGTGGGGCCAGCCTTTGGAGTTATCCACACCCGATCATCTCAGAAAGAGGAATTGGAGACTGAAACCGAAGAGCACGTTCGAGGAGAAAGCAAAGTCTGCAAATTCTGAAGCTGCCATTTTTTGAGACATTTGCTTGTGAGAGCTATTTCTTTTTGGCCTCCACACCCATCAATCCAGGTTATTTCTTCTCTTTTGCTTGATTTATCCCATGGATCCATCATGCTTCTTCTATTTTGCCTTCATTTTTCACAGGAAAATTCTGCAAAAGATTTTTCTTGTTTTCTTCTAATCATTTGAAATTTTTTATAATGTTGCCTTTGAAAAACAAAGTCCCATAACCTTCAAAGATATGGCGGGACTTGATCTATTGATTTAAATCTTCATTTATTTTAAAAACTGTTTGGAAGAGGAGGAAGTCTCTGCAGATCCCAAAGCAGTCATTTTTGCAATCTTTGTGAACTATCTTCGCTTCACATCCAGGTTCATCATTAATTTCTTCTCTCTCTCTCTCTCTCTCTCTCTCTTTTTTTATTCCACTTGCTTCATCCCTTCTATTTACTATTTTGCAAGATTTTTATCTGAGATTTTAGGGTTCATGTGCAGAAAAAACTTCTGTAACTATCTGGTAGCTAACTTTCTCTGTTTTCACCTCGTTTATTTTAACAACTCGTTTGAAGAGGAGGAAACCTGCAGATCCCAAAGCTCACATTTTTGCAATCTTTGTGAACTATCTTCCCCTCACGTTCAGGTAAATACTTATATTCTTTTCTTTTTTTTCTTCCACTTGCCACATCCCATCGATTTACTGTTTTGCGAGCAGGGTTTGTTTGCAGAAAAAATTCTACACACACGCGCCCACGTGCACGGAAGCACATAAGTGCTTCTCCCTATGTCTTTCTTATGTCTTTCTTATATATTCATCCCTCAAATTAGAGAGATAATCACATTTTTATTTTTTTATATATTTTGTTTATTTAGATTTAAATTATATATTATTTTTTGAAATATTTTTTATACTCGATATCTTAAATTAATTTAATTTTCGGATACTTGGTATTACGAGAATAAATATTTCTAAATGTAGACAAGAAACTAATTAATTTGAGATCTTTGGATGGAAAAAATATTTCACAACACATCATATAATTTAAATCTAAATAAATAAAATATATATATATAAAAAGTGCTCATCCCTCTAAATCTAATAGAGGGATGAGCACATAAATGTACATGAGAGATGTGCACCTAATGTGAACCCCATACACACTATGTGTACGTAAGTTGTATATTTAAATATAACCTTAAAAACTATGGCATTGTTTGATTCTTTATTTCAGAACAATTTTTTGTTTATTAAAATAAAAAGTAAAAAATTGTTTGATAATTAGTTTTTAGGTAATTGTTTAGGGAAAAAAGTAGCATTGTGTTCTAAAAACATAAAAACAACTTTTAACTGCTTTGTTATTTTGAGTTTGGTGCAGTGGAAGTGGAATTGGGGGAAAAAAACAAGAAGAAGCAAAAGGCAAAGAGAATGTATTTTGAGTTTGTTATTTTTACTAGTAGAGAATTATTTTTTGTTATTTATTAGTCATGCTATTTCAATTTTTTTTAGTAAATTAGTTCATCAATATAATAAGATATCAAATAATTATAAAAAAGAGGTTATGTTTTTCTTTCTTTGTTTTCTAAGTTGATTTTAAGAATAGATGAAGTGGGAAATGATACTTCCTTTTTTTTCTTATTAAATTCATAACAAATATATTCGCTAAAAGTTTTGTTAGTTTCTTGTTTCTTCTAGTGTTGAATCTTGTCCCTGGCTACCTTCTACTTGGCGTAGATCTAATAAACTTTTGCATGTACTTTCTATGGCTTTAGTTTCGGGTTGTATAAGGTTGAAGCTAGAAATTGCTATCACAACCATTGCCTTAATGATGCGTAGAGAAGCTTCATTGCTCCTATTGGGGTTATCAATTTACAAAGCTATCAAATTCATATCTCATTCGCTTAATGGTAACCGACCTATTGCTGTTGATGATAGGTAGCTAGCTTCTTCTAAATAACCTTACAGTCCTTATTTTCTTGTGTGATTTGCTCCTGCATAGTCAAGTATTTGTTGACAATTTGTTTCTATTTGTAGTTTTCAAGATGATGTGACTTTAACTCAAATGGTTCCTCTTGCAACCAAGTATAACATCTTTCTTAGCTTTAGAGGGGAAGACACTCGCGACACTTTCTCAAGTTATCTCTATGAAGCGCTTTGCAACGCAAACATTCATACCTTTATGGATCACAAGCTCCACAAAGGAGATAATATCTCACCAATTCTTCTCAAAACAATAGAAGAATCCGAGATATCTTTGATTATTTTTTCAAAAGATTATGCTTCTTCCATGTGGTGTATGGATGAGCTCGTTCATATTATGAAATGTAAGGATCAATACGGAAGAATTATCATCCCTATTTTCTACAAGGTAGATCCATCCAATGTTCGCAAACAAAATGGGAGGTTTGGAGATGGATTTGCTAAGCTTAAGCAGAGATTTAAGCACGACCAAGAAAGAGTGCAGGAGTAGAAAAATGCTTTGAGGCAATCAACAAATCTATCTGGATGGGATTCAAAGAATATCAAGTAGCTTCTACTCATTTTTCACTTATTGATTTCTTTTTTTGGGACTACGCATAATCATTTTTTTAATTAATATTTGTGTTAGGCCTGAACCCAAACTAATAAAAGTGATTGTCAAAGACATTTTGAGCAAATTGCATAACAAGTCATCCTTTCATTTGGAAGGATTAGTTGGGATTGATTATCATATTCTAAAAGTTGAAGGGTTACTAAGTGAAGCTCGCATTGTGGGAATATGGGGTATGGGTGGTATAGGCAAGACCACTCTTGCCAAGGCTGTATTTGACAGGTTGACGACACAATTTGAATCTTTCTACTTTGCTAAAGATGTAAGACAACAAGTAGAAAAGAACAGATTGGATAAATTACAGGAAGAATGCCTTAAAGAATTATTAAAAGATGAGGATATTAACACTTACAATTTAGGATCCACTTTTTTGAAGGAAAGGCTTCACGTGTAAAAAAATTCTTTTGGTGCTTGATGATGTGGACAATGTTTTAGCAATTGAAGATTTAATCAAAGCATGTGGTTGGTTTGGGGAAGGAAGTAGAATTATTATCACATCAAGAGATGAGCAAGTGCTTAAGAATACTTGTGCATATATAACATATCATGTTCTGCGATTGGATCCCCATCAAGCCTTTCATCTCTTTAGTTTAAAAGCTTTTAAGCAAAATGAGCCATCAAAAAGCCATTTGGAGTTATCAAAGTGGGTAGTGGACTATTGTGAAGGAAATCCTTTAGCCCTAATAGTACTGGGTTGCTTTCTTCATGGTAGAGGAGAAGAAGTGTGGAAAAGTGCTATGGAAAAACTAAATCAAACTCTTCATGAGAAAATTTTTAATGTGTTGAAATTGAGTTTTGATGGACTTGATGACACACAAGAATGTATTTCTCGATCTAGCATTTTTCTCAAAAGACCCATGGCAAATTTCTTTGAAAGATTGTAGAAGACACTTATATGATTCTTACGCACATATTGAGATAAGCGTTCTTAAAGAGAGATCCCTCATTTCAGTGAATGAACATGGTTATATTGAGATGCATGCTCTTTTAATAGTAATGGGGCTTAAAATTTCTCGGCAACAATTCATGTCTAACCCTGAAAAACCCATTCGACTATGGAGGCACCAGGATATTTATCATTTATTCAACAATGACAAGGTAATACTACTACTTAATATTACTTCTGGTCATTAATATAAGATCTAGTTTATAGTGTAATTTGCACTAAAAATTTGGTCTTATATTAATAATTGGAGGTAATTTATTTTTTATTTTTTATTAAATTCTGTATTCTCTTACTATTTTATTTATTTGTCATGTATTTTCTTGAAAGTTATTTGTTTATTCATTAAAATGTTCGATAAGTCTCAATATTTGCCTAATTAGACTTTTTGAAAAAAATTCTTTCTCGGACTAAAATTGGTTCTCTTTTTAAGGGTCATTTGATAGCTGACTAAAATTGGTTCTGACAAAGCCTTTTTGTTTGGTGTGATTTATTAAGCTTCTTCATCTTTGTAACATTCATATCTTCTTAAGCTTTGAGATAGATTCTAATATATATTTTAAATTTAGAACATGAATGATAGTCAATAAGTTATAAATTTTCTACAAAGGTTTACTTTTTACTAATATTCATTAATAATTCATGTAGCATAAAAGTTATGATCATTAGATTTTACATATAACCGATGGCATTTTGATCTTATGGGTAAAAGAATGGTGTAGTTTTAAATATTTTATGATTCTTTTAAGAAAAATAAGTAAATAACGCATAGTTTCGAGTATTTTTCTTTAAAGAATCATAAAAAAATTCAAAAATGCGCCATTTTATATACATAAGATATTAAAAAGTTACTCATTTTATGTAGAATCTAATGATCACAAGAAAAAAGAAAAAAAAACCTCGGGAGATTAGGGCATCACAAGGAGCAATATAGAGGCACATTAGAGGCCCAATTCTTGGTTTCGGGTATATGTATTGATAGTGTGTCTCCATGTTCATGATTTTTGAGAAATTCATATAGTACCCGGAAAACATGAGTTGTGAGAATTTTTTTAACAAAATGCACTATAGCGTTTTTAATTTGGATATCCCCAAAAGCGAGATATATTTAATTGTTCTCGCAATATATATTTCTTTTCATTTTTTAGACAATGACAATTGTTTTTCTCTTGATTTGCTATTGCTAGGGGATTGAGGCAATTCGATGTATGTCATTGGATGCAAGCAAGATAAAAAAGACTACATTGAGAGCTAGTGATTTTCGAAAGATGCGTGATTTAATATTTCTTAAGGTTTACAAGTCGATAGGAAGGAGCCTTCAAAATTGAATCTTTGTGAAGATTTGGATTATGTTTCGAAGAACTAAGGTTTTTTAGTTGAGAAGAATATCCACTATCACATGTGCCATTACAATTTTGTGCGAGAGAATCTAATTACACTTGCAATGCCCAATAGTAATATCAAACAATTTCTCGATGGAAATCGGGTACATATTATTTTTCATATATCATAATAATTTTCATAGGGTGGTGCTAATTATGATCTCGCATCAAACATGAATCAAATAATTCACAATTTAAATACAGTAGTAGTTATACTATTTGTTGGGACTCCAAATATCATCTTGTAAATGCATCGACTTATTTCCTTTAGAATCTCATAACTTTAATTGGTAGGAGAGAAACTCTTGATTAAATTGTACGCATATGTATCTATCCGATTTATTAAACATTACTTGTTTTCTGTAGCATTTTCCAAATCTAAAGAAAATTAACTTATGGAATTCAAAACATCTGATAGCACTCCCGGATCTCTCTCATGCCCCTAAGATTGAAATTTTGGATGTTGGTGGTTGTGTGAATTTGGCTCAAATCCATTCTTCAACTGTCTTTGGGAAAGATAGCCGAATTTTATATTGACAACGGTGGGCCGGTCTGCGGATGAACATTGGGGGCGGTGTTGAAGGGACAAGTTCAGGGTTAGTGATTGTGAACAATTATTTAAATCTTTACGATTGGTCATTCAATAAAGTGACAATGAAGCTCTTTGTATCTGGCAAGAACATCTTCAGTGTTCGAGTGAAGCATGTGGTGATGCCTTTGGCCGAGAAAGCAGAATTGGGAGTGGGGTTACAGAGTTTGAGGTCTTTACTTCCATTTTTGGTGCTAGTTGAATGGTTAGAGGGTCCAGTTGAGTTTGGGGATGATTTTAACCAATATTATACATATAACTTTCATGCTTATCCGCCGACGAAGGTGCGGGATGAAGTAGTAGAGGATGATGACTTAATGGATGAAGGTGCTACATTAATGGAAGTTGAAGAAGAAGAGGATGATGATGAGTTAATCATGGAATATTGTTGTAGTAACAGTGCTGATATATTTACAAGAGTTCCAAGTAGTGTCACTCGTTGGTCATTATTGACGAAACTGAGATTAAAAGAGGGTGATATTATTGGTAATGCGGTAGCACCATTGCTCAAGTCTCAATTCTCAAATCACTTATCGCACTCTCTCATGATGATTATTGCGGAAAGGATTAAACCTCAATTAGATGTAATACTCTCTTTTGACTCCCCAACGTCCGCTTCACGTTGTGATCGTTTCATCATCTATTATAACTTGGAGATGAACGAACCAATGACTTATCATTTTAAAACTTTTTTGCATGTTGTTTATGAGGGTGGCACCTTATGGGTTGAGACTCAAGCCTGGACACCACCATCACGCCAAAATTTTGCAATTTCGTTTTCAAGGAAGCTGGGTTAGAACAGTTCCGGCTCACATTGATTTTATATTGTACTCATCATGAGTTGAGGGTTGTTCGGATTTTATCATATTATTTAAATAATTACCCTTTACAATTCACGAGGCCTTTTTTATTTCTTCATAATGTTGGGCCTGGGTTATCAATTTCACGTGGACGCACAAATTTTAATTGTTCAATTTTATTTATTCCCTATCTTATGTATATCTGATTTTATGAAAAGGAAAAAAAGAAAGAAAAAGAAAAGGAGAGAGAAGAAAAATAGAGAACCCTAATAAGGGTAATGTGCTGCCATATTTTGAGTGAGGGAAAAAGAGAGTAGCATGGATTTTCATTATTTGCATTATTTAGTCTCTTCTATTGTACATTTTATTTAGGGAAAATGACAATCAGGTGTCAAGGATCATAAAAAATTACAAAAAAGTTCCAACGAAATTTATATATGGTATTATTTGTATTGAAACAAAATTCAAATTTTTAAATTTTATTGTAAATATTGCATTTCCTATTGTGAATGACCAGGTTTAAAATTTTGTTGTGACTATAGCACTTTCTCGTTGTAAATCTAGCATTTTTCCGTTGTAAAAATGACCTATGTACGCTTAGGGACTTGAGTTTGAAACAAAATCCAGGTGTTTAAATTTTGTTGTGAATATAGCACTTCCTATTGTAAATATAGTTTTTTTTTTCTATTGTGAATGACCAGATTTTTAAATTTTGTTGTAAATATAGCACTTTATGTCGTTAATATAAATAATATCTATGTAAATTTCTATTGGGATTTTTTTTTTTTAAATTTTTTATGATCCTTGGAACCTGATTGTTATTTTCCCTTTTATTTATATATGTGTGTGTGTTGCTTTGCATGTTTCTTTGTTTGTTTTCTTTTATTTCTGGCCAACTTTTCTAGGTCCAACTTCCAAGTATTGAAGTAATTATAATATATGAATTAATTATCAGACCATATATATATATATTATAGAATATATTTCCACTTTCTTTGCCAACATCAAATTAAAATATATTTCCAAAACTTTGTTCCCGAACATATATAGGATAATACAATGCTATGAAATTGGTGGTATCATTATATTAATTAAGGCTACGCTTCACAACCAATTGACTGCATTAAGTTTATCTTGACTTATCATAATCATATTAATTGAGGCACTCGGACTCGTCATTGATATCACCTCCATTTGTCGTTAGTAGCACTTTGACTTGTCATTAGTGATAATGTGCTACTAATAACAAGTCAAGATATATAAAAGTCTTTTTACAATTTCAATAAATTATCTATAGGTCCCTTGGGACTTCATATCAATGTGATGATTCACCGTGAAAATTTTATTCTGGTGGTTGATGAAGTGGACAATGGTATAGCAATTGAAGATTTAATCAAAGCATATGGTTGGTTTGGGGAGGAAGTAGAATATTATCACATCAAGAGACATGCAAGTGTTTAAAAATACTTCTGCATCAATAACATATCATGTTCCGCAATTGGATCCCCATCAAGCCTTTCAAAAAGCTATTTGGAGTTATCAAAGTGGGTAGTGGACTATTGTGAAGGAAATCCATTAGCCCTAACAGTACTAGGTTTCTTTCTTCATGGTAGAGCTAGGTAAAGAAGAGTGGCCGGAAAGTGCTATGAAAGAACTAAATCAAACTCTTCATAAGTTCATTTTTAATGTGTTGAAATTGAGTGTTGATGGACTTGATGTCACACGAAGAATGTATTTCTCGATCTAACATTTTTCTTGAACGAAGCATGGGGGATTTCTTTGGACGATTGTACAAGACGCTTATTGATTGAATCATATTTTTATATGATTTTTCATAATTAAATTGGAATTTTTAATGCATTTTCTGGGACATTATTGCATTATTAAACATTACTTTGAGTTAGGAACATTTGTATTGAATTAAGTGTGATTAAAGGTAAAATTGTCATAATTTATTAATTATTCATGCAGATAATTTTTTGGACTTTTGATGCTACACTGTGCTTAATTTTGCGTTGCAGGTGTTTAAAAAGAAAATATGAGATTTTGGAGGGTCAGAATTAATATTAAGGACTGGGTAAAAATAACAGCAAAGGTTCCTATAATTTTTGGAAATTACAACAATGAAGAAAACGACAAATAAAATTACTGAAACACACCCATATTTTTTGAAATTACATAATGACCCCCGAAAGTGTTTCATAAATTTACCTTTAAGTCCCTCCTCCGCCCTTTGGAGATTACAGATAGGTCCCTGGTCAAAATAGGTTTTGACCAAGGACCTTCTCCCTTATTAGATAGAAGACAGACCCGAGATATTACGAAGAACAGGCCGTTGAGACTGAAAAAGGGGATCTTTGTCCTTCCTTCCCTTTCTTCGTTCCTCTCACCGGCGGCATCATCCACCACCAAGTCCGCTGGCAAGCTTCACCGTCACACCCACCTCCATCGTGCTCCGTCACCACCGTTCTTCCTCCCTTTACGCCGCCACTGACCACCATCACCTCCTCCTTATTCCTTTCGACTTGCAGAAGCGCGGCGGAAGTGCAGAATCGGACCAGAGCAGATCGCACCGCGGCGAGCTTCTTCACATCACCTCCGCCGTTGTTCTTCTGTCTAACCACCGGCGGCCCTCTTTCTCTTTTCCATTGATTCCGTCAATTTCCACTTCCAGATTCGATATGCTCGTGTGGGGTTCTCCAATCTCTATGCGTGGCTGAGGCTTTCAATTCTTGGGGATGGACGGAGTCTTGGAGCTTCAATTAGGAGAGTTTTTAGTTTAATTCATTTTCTCATTTGTGTTTTATGATTTGCTAGTTCTAGAATGTATAACTTGAGATTGAGATGCCTTTTGGTTTTCTCTGTGGATTGAACATCTGGAATTGAATCGGATTTTGTGATTTGGTGTTTAGTAATCAATTTTAAAAAGATCCAGGTTGGATTATTCCAATTTTAATAGTTGGTTTTAAAGAATATGAGCTACTATTAATTGGAAATATTGGACTCAACACTCAAGTATTATCTTGAGGTTTTTCTTAAAACTTGATGAATTTTAATTCTCATAATATCTTAACTGAATTATGATAGTTACTAGGGAAAATTAGAATGAATGACCTAGAGAAAAAATATTTAATGAGAAGCACCATAAAAATTGTAATTATTTAGAACGACTAAATACAAAAATTAAAAATTAAAAATACTAACATATCCCTACGAAAATCTTCTGCATTCCCTTCTACATTCTCTCTCATGTTCTATTTTTAAAACTAATACAAAATTCTAAATTTCACTAAAAAAAATAAAATCTTTCTCAAATTTTTATTTCTCACAACTTGCATAGACATCTATGAAAAAAAATTACACAGTCTTCAATTTTATCAAAATTATAATTTTTTAACATCAACAAAAATTTTAATCAAAAAAATATATAATTTTAATAAAAATCAAGGTCTTTTGTAATTTATTATATATGTTAAACCGAAAAGTTTATATGATTTATTTTTATTTTGGAAGAAATTTATGTCGGCTAAAAATTATTTAATGTTAATAAAATAAAATAAAAAATCTATTATATCTTGAAAAAACATTAAATGAGTTTAGTTTTTATTTTTATAAAAAGATCTTAATTAATATTAACATTAATACTTGATAATATAAATATGAAAATTTGATGATATATTTGTTAATTAAATTATCTATTGACTATATGAATATGGAACTTGTTGAAAATTAAAATTTTTAAAAATATGAGCTTGAACCGTATAGTTAATTAAATAATATATTTCTTTTATATAAGTATGAAACATGGTGAAAAAAAAAGAGATATTATTATATTGCAAATGAATGATGGGTGGTTTTAGTTTCAATTATAATCATTTTTTAATTATGAATACAAGAAATAATGTATGAGGTTTGATTAGGGACAATTTAGTAGTTTTAAATTTATACGATGATGTTTGGTCCTTCTAAGTAATTACAATTTTTATGATCATTTTCAATAAATATATTTTCCTCCACGTCCTTCATTATAATTTTCCCTAGTTACTACTCCATTTCTAAGAGCATTCATTATATATTTCATACTCCATTACATTTTCTAAAGAAATATATTTAATTGTTCTATTTGTTAATTCATCATTTTTTATATATTAAGAATTCCCCCACCCAAAAAAAAAAAAAAGATTTGATCACCAGGGGCTGAGGCTATCTTTTGCTCGGGCTCCGAAATAGTTTTTTTTTTTTTTTTTTTTTTTTTTTTATAATGAAATTATGTGTACAAAGCGTTTTAAATGAGTATTTTCTCTTATAATTATATTAAAGTGTTTTAAATGAGTATTTTCTCTTAAAATTTCGTAACTTCCTAAGTGTTTTGTTCCCGTTTCTTAAGATCATTGTATTCTACATACAACTACGACATTTTAATATCTTAAAGGTAAACGAATTATGCGGTTTTGAATTTTTTATGATTCTTTAAAGAAATATAACCAAATAACGCATAATTTTAGAGTATTCTTTTTTAAAAAATTATAAAAATTTAAAAAAGACGACATTTTATACCTCATAAGAGATTAAAATGTCACTTATTTTATGTAAAATATAATAATCACAAGAAAACAAAAAACAACTTTTGGGAGATTGGGACATCACAAGGATCGAGCAATAGAAAGAGGTACATTAGAGGCCCAATCCATAGATGTAGGGGTATGTATTGATAATTTGTCTAAATGTTCATGATTTTAGAGAAATTCATTTAGTACCCGAAAAACATGAGTTGTGAGAATTTTTGAACAAAATGCACCATAGCGTTTTTAATTTGGATATCCCCAAAAACAGATATATTTAATTGTTCTGCCTTTTTTTTTCCTCATTTTTTAGACCATGACAATTGTTTTTCTCTTGATTTGCTATTACTAGGGAATTGAGGCAATTCGATGTATGTCATTGGACGCAAGCAAGATAAAAAAGACTACATTGAAAGCTAGTAATTTTTTAAAGATGAGTGATTTAATATTCCTTGAAGTTTACAAGTCTGACAGGAAAGAGCCTTCAAAATTGAATACTTGTGAAGATTTGGATTATGTTCCAAAAGAACTAAGGTCTTTTAGTTGGGAAGACTATCCACTATGATATGTGTCATTACACTTTAGTGCAGAGAATCTAGCTATACTTGAAATTCCCAATAGTAATATCCAACAATGTTTCATTGGAAATTAGGTACATCTTAATTTTTTTAATATATCATAATATTTTTAGTAGTGTGGTTCTAATTAAGATCACACATCAAACATTAACCAAATAATTCACAATAAGTACAGTAGTCGTTATACTATTTGTCGGGAATCCAATGACATCTTGTAAATGCATAAACTTATTTCCTTTATAATCTCATAACTTTAATTGGTGTGAGAGAAATTCTTGATTAAATTGTACGCATGTGTAGCCATCCGATTTATTAAACATGACTTCTTTTTGTTTCTGCGAGCATTTTCCAAATCTAAAGGAAATTGTTTTATCAAATTCAAAATATCTCATAGCACTCCCAGCTCTCTCATGCCCCCGGGATTGAAATTATGGTTCTTCATGGTTGTGTGAATTTGGTTCAAATCCATTCTTTAGTCATTGTGCCAAGGAAGGGAGTCCTTTTTTTTTTTTTAATAGAAGACAGTGGGCCGTGCATATGAACATTGGGGGCAGTGTTGAAGGGACAAGTTCAGGATTAGTGATTGTGTACAATTATTTAAATCTTTACAATTGCTCATTCAATAAAGTGACCATGAAGCTCTTTGTACCTGGAAAGAGCATCTTCAGCGTTCGGGTGAAACATGTGGTAATGCCTTTGGTAGAGATAGAATTGGGAGTGGGGTTAAAGAGTTTGGCGTCTTTACTTCCATTTGTGGTGCATGTTGAATGGTCAGAGAGGCCAGTTGAGTTTGGGGATGATTTCAACCAATATTATACCTATAACTATGATAATTTTTGGGAGACAAAGGTGTGGGATGAAAAAAAAAAAGAGGATGATGAGTTAATTATGGAATATTGTTACAAGATATGATGCTACATTAATGGAAGTTGAAGAAGAGGATGATGATGAGTTAATAACGGAATACTGTTGTAGTAACAATAATGTTAATATATTTGCGAGAGTTCCCAACAGTGTCACTCACTGAAAAAAAAAAAACCACCTTTTGTAGTGGTTAATATGTAGCGATCAACAATAACCGCTACAACTAGTCATATTTTTTTATTGGTTTAGGCATAAACCGCAACAAATTTGTAGCGGCACTAATGGCGCCAAAACGCGGGCTTGTTTGCAACAAACTTTGTAGTAGTTACTATAAACACAACCGTTACAATGTTGGCGCTAGCTTGATGCGTTATGGTGTGAACATTGTGGTGGTCAATTTTGTAGTGGTGAATTGAAAGTAACCGCTACAGAATGCGAAGAGACCGTATATTTGTCATGGTTAGGAAAAAAGAGATGCATAAACTGCAACAAATATTCTTTATTTGTAGCAGTTATCAACAAAGCCGCTACAAATATTCACCTTATATATACCCCTGGCCCTTAAATTTTTTCACAAGATAGTATAGCATGCAACGGAAGATTGAGATGCAATATAGCTGTCTTTCTTTCATGAAATATCTCTGATCAAAATGAGTCAGTGAGTTTTTCATGGAAGATTGGCATCTATACTGAATCTGATCTTCAGGTGGCATGCTATACTATCTTTAGTACCTAAAAAAATTTGTAACGGTTTCTCCTTGAAACCGCTACGTAAAAAGAAAAATGTCGCCATTTGTAGCGGTTTTGTCTCAAAAACCGCTATAGAATGTCGAAGGTCATCCATTTTGTAGTGATTATATAACCGTTACAAAATGTCACGCTAAAAGAGGTAGGGTTTTGCGTTTAATAGCGGTTTATATTAAACAGCTACAAAGTGTCAACTTTTGTAGTGGTTTTCTAAGACAATCGCTACAAAATGACGTCTTTTTAAACAGCGCCACCCCTCAAATCAAACCACGCAAGGTTTGATATATTGTCTTTTAACATTCATCCTTTTACGTTTAGCGGTAAAATTTAGGAGTTATGGCTTCTAGTAGAGATGGAGGGAAAGGGAAAGAGGTTGTACACGGTAGAGCGCCTCTAAGGGGCAGTAATAGTAGAGGGGGTTGTACTAGGGGCCGTGGGGGTCGAAATATCCCTTTACCAGCTCAGGTGGGGATTGAGATAGATCAATTCTTCGCTGATGAGCCAATCCCACTGCTAGAGACTATAGGGGAGCACAGGGCGTACATCTATCCGTCAATGACCTTGATGATGATGAAGATATTGAGATAGAGATTGACTTTCCCATTGGCGAGGTGGACCGGTTTATTGATCGGGAGGAGGAGTGAGACTAAGGGAACCCCCGGCCGTGATCCTCGCATTCCACCGGATTTAAGGTGGATGTCGAAGGTAAACATGATTATTTTTGTGACAAAATTTAAATTTAAATTCCTTACGATTAATTAAATTATATTTAAATGTAATACAAAAATGTTTTTATAATTGTACAAATCCACAAGGGAACATCAGCAGGAGGATGATGGATGTTCTTGATGTTAATGCATTGCGGGGCCTCGCGTCGTAGTCGACTGGAATGAGCACATGAACCAGTCAATCGACAATGGTGGTCACCTGTTCAATCGCTACCTGACGCAGTTGGGCAGGACTTGGGCGCGGTTCCCCCTCTTCTTCCAGAGTTGGAGGCATGTTCCGAAGGGGAATAAGGACACAACGTTTGAGGAAGATGTGTAGGTTAGTTATGTTTTTTAATTATATTTTACATTAAATAGTTATAATTTATGGCTTATTTCTTAAATAAATAATTAATAATTAAATTATGATAAGGGACGCGAAGAGGTACGCACTCGAAAATAAGGGACCGCCGGAAGAACCGGAGGGGTCATCTCTACACCTAGAGGAATGGACATGGGACAATTCCTTTGTAGTGATCAAGACCGTCCCACGACGACGTCAACCCAAACAAACTAGGTGACTTTTGTCCAGGCTAGGAGGAGCCGCGGGATAGGTATGTTTTTTTTTAATAATTATTGTAATATATTTTTAATGTTGATTGCAATTAAATCTGAAAATACAAGAATGATACAATTTAGTTTAAATATAGTTTAAACCTAAATCAGATTGAAATTAAATATATCAAAATTTATAGTTTATCATATTCAACATAAACTTTTTTTTATAAAATTTGTATATAAAATTATTTAATATATTGAAACAATTATAAATTTAACAAAAATCATAATATGTTTGATTAGCATCCTCTTCAATTTCTTTGTATTTTACCATTATGCCTCTAATTATTCTATTATCTCTCTTAATCTTTTTTCCATGCTATATACTTTTTCTTTCATACTTTTTCACAACGCCTACTCTCTTTTTTTATTTTATTTTATTTTATTTTAATTAAATACTTATAATTTTTTATCATGAAATTAATAATAAACCTAAAATGTTAGTTAGGGAGATGAATGGCACTAGCCATCATAGAGCGGCTTTAGTCATAAGTGGCTTTAGCTGTATCTAACTAATTAGGCGCTAATTAATTACCCCGCCTTATTATAAGTGGGCATATCCTATTGTATTCCTCAGTTTTGGCATGTTAACGAAATTTCAGAGTATTATCCAGAAACATTATCTCTACCTCTTCACTGTTCTTCTCTCTTGTTCCCTCCATACTTCTTCTTCTTCAACCCTCTCTTCTTCTTTCTAACCCATATCTCAAAAATCCCTAAATTCATATTACAATCTCCTATGAATTTAATATAATCCTCAAAAACTGTATTGAATCAGAAGTACTAATTGTTCCTTCAATTCTGAGTCATTTCTATGTCTGGTTGGCGGATCCTTTTCTGGAAATCTCCTTCCTTGGAAAAGAAAATGTTTTCATATCCGTTTATGTACTGTTAAGTCCCCCAATAATACACCCCCAATAATACAACGAGCTGTTTCATGAACTTTGTATTTCACTTCACAGTTGAGTTCAGATCATTCGACGTTGGTCTATTGGTTTGGTTTTGTTAACAAAATAGCCCAATTGAAGTCCAATATACCAAGGATGTCGGTGAAGCCCAATAGTACTAGCTCCAAGTCTTCATAAGATACGACTCCCTCCATTCTTTTTTATAAGGGTTGTTCGTATGTTTGGAGGGAAGGAGGTAAGGGAAATTCTTATGAGTTGGATTAAAAAATAGGAATAGTGGGAAGGTAAAAGAATTAGAAAATTAATTAAGCATTTTTAACCACACTTGCCCTTTTTTTTTTCCAAAACCAACTCAAATTTTTTTTCCTCCCCTCCCTCATACCAAATGAGTTCACACCGCAAATGTAAGGCGTCGCGTCAAGTAATAAAGAGGTAAGTAAAAATCATTCCCATGGAGATTTGTATAACAGATTGGTCAAGTAGGATGCTTAGTAAATTCAATTAAGTTGAGCTAAAACAAAGTTTTGATGTAAAATAAAAATTTTGAAAACTATTTCTAAAACTAGAAATTAATAAAAGCAAATGGTTCTTTAACTTCAAGGATTAAATAGAGCATATCATTACTTCTCCCATTTGTACTTCGTAAAACTTGATTAACTTCCTCTCAAATAGTATTTTAATGAATATATGTGTTAGTCTAAGATTCAAGAGCACTTGACAAACTTTCTCAAGTCAAAATCAAGTTTCTCTTTTCATTAAAATGCACAATCTCTTGCTTAATGAAAATTAACTTAATGTGACAATCTTAATGTGAGAATGTAAGGTTAGTAAATATATCTCTATTTTACCAACAAACTATCCATTTATCATGTATACTTTAAGGCAAGCTTGATTTTAACAAGTTCTATAGTATTAACTCATTTAAGTCAAATCCAAGTGAACAAATCAATCTAAATGGTAGTCAAACACTAAATAAATATCCTTTCACGCTTTACCCATGAAGCCTTTTAAGTTGGGAACCGGTTTCCCGCCTATCCCAAGATAGGTAGGAGAGCTCTTCCAGATCTCGCATCATCCGATTTAATATTTTTTTAACTCAATTTTTAAATGAAAAAATCACTATTTAAAAATTTGTTAGTTGAAAAATTATTTTTATTTTAGATTCTCTACCCATTAAAATAATTATTTTAAAAAAATTAAAAAGTGAAAAAAAATTGGACCATCCAAATCCCATTTGGACATCCAGATGGGAAGAATTTCCCCTACCCATCCTTGGGATGGGTACAAAAACTGATTCCTTTTAAGTTGTCATAACAGGGAAAGTCTTCAAAATGTCTTAAAATAATGCAACAAGATCGCCAGGTCTGTGTCCAAAGGGTTTTGTACTGAGTTACAATGGTTGTCCCTCTTACCATATATATGCAATGGAGCTGTACCATAATTTACTGCAAATCGTGTCTAAGGATATTATTCTACAGCCAATGGATGCAATCAAAAAGCTGTATTCAAGTCTACCTAAGGATGACATAAAAAAGATTGGAGAAAGAAGTAAGTTTGCATAGCTTCAATTCTCTGAACTCTCATCCATTTTCCTGCCTACAGGTTGATGAATTGACCAAAAAATTTAGGGAAAATCTATATCGGGGCCTTTTTAACAGAAAAAACCCAAAAAAGGTCCAAAAATTCTGAAAATCTCAAAAAATGCCCCAGGGCCTTTTTTGGTATAATTTCATTAAAACTTTAGTTGTTAACAGGTAGGTCATTAACAACTAAATCAGTACCATTAACAACAATATTCTAACAACTAAATTAGCCTCGTTAACAACTATATCAGTACCTGTTAACAACTATATCAGCCCCATTAACAACTAACGTTTTAATGAAATTATACTAGAAAAGGCCTTGGGACATTTTCTGGGATTTTCAGAATCTTTGGGCTTTTTTTGGGTTTTTTTTTCAAAAAGGGCATTGATATGAATTTTCCAAAAAATTTAGAGTAAATGAGCAAAAATACACATGTGTTTTACCCCGGGAGCGCCCAGCACCATATGTTTTTTGTTTAGAACAAAAATACACACGAGCTTATACGCATGAACTTTCTCAAATGGAGTAAAAATATCATCTCTGTTAACCATCTTTAACTCTGTTACTTTTTTTAGTTGGTGAGCCCCACAATTATCACCTCTTTCCTCCTTTCCTTTACATTCATTCAGTGGGCCCCACACACTCTCTCTCACACCCCATTTCTCTTTGTTTCTTCACTCTTGTGAATCTCTCTCTCTCTCTCTCTCTCTCTCTCTCTCTCTCTCTCTCTCTCTCTCTCTCTCTCTCTCTCTCTCTCTCTCAATCCCAGTATCTTCTTCTTCCTCTTCTTTTCTATCTTTCCTCTCTTCTCCTTATTCTTCTCCATTAAATTATGAACAGAGCAATACCCAAGCCATAAAGAAAATAATTGGAATCAGCATAATGCATATTAAGGCAGAAAACAAATTTCTATTGTCACTATGGTTCCTCGCTTGCCCAAGTACACTTGTTTCCCAGAACCCCTGTGATGACTTCCCATTTTTAGTAAATTTGAGGTATATTTTGATATATTTGGGAAGTCAATAATCCTAAATTAAAGAGATTTTTTTAAAGATTTTAAGAGGTATCAATTTGGATGCATTATTGGTGGGAGTTCAACCTAGAAAATAAATATAATTTAGGTTTTAAAAGGGAAAAAAAAGCTGTTGTCATTATTCTTATTATTATATAATATTGCTTCTTATTTTTGAAAGCACAGCCACGCGTTCAGAATCACATTTTAGAAGATTGTTTTGAATTGAACGGAAGGGGGGCCCATAACGTTGACGATGGAAGGCCAGACCTAAAAGAAAGAAAGGAGGCGGCATTATTTTGGAGTGGATCATTCTCACTGACAGCAACCAGAGCAAAAAAACAGAGGAGGCGGCTGTGATATCGCGACTTTGAGGGCTGGACACGAATGGACTAAAAAGAGGGAATGAGAGGCGGACATTGACGATTAATCACCTTGTACAGTGAATGAGAGAACAGAGACATTCGACCCTCTTCTCCCTCGCTCGCCCAGCGTCATTCATCACCAAGGCTGCCGGCGAGTGTCGTCTTCACAGCTGCGAGGAGAGAGACGCTGTTGTTGAGGCTGTTCAATCATTATCATCTTCAACCTCTGGAATCGGAGCGAACCAGAACAGAGTCCTCATATTCTTCTCCAAGACCCAGTAGCACCGAATCAGAGGGAAGAAGATGTGCTGAGTCTATGTACTTTTTCTTGGTTTTGATATTCCACTCGACTCTGTTTCCAGTTTCTTGTTTTTTTTGGAGTATTTTATTGAACTCTGAGTTTTTCTGTGCTGAATTGGATTTGGTTAAAGTCATGTGTGGCTAACTTTTCCTTTACAACTTAGAGTATTATGAACTTGTTTGAGACTTAGAAATTGTTCCTACTAATTAGTTTTCCTTAATATTAATTCAGTTTATTTAATCTTGTTTTTCTTAAAATTCTTTTTATTATTATTGGAAAACACTTCGATTTGCTCAACTTAAACGAAAAAAATGAAATATAACAACTAATTACTAGTTTTATTGAGTCTCTATGGGATGATCTTGATTTACCACTCACTATTTTCATGACCCGTACACTTGCGGTGCTTAATTAAATTTTGGTAGCATCACCCTGCACACAATACCATAAATAGTATATTCAGAAAAGACCACTGAAAATGAAGAATGAAAGAAAAGCAAAATAGGTGTATGTGGAGTTCGCATTTAATCGGTTATTACAATATCAAATAATATATCGAAATTTCAACTACTGATCATATATGCGATTCCCAATCTTCCAGTTCTACGATAAATGTAACATCGCTATACTGTGAGCTCCACAACCTCGGCCCCCGCTGACTCTTCTTGACTGTGCTATTCTGTGCTTCTTTGCGGCGGCGGCATCCTGTTTTGGGGTTCTACCGGGACTCACCTCCTGGCATAGGAAATCCAATCATCCCTTACTTGAAGTCAAACCTTGAAATCGCTAACCGAATTAATCTCAATTCAATGACTCGACCTTCTTCGGCACCGGTGTCGAGAATAAGGAGAAGAGAGGAAAGATAGAAAACAAGAGGAAGAAGAAGATACTGGGATTGAGAGAAAGAGAGAGAGGGATTCGCGGGAATGAAGAAATAGAGAGAAATGGGGTGCGAGAGAGAGTGTGTGTGGGGCCCACCGAATGAATGTAAAGGAAAGGAGGAAAGTGGTGATAATTGTGGGGCCCACCAACAAAAAAAAAAGTAACGAGTTAAATGTGGTTAATGGAAATGGTATTTTTGCTCTAAAAAAAAATATATGGTGTTGGGCGTTTCCGAAAGTAAAGCACATGTATATTTTTACTCCTTTACCCAAAAGTTTATAAAAAACGCGGAAGATACATGCAAGGCAAAGGAGAAGGAAATTAGTCAGGGTTGAGCTCTACTGGTATTCTAATTTTTTGCAGAGAATTCGGCATTTCCCTTCGCCTCTCATTTGTTAGGACCTGGGATGTATCTGACGTTATTTAACTGTTACTCGTATTTCATTACTAAAGAAAATAACTGCCTATTAATGCATTTGGAGAAAATTTTAAAGAAAAAAGATGAGCGTGATGACTAGATAGGAAGAGTGGGGCAAAAAAAATATTTCTGTAGTAAAAGCAGAAAAATTAAACCCTTCATAATAACATTATTTTGTGTTCTTCACTCTCTAATTGCATAGCTGCAGATAACTACAGGGAATTCAAATTTGTTGGTTTTATTGTCAGTGAAGGTAAGAAAAATACGAGGTTTAGAGTGCTGCATTGTCACTAACAGCTATTGTTGCTGCTAATTTTCATGTATTTTTTGGTATTATGGTAGCATCCCTTGTTTAGTCGGAACCACATGATTCTATTTGCTTACTTGATTTTTAGTCCGCAGAGACTTTAGTTCTGTGGCAAATTGACAGATCAAAGTCCTGTTGAGCTTACGTAATATATGAAGATGAATTATGCACATTTACTACTTTTAATATAAATATGAATTTAATCAACTATAGAACCGCTCTGATATAAGCGGAACCTGCAAAACTAAATACTGTTTCGTGCATATTTACTTCCTATGTTTTGAAATAAATAGTTCATTCGTGATATGCCTTTTCTCTTCAATCATGACTTTAGTTTTTCTTTTTAGAGAAATTCTTGTATGAACTTGGTTTGCCACAATATTTATGGTCTAACCAATTAAATATAATAACTCATGAGCTGATTTGGCACCTTTTAAATATTAGCTGGCATATTAATAAAATTAAAAGATTTTATAAGATTCACTTTTATATGACTTGTGAAAGCTTAATTAAAGAATTCATTTTTTTTTAAAATGAAATATAGGAGTAGCCAACTAGGATTAATGTGAGCTAAGTTATTATATTTTGACTAGTCAAACTATAAATGATGTGGCAAACTAGGTTCTCATAAGAATTTCTCTTTTTTTTTATACACCTGACATTAGAATTTTAATACAAATATATATATATATATATATACACTTTAACAATGAAAATACTCCCTCCGGTCCTAATTATAAGAACTACTTACCAGAATTTGGAGAGATTAAGGAGAGAAGTTAAATTAGTTAATTATAATTATTTTCCAAAAATACCCCTACTTAAAATTGAAAATTACATCAAGGCAAAATACCCCTACCCAAAGCTCACTTTGCCACTTCACAAATTCCGAAATATCCTAAATGAATCCGTATAAGTACTCCAAATAATAATAATAATAATGGTAGTAGTAGGAATAATAAAATCTGTGCTCCATTCTACAAAATTTAAAAACGTGACGAAATTTCTATTTCTTCGTAAGAGCAAATTACAGATTTATGAACATTCTGAACACCTGTATTGTAACACCCCATTTTTTAAAAGCGAAATAATTTTTTTTTTCATCAGAGTAGAGCATCGGAGCAAGTAAAAGAGTGAGTAACTGATATATCATTAATTGTGGCGTATCTGTTTGTTCATAAAGAACAAGTACATTTAGTAGGTAATATGACGATACATGTCCTAGAAATCTTCTACGTCGGGTCTTCACGCGTCTTTGTTTTACTCGCTTACTTTTGTCTTCGGTCCTTGGTTCTCCGGACCACGAAGCTATAGTAAGAGCGAGGTCCAATGCCCATCGGACCTCGGGTAACGCAGTTAACCTCATGCTCATGTATAACAATGTATGTAGGACAGATATTCAGGACATTACAGCAATAATCAACACATAAGCACACAACAGATGTAAGATTAATATATTAACAGTACATATCACACGTAAAGTTACCCACGTTTGCACTAACTAGTGCCACGATAGCATGTCGTGCCCTCAGCGCTAGGAAAACAATCTTACGACATTATCAAAACTATAACCTGTATATAGCTGAATGTGTAAACAGTGATTTAAGACAGAGTTTTAACCACAGTGCATGACCCAAGACCAAGTCCTGTCCATGACTCTATGAAATAATCTATCACATATAAGCATACAATGAGCATCAGAGTTAGTGTTACAATACGCGTTCATACCTTAGTCCATTTGGATGGCGGTACGCTTGCCTGGTCGGTACGTCTCCCGATTTTTCCCAGATATCCTATAATAGTATTATCGCATTACTACCTCGTAAATAATATCTTAGGAGATATTTTAGCCACTACCAACTTTTTTACCCCTGGTGGATTTATTATTCCAATTATATACCTTAATTTTCGTAAAAAACGCTATTCCAGCATTTCTGGGCAGATTTTTCGATAACTTTAAAAATTCATAATTAAATCCAAAAAAATCGAAACGAGGTTCCATAAAATTTCCTGGAAATCTTAGCATGTCTAGTTTTGAGGAAAAGTAATGATTTCCACCCAGAATTTGTGATTCATTCCCAGTTTAATGATCTTCAACCTCTGCCCAGAATTTTTCCGGAAAACGTAGCCTTATTTCCAAATTTTTATCTCTCTCTACGACCTCTATTCGATACATATTTTATATCAATGGAAATCTATACATGTCTACTATGACCATGAATTCACAAAATAATGCCCTCTAACCGATGACTCCCATATCCCAAAGAAAATCCCACAATTCCTGCCTTACTCTAACTTGTTTTATTAATCCTAAAAGTTACTTCCCAACATGTTTCCACCTTGTTAGATATCTTTCGATGCAATAAGGCTTGAAAAAAATTATGGAAAATTACTTTACTTATTTCCTATATTAAACTAACATTTATACTAAGAACTACTAAGAACTATAGAACTAAAGAACTAAAGAACTAAAGACTAGAAACTAAAAACTAAATACAAGCTTACCTCTTGAAGACTCTTGCTTCTCCTTCTTGCTTCTTAGAAATCACCACTTGGTGGTTGATTTGGTGTGCAAAATTATGAAGGGCAAGACCCCTATTTATAGTAAAAGTCCAAGAATTACATCCCTTGGATCATCTTTTCTTATCAATGGCTCATGATAATTTGTGCTTCCATAAAGGCACAAAATGTGAGCAAAGGATTCTCATTGGTCCATACTAATTACATAGGATTTAGCTAATTATTCTAATTTCCTATTTTTAATTCAACATGTGCTCTTGAAAAAATTATATTTTAATCTCTCTCTCTCTCTCCCTCTTTCTCTCTCTCATGTGCAATCTAACACTTCTTTCCTCTCCCATTGGTCTATTTTCTTTTTCATAAGGATTAAGCTTATTTCTGAGCTCTTGTGATGTCATCCTTGTGATGTCACTTTGATGACATAATCAAAGCTTAAGTGTCATTAGCAAAGTTTAATTAACTCTTAATTTCATTTGCTAGCTAACCATGGAAACTAATATTTAATTAAATCAAGCTTTGTGCACCTTAATATTTACTTATTTCTATTTGTCTTTTAATTGATCCTTGATTTTTAATTAAGACATTCCCTAATTGTTGCTTCTTAATTTGCCCCTTGGTTAATTATGAAGATTTACACAATCATTTAATTAGTGAAAACTTAATTGTTCATTCATCTTTATTAATTTCCCTTAATTTGTTTGAGTATTTTTATAACATTATCTTGCTTCTTTTAAGAACCATGGTTTAATATGATGATTATTTTGTATTTTATGATCTTTAAATGTGGTCTTAAACTTAATCTTTGATTCGTTTAATTCCAAGGAAAAATTACCCAAAATCTAATTAATAATCTACAAAATTTAGAGGCAACATATTCTCCTTTATTTAACATGCATGATTTATCAAAATATAGCATTCACTACAAATAAGGATTTTTAGGGTTTTACTGTTATTATGTGTAATTGTCAAAGTATGATAGGTTCTTAAATTAATTATGATCATTAATAATTCACTTTATGCTAATATTGAACCCTTATTGGTTCTTGATCTTTCATTAAATTAATATATTCCTACTTGATGACTTTTAATATGCCTTTTAATTAATTTCGCAAATTAATACAATTAAATTAATTATTGTAAATTTAACTGTCCTTTAATTGTTGGTAATTTCCTTTAGTTGATTTAGGTATTTTTATAACATTTTATGGCTCTTCATGATTAAATATGAACTATGTTGTAATATGATAATTTTAGGGTATTTTATGATCCCTAAATGAAGATTAGAAAATTTGGGTCTTTGGTTATTCAATTATAAGAGAAAATTCCCTAAATTAAATTGAATAAGTTACTAAATTTTGAGACCACATATTCACTTTTTTCCAATAGGTATTTTTCACCAAAATATAATGTTTATAATGAATATGAATTTTAGGGGTATTACATGTATGATTTGGCAATTAACCTATAATAGTGAATTATTTTGGGATTTTTGTCTCAAAGCACGTGCAGAATTTATATTTAAGTTGAAAAAAAGTATAATTGAGGTGTATTTAACATGAATGAATTACAAACATTATTTACTTTATAAAATATATAAGTGTATTATTAAATTATTATTAAGAAAGTATAAATAGGGGTATTATAGGAAAAAATTGACAAAAGTTAAAACTTGGTTTTATAATTAGGACCAAACCAACTTCAAAATGTATTCTTATAATTAGGACTTTGGGGAGTAACAATTAATGGAAAATAGGACTAAAATATTAAAGAATAGTAATAAATAAGAAGTTTTGGTAAAATACTTTTATTTCTCCCTTTTCTTAGCATAATTGAATAAATGCTTCAAAGTTGCGCGGATTCCTCACTCCCCAAAATTATCTCCGCTCCTCTATCAAATAATGCTTGAAGTTGATCCTCTAACTAAATAAGACGTTTTAAGAAAATAAGTGACAGAAAATACAGAAAGACCTCTAGAAGGAGGAATTGATGTTTTATTTTATTTTGGTTTTGCAAGTAGGAATATTTAATTTTGGACAAAGTAATCAAGAGCTACTGGAATAAGTGACAGAAAATACGGTCGTGCTGTTTGGGTTAGCGATAAAAAAGCTATTTTTTTACGTGATTTACAAAGTATAAGAAGTAAGTATGTGAGAGGGGTTTTATCACGATTTTTATGAACATACTTCTTGAACGCCAACTCAAATTGGCACTAAACCAAGTTGTTAAAAAAAAAAAAAACATAAAGCAAGTTGTGTCTATTAGCTACTTAAAAGCAACACAAACGAGTTAATTGGATTGCGAATTGGCCATTAATAAGTTGGCAAAAAAAAAAAAAAAAAAAAAAAAAAAAAGTCTATTAGCTAAGTGGATTGGTATTTGTGTATACTAAAAGCAAGTAGTCTTTTTTTGTTAATGGTTACTTTTTATAGTAAATGAGTTATAAATAGGATTGCTCTCTTTTATAAAAACACACTTGAATGAATGAGAATACGATGGATTAACTCTATGACGTCTCCCTCCACTCTCAAATTCTGAAACAATTTCTCATCTTCCTCACTATCCCCTGTTTTTGTCTTTGGCTTTCCCTCTCTATTTCAATTTCCTCTTTCCTGGATCATATATGTTACTCCATTATGTCCTAAATATAAGATAAAGTTGACTTTTTTTGAAGAGATTAAGGAAACTAATTAAATTACTTTAGAGTATTTATATTTATGTTTTTTTCCCTCTAATTTAATTAGTTTGACTAATAAACTGATATAAACTAAGAATATGCAACATATAATATGATTAAGTAACTTATTTAGCTTCCTTAATCTCTCTAACAACAATCAACCTTGTTTATATTTAGGACCAAAAGAAGTATTGTGAGATTGTGTGTGTGAGTTTTAACTTTTACATGAATAAGGGCAACCCCTTTTATGTCCTCTAACTTTTGTACCTCTTCATTGTACATTTTACCCAAAAAACTGATGATGATGATAATGATGCTTGAAGTGCAGCCCATGGTGAGTCTAAAAGTAACCACAATTGTTTAAATACACTTCAATTACTTCCCATATGAAAACTCAATATTACCAATATCTCATATAAACATGATTTAATCGTAATATTATAATCTAGATTTTCTTTATTGTGTATTAAATTTTTGGATCGCTATCATTAACTCCCCAAAAGATGTGCGCTTTATGTCTTTGAAGTTTGAAGGAAACAACACAATTTCTCTCATATGATACAAGGACGCTTCATACATACATACATACATACATACATATATATATATATATATACATACATATATGTAACCTCAGATATTTGTCTCTGCCCTTTTAGAAGCCATCCACTCCAAAAGTTTCATCCCATTTTGGGAGTTTCCTGATTGAAATATCACCATAAGCTTCTTCCTGCTTCGCATCCACAAAATCTGTAGTTTTCAAAACCTGCAAAATTGTGATGCAGAAAACAACATTAACATATTTTCAGGGAGGAAAACTGACAATAAAAAATAACAATATATATAAAATAAAATCTATATCGATATGCATCATTTACAAGTTATGAATGGCAAAATATATTTCTTGAACTCCATACAAGACAAGAGTAGCAAGTTTAACTTAGCAAATTTTTTCTATACCAAAAGCAAATCAAACCTTAAACTCCTTCGATCTTTCATATAAGAGCTAGTTGACTTTTGTAGGAGAGATTAAAAATGCTAAATAAGTTAGATTAAAGTATTTATATTTATCGTTTTTCTCTAAACTAATTTGCCGATTTGTAAACCGATATATAATCTAATGATATATAACATATGCTATGATTAAGTAATCTATTTTGTTTTCTTAATCCCTCCGGAAAGAAAAAATCAACTAGCAATTAATGAAAAGAGTAAATTGCTCTTTTGGTCCATGAAATATGTCAAATTTCTCAATTTGGTCCTCCATTTTTAGGCATTTCATTATGATCCTGCAATGTGGTGTTCAATGCCAATACAATACTCATTAACAAATTGAAATGAGGACTGTATTAGTGACAAAAGTCATTTTGGAGGACTACAACGAGACAAGCTCATGGAGGACTGAATTAAGAAAAAATGATATCTTTCTAAAGGATAAAAGTATTACTTAGAAAAGACTAAATAATCATACCAGTATTTCATAAAATAGCCTTGCAGATTCTTTCCTGGTTTTGAACCAAAAACTTGTGAGAAGTTAACAACTTCCCCCTCCTTTTGATCCCTGAGACTCAAAAAACTTCTCTGCAAATCCATGGCAACCTCCCTGCACATTGCCTTAGACAATCCAATATCACAAAATGATACTGAACTAAATTTCATGAATCAACTACGCCTCACCTAGTTTTTCCAAATCCGACCACACCGCATCAAATAAATATATCAAGAAACAACGCCATGTCAAGCTTCACAAAAAAAGTAAAAAACAAAAATGTGGAACAGGTTAAAAATATTGGTTTGCAAGAGTTCTTATAAGATTGGGAGTTCTCTGTTTCATATGAATATGAATCCTGGTACAAAAGTATACAACATATACAGATGTTAGCTCATAGAATTTTAGTTTCAAAGGTAATAAAAACACATTGGTTCAACATAGCTTATTTAAACCGATCATGTACAGGTTCATGGTATTTTCATTAAAGGTTATTTGCTCGAGTGGAGGGGTCACTAAGACAAATCTCAAAGTATCAAACGAATGGAATAAATATTTCTAACGTAATTGTGTGTTTATCACTTTGCAAGGTGAATCGTAAATGATTGCTGATACAAACTAAATAATAAAACCTTCGGTCCTTAATATAAGATCTCATTCATATTATAAATTACACTTCGAATAAGGTCTTATATTAAGTACGGAGGTTGTAGTACAAATGGCATAAATTTTTTACGTTTACTGCATTCATCGGGCTATGTTCTTCATCCTTTCCCAAAGATTGATCTGCCCCTAAGCTTTCATACAAGCTTAATGTCTCCACATTACACTGCAAGGTTATTCATAAGGTTATCCGGGATATCAAATTGTCTACAACACATTATATGAGCATAATTTTAAAGATTACATGACTGTTATCATTTTCCACATTCATCAGGTTAAGTTGTTCATCATTTCTCAGAGTCTGCTCTCTCCTCAAGCCTTCATGTGGACTTAAAGGTGTTACATCATTTTGGCCTTCAACCGATTGAATAGCTGAGAGCAGGGGAGGAGTTTTTGGAGAAGCTACTTTATCATATTTCAATTCATTAATCTTTCTGGGAGTGTTTGTAGTTTGAAAGGACTCTGATATCTTTACTTCCTTTTTGGAGAACAAGGATTTGAGCTCTAATGAATGATCTGCAGAAAAACAATGATGATAGGCAAATTAAAACAACAAATTGAAAAAAAAAAAGAAAAAAATTAGTGAAAAGTCTCTGATTAAAAGTTTTATTAACAAGAAGGACCTAAGTCAGAAAAGCCGTATTTTATTTGTACAGAATTTAGAGAGTATTGATACTTTCTATGTATAAAAATTTATCAAATCCTTCTAACTAATAAATTTTTCTAACAGAGACTTTTTACCAATTTGAGAATTGCTAACTCACAAGACAGCAAAGAGTCCTGGAAGCCCTTAGGAAGATTAGAAATATGATACGATTTCCGTGCTTTGCGTAGGGTGTGACAACTTTTTCTTCGTTTGGAAATTAAATCCCTGGCATCATATATGTTTTGTTTAACTTCCCTGAAATGGATCAAGATGCAAAGGGTTCAGTGAGTGTTCAAGGATTCAACACAATACTCAATAGATAAGGCTAGCAAATAATTTTCTTACAATCTCGTGTCTCATAAACAAACACAAAAATGCAAGGTTCTGAAACCCGGACCGGTGACTGAACCGGTCGGGGTAGGTTAAGGGTTAATGGGTCAGACTGGAGTCAACTCGGAGTCAACCCGGGCTAGACCGGTGAGGTATAAAAAAATGGAAAATAATTAATTTCTCATCACACCAACATAAATTTCACATACCACTCTGGTCTTATTTATAAGTCCCTTTTGACCAAAAAAATTTGGTCCTATTTATAAGTCCCCCTTAACTAAATAAATGAGATTGTGACAATTTTATCCATATTAATTGTACTAATGAAAATAGAGAGAGAAGAAAGAGTTGAAGGTACTCAATCATAAATGAGGGTAAAGTTGAAAATTCACCTCATAATCATTGAGCTAACTACCTTTTCTTGGTATGTGTGATTTGGTCAAAATGAGACTTATAAATACGACCAGAGTGGTACTATATTTCATTTCAATACTTTAGATCAAGTAGTAAATAATCATATGTTGTTTCTAATGATCAAATCAGATTGCTTTTTAAAAAAAAAAAAATTAAAAAAAAAAAAAGAAAAAAGGAACCGGGTTGACCCTTGTAACCCGTCCGGGTTACCCCGGGTTGGCCGGGTCAGACCGGGTTCACCGGGTTAGACCGGTTTTACCCTAAACCGGACCGGTTTCATAGCCGGTTGGCCGGTTCCCGGTCTGAACCGGCCGGTCCGGTCCGGTTTCACAAACCATGCAAAAATGTCTTAATACTGTTCTTAGAAATCAGGAATAAACAAATGAACTCGCTAATTTCTCAAAGAACAGAGAGAAAAACGATCAATGATAGAAACAGTGAATTGTCATTAGAAATGAACCCATCTTGAAAACGCTTTATTTTTTAGAGTGAAGATTTCATTTCATTTTCTGCAGCAACCCATTTCATGAATAACACTAAAAGTAAAAAGGGTATGAAAGTTATTGAATAAGACTAACCAACGGAAAAGCAAATGTCGTTTCATTCACTTGTACTTTCTTGACCTTTTAAAGCAATAAGCTGCCATTCTAATGGCTCATAAAGGAGCTTTTTGAGAAAGAAGACACTGTGGGTAGAACATATCTTCTTCTTCTTCAAAGTTTGAACTCTGATATTGGAAGTAGAGAAGAAAAGTTAAAACTTCTATGACAGACAATGTAACATCCCATTTTCAAAAGCAGTATAATTTTTTTTTTTTCATCGAGTAGAGCATCGGAGCGATTGAGTAACCGATATTTATATTCAAAATGCCGTAAGTCTGGCTGATTACAGTAGCGGTACATTATACCGAGTGTTTTCAAAGTAAATAACAAAAGTGGAAAGTCTTCGGCTGAGTTCCTATGCGTGCCGCTTGCCTTTCTCCTCGATCCTCGGTCCTCTTGACCCTGACGCTATGTTAAGAGCTGAGGTTCAATGCCCATTGAACCTCAGGTAACGGTTAACCTCATGCTTAAGTAATACGGTATATGGATGACGTTATCTCATGACATTACAAAAAGAATCAATACATAAGCACACGGCGAGATGCAAGATTAACATATCAACGATACATAGACATAGCACATGTAAAAGTAATAACAACACAGCCACCGCATATGAATGTTATTACGGTGTGCACTATTCACCGGTGCCACGGTGTACATCCGTGTCCTCGCGCTAGGAAAACTCAACGGCATTACCAAGACCGTAACCCGTATAAACAAAGCCGAATGTATAAATAGTGAACTAAGACAGAGTCTTAGACACGGTGCATGACCCAAGACAAAGTCCCGTCCATGACTCTATGAAATAGTCTATCACATATAAGTATACAATAAGCATCGAGTTAGTGTTACGACGCGAACGTACCTTCGTTGACGGAACTTCGGTCATTGTTGACAAGAATATGACAATGTACAACAAACGATAAGTGATTACGAGATATCCTATAAGGATGATAACGTTTCTAATCAATGGTCACATTATACCGGACATTCTAGTCCCAAATTACCATTTTACCCCGACTCCCCTAATCGGCGGAATTTCGCGGAACTTCGTTACTTTAACTCTAATCTTCCAAAATTTTGACATATCTCTATCTCCAATAATAAATATCATATTTATCCCTAAAACATGATATCTAAACTAACTTGGAAGATTAAAGATTAATCTAGCATTTCTACTATAACTACCGAAGGAACTACCAAAGCTTAAGACCGGGGGACCAGAAGAACTTACCCAAAGACTTCGCTACTCCTTTTCCGAGCTCCTCCTTGCTCTCACTTCTCTCTAACCTCTCTCTAGGAATTGTGAATTGGTGAGGAATGAAGTGAAATGGGAAGACCTATTTATAGAGGATTTTGGTGCACTATTCATGCTTTATCATACCGAATCTCAACCGTTGGATCTAGCTTGGACACAAGGCATCATCTCCACCATACAACACATCTCCTTACCTCATCATGATGTCATCCATGTGCTTTATGAACTTCTACCGATAAAGTCCCCCCGTTCGGTGTTCTAATCGCGTAATCTTAGAAAATCACAAAAATCCGGAACACAAACACGAAGCTCTATTCTTCCTCTTCGGAAATATTTGAGTTAACTAAATTTTTGATCCCATTAAGGGTATTCCGTAACTGCCGAAGATTCTAAGCCGAACGCCGTCGGTTACGGAAATTACTTCGGGTGACACTAACTTCGAGACAAAAATTCACTGGTTCATAATATGTCCAAATCGTTTATTACTTAGTTCAAGGATTTTGAGTTATGATTTATTTTCCATCGGTTCTCACTTTTCTTATCTCGCCCTTTATTTACAAAAATATCTTCTCATCGATCCCTTATTCGCCCCGCCGCAGCTTCGGAAATGACTTCCGCTAACACCGACTTACGGACAAAAATTCACTTGTTTGTAATATGTCCCGACCTAAGAAACCTAGTTCACGGTTTTCTAGGTAGGATTTAATTTCTATCGGTTCTCATTTATCCAACCTGGTTCTTCCACAAATATCTCTTTTATATTATTATAATAATACAAATATCATGATATTTATTATTTATTTTATTATTATTATTATTTTATTTTTATTTTTATTTTTATTTTTTTTTTTTCCTTCCTCTTTTTTATTTATTTATTTTTTTATTTCGTTTTTTTATTATTATTTTTTTCTTTTTTTTTTTTTCCTTTTTCCTCTTTTTTTTTTCCCTTTCTTTTTCTTGAAAATATCATTCCTCCCTTTTTATTTTACTTTAATTATCTTTAAAAATTCTCCCTATTGGTTCTTTTGTCCAAGCTTAGATAATTAGCCATTAATTACCTAACTAATCACTTTCTAATTGTTGATAATTTTCTTAATTAAGATTAATCATTATCTCACAACTATTTTACTTACATTGGTATTTTATGCTCCATGTAAAATATTAAAAATCATGGGGCAACTTATGCTCCCCAAAATTATATTTAATTTTGCCTCATTATTTTTCAAGGGAAATAATCCCAAAAATTCCTAAAATTAGAGACAACATACTTTCTAATTTTCAATGAATATTTTATTGCCTCTTGGGATTTATCATAATATTTTCGGGGCATTTCATGGTCCATAATTGCATTTAGGGATTTTGACACTTTAATCCCTCTAATTTCATTAGAAATTTCCCTAGACAATAGAATAAGTATCCTACAAGGTTTTAAAATCACATATTCACCTATTTCCAAATAGGTATTATTTGCTAAAATATAGTATTCTAGATAGATAATTATCCTATTATTACGACAATACATGCGAGGCAATGGGAATGGCATGTAAAGCCTTTTGCTTACGAAAGAAATTAAAACGGTCGGTAGAGTTCCCAAAGCCTCGGGGATAAAAATGAGCAAAATTAATAATCGTACTTAAAGATTTATTTCAAATTTTAATATATATTATTATTAATGGGTAAGAAATGTTGATTGTTAAATATTACATTCATTAAATTTACAACAAACTTTGTTTGTTTCTGTGTAATGAATAATGGGACTGTTTTATTGGAGTGTGTGATTTTTTGTTACTAAGAATTTAATATGAAACAAACTTTTTAAGTTATAAGCCAATATTTTCATTTTATAATAATTTTTTAAAAAATAATTTTCGGAGGATTAATTCTGTATTTGTCAATGAGAGGTGCAATAAATTTTTTTGAATAAAGAGATAAACATTTGATTGAGAGGTGCATTAAAAGTACACATTTGATTGATTAAGCTAATTTGATAATACCCCATTTAATTAAGGAAGAATTATAATAAAAGACCAAAGAAAAATAATATTTATTAAAAAAGACCATAAAAATGATAATTATTTTAAAGGACCAGAAATTAAAATATTAAAATGAAAAGACCATATCCTTAGTAAGAAATTATATATTATTTTGAGACTTGTGTCCCATCTCTTCTTCTTCTCCGCCTTGTAGTACCACTCACTCTTCCGATCCAACTTTCAATCTGATTGCAAAAACAATATGTCGATTCATGGTTCTTGAGAATCTAAACATTATTTTTGGAAGTCGGGTAGAAACATTTTACACCTACGGGTTTGCTTCTTCCCCCTCTGTTTTTTTTTTTTTCAATATTTTCTTCCACAATTCTATTTTCTATGACCTCTCGCGATTGCATGAACGGTTTCACAGTCAGATTGAAAGTTGGATAAGAAGAATGAGCGGTAATACGAGGAGGAGGAGGAGAAGAGATGGGGGACAAGTCTCAAAATAATTTTTGGCTAAGGGTAATTTAGTATTTATATTTTAATGTTTTAATTTTTGGTCCTTCAAAATAATTACTATATTTATGGTCCTTCTTAATAAATATTATTTTTCTTTGGTCCTTTATTATAATTTTTCCTTTAATTAAAATGATTATTCCATTCAATGTATAAATATATGATGATAAATATTTGTCCAAAAATATTTGTGAAAAGCGGCAAGTCCATTACCTTACTAAATTCTTATGTTGATTCACATAACTCATAAGAGAGGAATGGTAATTAACAGTAAGAAAAAAAAGGTAATTAATTGAAAGACAATCGAATGCAATAAGGTGTAATACGAAAATATATAATAACATATTAATCATAATTATACAAAGAATTATAATGAGGTCCCAAACAAAGAACTTATATACCAATAAGTCCTAGTGACAAGTTGGACAATAAGGTGTTTGTAACACCTCTATCGGCCTCGCCCTTCTGGGTGGCAGATAGAGGGATTTCTTGTAATAATTACCATATATCATTTAATTACTATTTATTAACACGCATCGAGTTTAATCGCGACAGCATTTCCGACCGGATTTCGGACAATACCGGTATAACTAAAAGTAAATAGCAAAATATAATCCTCAAAGGGTTAGATATACAGTCATCCATCAATGCCAAAAAGGCCAAAATAATATACAGTCATCTAATCTCAAAATAAATCACAAAATAAATTTCTTCCGCCACCTTCAACTCCAACTACTCTTGCCCAGCAGTCTTACCCTTCTCTCCAGATACAGCCCTCGTAGTACTTCCTGAAGCTTTACAAAAATCTAGGATTTAAAAATGAATCTCAGAGTAACCATTAATCTCATATGTAATGCATAAACAGTGTATGTATGTAACCATAATCAGGAAAACATCAGATAATAGCATTCGGTAACAAACGTGCAATAACACAAATACAACCCATTTTCCCGAGAATGCCTTCCCACGTGCACTTTTTTTTCTTCTTCTTCTTCCTTCACCCTTCACGTTCTTCTTCCTTCACGCCGTCTCTTCTTCTTCTTCCAATTTTTTCTTCCAATCTCTAATCTCTCAGATCAAAAAAGTTAGTTTTTTTTTTTCCTAGTTCACCTCTTGCGAATCGGCAGTCACAACAAATGGATGAATCCTGGTTCACCTCTGCGTCTGAAATTAGCTATAGTAACAAAGAACACAAGGTTTAGCGAGAGTTGCCCCACCAGATAGCAAAAGACACACTAGACACTCGCAACGCAGGGAGAGCCTAATCCAGTAAATTTTGTTCTCTTCTTTGCGGATTGAAGACACAAGAAGCTCGCAAGGGTAAGTTTGTCTTTCTCGATTTTCCGTAGTCGCCGGAAAATGGTTCCCACCAACCCATTTTCCCATGTATAAGGGAAAACCGCCACGCCCGGGAAAATATTTTGACGGAAAATGCGAACCAAACAAATAAGCACGCAATGGAAAATACTCATTTTCCTTTTCCTTCCTCCAATTTTCCGTGATCCAAACGGGCCTTATTCTTGAACGCCTTGGATCTTCTTTGTTTGGGCTCTCCTTGTGTTTTCTTGTGTGAGTTCTTTGTCTCTCTCCTCTCTTCTTCTCAACAGAACAAGCAACCAAAAAGGGAAGAGATGAGCTTCTTAAATAAATTTCCAAGGCTTATTCTAGAATCATCATGCCTCTTGAACTCTCCTCATTCTAGAAAAATCTAGGGAAATTCCTTTGTTTTCTCTTAATTTTTCTTCCTCACATCCGGCGTTAATGGAGAATGGGAAGATAGAGTTTTTTTCTTGGGAGGGGCTTTCGTCCAATTCTTACTATTGTCCGCGCCCTCCTATACCCTAAACACCACCATTTTGGGTATAAAACAAACAGCAAGTTCTGTTTTTTTTTTTTTTTTTTTCGGGTACTACATAGTACTAAAAAAGATACGACGGGTATTGAAAAAATATTTTATGATCTTGAATAATTATTTTAAGGTACTAACTGGTATTAAAAAGATACTTGAATATTGAAAAAAATATTTTATGATCTTGAAAAATTATTTTAGAATCTTGAAAAAAAAATTGAAGTATCTTTTTGGTAACAATACCAATCCCTGGAATATTTTTTCAAGATCATGGGCTATTTTTTTAGTATGATTTAGTATCCTAAAATATATTTTTTTGTACCATTCGGTACCCTGAAATAATTTGTCAAGACCCTAAAATAATTTCTCAAGATCATGAAATATTTGTATATATCAACTAGTATCCTAAAGTATCTTTTTAGTACCATCCAATACCCTAAAAAAAATTAAAAAAGAAAAAAACAGAACTTGCTGTCTGTTTTATACCCAAAACAGCGGTGTTTTGGGTATAGGAGGACAGCAGACAATAGTGAGAATTGGACCAAAGCCTCTTGCTTTTTTTCCCTCTTTGCGTCAGGCTCGTTGAGAGTATTGGTGAAAAGATAGAAAAATGTGAGTGTGTAATCCAAGCCCACTTGATACTCCCACTCTCCTTCTTTAATTAAATTGCATTGTCTCATCATCCATCAAGCCTTTTTCTTTCATACGTCAGATACTTGGAGACTTGAAAAAAGTATTTCCTTATTCCACTCTCTCCCTCTCTCCAGATGCAATGAATTTTTGGAAAAAAAATTTATTATATATACTTTTCGTTTGCTTGAAAATTATTATTGAAAGATTTGGTGGATTTCTTTTCTAGCCCGTACGACGTGCCCAGCTCCCCCTTACTTCGTTAATTGAGTTTTATGACATCCATCCAATCTCCCTTCTCACACATAGCCGGCACCATGGGGAAACAATAAACATAGAAAAATATATTTTATTTGTGTTCCCTTTTTTTTTTCTCTCCACGTGGACCACTACTTCTTTTTAAAGCAATATGACATTGTCTATCCAATTTATCCCATTTGCTCCCTGGTACGACGGTGTTAAAGGAATTGGGATTATTATTTATATATTCCATTCTTTTTAGCTTCATCCACACGTGCAGGGATTTTTGAGGGAGTATAATAATATATTGTATATTGTTTCCCTTACTCATACAACATGTCTAGCTTCTTCCATGCCTTATTTGATGTGCACAATTTTCCTCTTAATTAATTAAGTCTCATCTAATGTCCACCTTTTAAAGGCAATTTAGACTTATATTAAAATTCTGCGAATTTTTCATCAAAATTTCCCCCTACTCCTTTTATTTGACAAAAATTATAGAAATAATGAGGAAAAATATTTTTAACTCCTTTAACATTACTTATATTAAATTATCGATAACCAAATTTAATTGACACATTTTCAAATAATTCCTTATTATATTTTTTTTCCAATAATTAATTTATCTTGTCAGAAAAATAATATACCATTGACCACTACTTAGTGAGAAATTCATATATTTCATTAATTAATTTTCATGAAAATTAGGGATGTTACAGTGTTTTCATTCCTTATTCTGAAACTTGTTACTGCTTGTGCTTCGGTTGTCATTAGGACTTATGGGTAATTAAGTCCATGATTTTTTTTAACATTTTATATTATAGTGTACTTATTACTTCGTACTTAACATTCCACTTAATCCATGGGTCCGGTGACAGCCACGGACATAGATGTTTGAGTTTGCTTAATGATGAGATGAAGATTATAGAAATTATAACTACAGCGCACGAAATTGGATCTTTATTTGATCCTGCAATGGGGTTCTGTGCGCAGAAGTTGAAACTAATAAAGTTTCGTATCCTGTTTCAACTATATTCTGGAACCCCTCTAATAATGAGGTAAGATAAGTGTGTCATCCAGGAGATGACCACAGATTTCTGTGTTTGCGTGGGCTTTGGATTCACTGATGTGACTAAAGATTACAAGTTAGTGCGGATTTGGATCATTGGTATAATGGGATGAAGAGGCCAATCTTAATGTTGCCTATGCTCACTTATATTATACATTGAATACCAATACATGGAAGCGTTTTGAATTACAGGGTTTAGAAAACACTCGCATAACTTCTAAAGAGGTTGTTTGTGCTAATAGAAAACTTTCCTGGCATGGTGTTTCAGATACCACTGTCATAGTTTGTTTTGATATTGTCACCGAATTTTTACCTCTTTGTCAATCTATGAGTTACCATCTGATGCTTTACCACTAGATGAGCATGATGCAAGTCCCCTTTCCTTTTTAACATACAATGATAAAGTGGCTGCATGTGACACCAGACACTACATTGATATCTGGGTTTTCTCTGAGGTAGGTGATTCCTTTAGATGAACCGACGAGGAAAGGATGGGTACAATACAACCTTCAAAATTCTTTTCCCGTGTTTTTGGAGGGATGAGTTACTCATAATTAACTCCACTCGTTCCCAGGAAGAAAGCGGCTCTTGGAGGTTCTTCTTTCTAATTGACATTGATATACTACATTGATGCATGCATTTTTGGTATGAGGCTGTTGCTTTTATATGAATAATATACATAATTCTTCGTCTTTCTCCTTATAAGATTTGTCTAATTACCTTAGATAACAAGAAAGAAATCAATGAATTCTTAACCATCTTATTATGGTATAATATATAATTATCCACACACACACATCCACACATCAAGCATGCATACATGCATACATATATGAATGGCTTAATTAATTACTGGGATTAGAGGAGGCAATAAGAGCAGTGTGTTTGAAGTCACAGGTGTGAGGATCTCTTCCATAGTTTTGAAAGTAGAGATTCATGGCGAAGGAGACACGATGAGCCTTTGAATCTGGAAAAGAACAAGGACCAAGATTGCTACAGTTAACATGTGGTTGGGAACAAGCGTAATCCAAGTCTGCTTGAAGTTGTTCTTGGGTTGAAGATGGCTTAGCCACACACCAACTTATTATCTGTACACCATTATATTTCTACACCAAAATCACTTCTTCAAAATCTTAAAATACTACTATTTACAACCTTAGAGAATTTTCAAGCTCATCATATGCATGTGTTTAGTTACCTTAGCATTTACTGTTCCCATGCACTTTGTAAATTACAAGGAATTCCTCTGCTAAAAAATAGCAGATGACTCTTCTTCTTTTTTTTTTTTTTTTTTTTGGGCATTTCATTCTTTTAAAGGATCTTAATTCCTTGGTTTGATTTCTGAAGTCGCAAGTTTCATCAACGTAGTTATAAAAACTGTAGAACTGAAAAGATATATAAAACTATAATTTTTTTTCTGCACCATCCTAGTAAACACCTAGTTGACTTATAATAATATTTTGTTGCCAAGTCTTGCGAATATATCCTCTCATCACGCGTTTTCCATATAATTAAAAACTAGTTATTGATTTTTTTATCCCCAGAAAAATGACCTAATCAATATTTCTTGGCAAGTAACTATATCCCAGACTTGTTAACTTCAACTTAGTGGGGCCAGCCTTTGGAGTTATCCACACCCGATCATCTCAGAAAAGGGGAATTAGAGACTGAAACTGAAGAGCATGTTTAAGGAGAGAGCTAAGTAGGAAAATTCAGAAGGTGCCATTTCTTGAGACCTTTGCTTGTGGGAGCTATTTCTTTTCCGCTTCCATACCCATCGGTCCAGGTTATTTCTTCTCTTTTGCTTGATTTATCCCATGGATCCATCATGCTTCTTCTGTTTTGGCTTCATTTTTCACAGAAAAATTCTGCAATAGATTTTTTATGTTTTCTTCTAATCATTTGAAATTTTATATACTTGTACCTCTGAAAAACTAAGTCCCATAACCTTCAAAGATATGGCTGGACGTGATCTATTGACTTAAATCTTCATTTGTTTTAAGAACCGTTTGGAAAAGGAGGAAGTCTCTGCAGATCCCACAGCTGACACTTTTGCAATCTTTGTGAACTATCTTCCATTCACATATCCAGGTTCATGCTTACTTTCTTCTCTTTTTTTATTCCACTTGCTTCATTCCATCTATTTACTGTTTTGCTTTGCGAGATTTTTATCTGAGTTTTTAGGGTTTGTGTGCAGAAAAAAAAATCCTCAACTACGTGAGGTAGCCAACTTTCTATGTTTTCATCTTTTTTTCTCTGTCTCAAAACAATCAGTGCCCTGTCGTTTTCAAATTTCACGTTGGAGGGACCGTCTCCTGAAATCATCACCTACTAATGGAGATGGGAATCAGGGTTGGCCTTTAAAAGGATCGACCCAATGGGCTCGGCCTGATTTTCCACTCTACCAAACAAGCCCACTAACTTTACCATGGTCATAACAAACCAAACACATCACTTTATTTAATAAAATAAACCTCTCCATATAAGAATGTGGAGGGAAAAAAAGAGAGGACTCGTACGGTTTTGTATAATTTCAAAATAACAATTTTTTAAATAAGTTGACCATCATTTTAAGAGAGAATTGCGTGATACTTCAAATGAGAAGGAAATCAATATAATTTATTTGAAAAAAAAAAATTAAGAAATTCTTTAATGATGTTAAGAAAATAAAAAGATGCTCTTTTACGATCTCATGCTGCTTTGGAGCGCTGAAATTTAATATCTAGTTTTCTTTAATATTCTATCAAAAGCAAAATTATGTGTCATGTTGTATTGAACCTTAATTTCGTTAAGAATAAATTTAAGATGGTAAAATTTTAATAAATGCATGCTCATGTGCACTTTGTAAATTACAAGGAATTCCTCTGCTAAAAAATAGGAGAGGACCCTTCATCTTTTGTTTTTTTTGGCATTTCATTCTTTTGAAAAATCATAATTCTTTGGTTTGATTTCTGAAGCCGTAACTATCATCAATGTAGTTATACAAATTATAAAAATGAAAAGATGTATAAAACTATAATTTTTTTTTTCTATGAATGAAAAGATGTATTAGGCTTATTCAATTTGCGCTTTTTTTTTTTTTTTTTTTTTTTTTTTTTTTTTTTTTTTTTTTTCTATGAATGAATGAAAGTGGGCGCACCCTATTCCTAAAGCATCTTTTCTTATCCGCTGAAATAATTTTTAAAAAAAAAAAACCATAAAATGTTCCTTAGATTCTTTTTTTTTTTTCTTATTATGAAATACTTTTTCTTAATTTAAACATATCAGGAGTCAAACTATGCACAAGTTTTTAAGTCCTGTGGCTCGACAGTTTTTTAATACCATCCGCATATCTTATTTGGCTCGATCAGAGCAATTTATTTTTTCTAGTTTTTAATATAGATGTGCTACAACAATATGATAGTTGATTTTCGTTATATTATTTGAAAATGGGAATTCTGTGAGAATTCGATTTAAAGTGGGCCGCCCTGCTTCTTGTTATTGTTCCAATTGTTAGAATATGATTAAAATATTTGTAGATAAGAACAAAGTAAAGACTTGTAAACAGAGCATGAACCATGAATTGCACCACAGCACAAGCCAAGTTGCCATATTACAGTACTTCACCTGCGCTTAAGAAATAATATGAATAGTTGATTTTCGTCTAAAATATAAGATATAAATTTTATATTTATCAATATTTTCTTAATTTTATAATATTGATGCTCTATCAATAATAATAATAAAATAATTAAGAAAAAAAGGGAAAAAAATTAATGAAGATGATTAGGGTAGTTTAGAAAATACATATCATATTAACTAATATTTTTAATTAAATTAAATTAAATAAATATATTTTATCTCTCATGCGAGTAACCGTGGTCATTATTCTTAGTCTGTGCATGGGTTCAGACAAAATGGGTTCGACCATAACTTTCCATTAAGAGTAAAATACAACAACCTCCCCTCTATTTACTCTAAGTTACATAGACCTCCCTTCTATTTTAAAAACATATATGAACCTCCCTTAAAACAAAATATATGTTGCATAAACCTCCTTTCTAGTTTTGAGATTCAACTTTCATCCATTCAACCGTTAGTTGACCTTTAAATCATAACATTGACCCATTATTTTGACTATAATGCCCCTCCTTTAATTAAATATGACTTAATAATCATGTAATCTTTAGCAAAAAAAAAAAATAATAATAATAAATAATTATAATCATTTAATCACATATCTTTATTCAAATTTTTTTGATAAAAATTAGTATATATTTTTAAATTTCTGTCATACTTTTAAATTGATCATATTATAAAGTTAATTAATTTTATCATCATATTTGTTTTATTTTTTACTAAATTTAAATGTTTAATCTCTTTTACTTAATGTAATTTTTGAATACGTATGATGATGTTTTGCAATAATACATATCTATATATATACATATGTACATGTGTGTGTATTCAATTAAGTTATATAATTATAAAATGACATTATTATGAGATTCACATATTAATATCTTATAATTTAAAATTTTTAAGAATATTTCATTAAACATATATTCTTAAAAATAATTACTCATATTTTGAACAAGTTATTAATATTTACCACATAAACAGAGTACTAAAACTTATTCTTAATTAAATTTAGTAAAAATATTAAATAGATCATTAATGAACATTAATATTAAAAGATAAATAAGGAATTTGGTATAATGAGGGGTAAATTAGTAAACGCCATTTATTTTAATATGGTTTTAAATTTAAAAATACACTTGAAGAATCTTTTTAAAATCTTCATTAACAATGTTGATTATTTGGACTAAAATGTATATTTTCAAAATAGAGTGGAAGTCGTGTAATTAAAGAAACAAAAGGGTGGTTAGAATATTTTACTCTTTCATTAAAGTTGTTGGGAAAGTAACACAAGGTACAGAAATGAAATGGAATCCAATGTGCAAAGAGGGAAGTTTCACATGCAGTTCATTAGGCTTTGAAGACTTGAAAGCGAGTAAAGTCTATGTCTTGCTATGCACGCTCCAACACTTATATGAAATAGTATTTGATACGATTTTTGAATATCAGATCTTTTTTTTTTTAAAAAAAAAAAAGGTAAATCGATCCCTTTAAGAATACTGAATACATAATACCTAGTTACTAACAATAGTACTACTAGTTACTATTTTTAACCTTGAGCTCACTTGACATTCTTGGATATGCTTGATTTTTATATGGTTAGAAAGAAGTTTTAGGATATGATTTTTCTCATGTTCTGCGCCTCTCACATCTCAATTTTTTAAGGCATGACACAGGCAGAATTGAGCCCCAATCATCCGCTTATAAAAGTTTTTTTATATTACTATTAATGTTAAAAATATTTTGTTAAGTCTTCTCAAGCGTTGACTTATAATAATATTTTGTTGTTTAGTCTTGCGACTATATCCTCTCGCGTTTTCCTTATAATTAAAAACTAGTTTTTGATTTTTTTTATCCCCAAACAAATAACCTACCCAATATTTTTTTATCCCATTACTTATTACTATCTCTGGTCTTAATTATAAGAGCTAGTTAACTTTTTTTGGAGAGATTAAGGAAGCTAAATAAGTTACTTAATCATTTCATATGTTAAATATTCTTAGATTATATATTAGTTTATTAGTCAAACTAATAAGTTTGAAGAAAAAATAAAAATAAAAATAAAAATAATTTAAAGTAATTTAATTAGCTTCCTTAATCTTTCCAAAAAAAAAATCAAGGGTTAAGGTGCATTTTTGCCCTTAAAAGTATACGCCCGGAGCAATTTTGCCCCTAAATTTTTTGTCGTAGCAATGTTGCCCCTGAAGTTTCAAAATGAAGCAATGTTGCCCCTTCGTTAAAAACCCTAACGGTCAACTAACGTTGACCGTTAGTTAACCGTTAGGGTTTTTAACGCAGAGGCAACATTGCACCGCTTTTGAAATTTCGGGGCAAAATTGCTACTTTTTTTGGGAGCAATGTTGCCCCTAAAGTTTAAAAACGGAGCAATGTTGCCCCTCCATTAAAAACCCTAACGTTGACCATTAGTTGACCGTTAGGGTTTTTAACAGAGGGGCAACATTGCTCCATTTTGAAACTTTAGGGGTAACATTGCTACGCTTTGAAACTTCGGAGGCAAAATTGCTCCCCGGCACATACTTTAAGGGCAAAAATGCACCTTAACCCAAAAATCAACTAACTCTTATAATTAATATTGAAGGGAGTAATATTTTAGTAGGAGTATTACATCAGATCATACGCCACTGATTTATTAAGTTCCACTTGGTGGGGCCAGCCTTTGGAGTAATCCACACCCGATCATCTCAGAAAGAGGAATTGGAGACTGAAACCGAACAGCATGTTCGAGGAGAAAGCTAAGTCGTCTGCAAATTCTGAAGCTGCCATTTTTTGAGAACTTTCCTCGTGAGAGCTATTTCTTTTTGGCTTCCACACCCATCGATCCAGGTTATTTCTTCCCTTTTGCTTGATTTATCCCATGGCTCCATCATGCTTCCTTTATCAATACACTAAGATATAAGTTATTATAGAAAAATTGTTTCGTCCTACAATCCTTTTCCTTCTTTGTTTATTAAGTTGATTTTAAGAACAATTATTTCATATATGATTTCGTACTTGCTTCTAAAATATGATTTTTTAGAATAATCCATTATGATTTATGGAGATTTTTTTTCTTAACAAAATTTATTCTAAAATGTAACTCCAGAAAGCTACTCTAAGAAGTAAGAAATTAAAACAGAATCGAACAATGCCTATGGATTGGTAGCTATTTCTTTAGATCTTTACTTGTGGGAGCTATTTCTTTTTGCTTCCCTCCACACCGATCCAGGTTATTTCTTCATAACATTGATCCATCATCCTTCTTCTGTTTTGCCTTCATTATTCACAGGAAAATTCTGCAAAACATTTCATGTTTTCTTCTAATCATTGAATTTTTTTCCCCACTTTTGCTTCTGAAAAAGAATTCCCATAACCTTTTAAAGATATGGCTGGACTTTATCTATTGACTAAACTCTTTATTTATTTTAACAACTCGTTTGAAGAGGAGGAAGCCTGCAGATCCCAAAACTCACATTTTTGCAATCTTTGTGAACTATCTTCCCCTCACGTTCAGGTAAATACTTATACTCTTTTCTTTTTTCTTCCACTTGCCACATCCCATCGATTTACTGTTTTGCGAGCAGGATTTGTTTGCAGAAAAAATTCTGCAACTACCTTTTGGTTATCTATTTTCACTCCTTGATCTAATGAAACTTAAAAACACTTTAGATCTGGATACTATATATACTATTTACTCTCTCTTTCACACACACACACACACACACACACACACGGAAGCTCATAAGGTGCTTCTTATATGCTCATCCCTCAAATTAGAGGGATTATCACATTTTTTTAATATATATATTTTATTTATTTAGATTTAAATTATATGCTACTTTCTGAAATGTTTTTCACACTCAGTATCTTAAATTAATTAGTTTTCAGGATAGTGGTATTACAGGATCAATATTTCTGAGTGCAGGACAAGAAACTAATTAATTTGAAATACCGGGTGCAAAAAATATTTCGAAAAACATCATATAATTTAAATATAAATAAATAAAATATATATAAAAAAGTTTATCCCTCTAAATCTAATAGAGGGATGAGCATATAAGGTGAGATGTTCACCTAATGTGAACCCCACACACTATGTGTACGTAAGTTGTATATTTATATATAATCCTCAGAACTATGGCATTGTTTGATTCTTTATTTCAGAACAATTTTTTGTTCATTAAAAGAAAAAAACTTGTTTGATAATTAGTTTTTAGGTAAATGTTTAGGGAAAAAAGTAGCATTTTGTTCTAAAAACATAAAAAACAACTTTTAACTGCTTTGTTATTTTGAGTTTGGTGGAAGTGGAATTGAAAAAAAAAAACAAGAAGCAAAAAGCAAAGATAATGTATTTTGAGTTTGTTATTTTTAGTAGTAGAGAATTATTTTTTGTTATTTATTAGTCATGCTATTTCAATTTTTTTTAGTAAATTAGTTTATCAATATAATAAGATATTAAATATTTATAAAAAAGAGGTTATCTTTTTCTTTCTTTGTTTTCTAAGTTGATTTTAAGAATAGATGAAGTGGGAAATGATACTCCATTTTTTTCTTAATAAATTCATAACAAATATATTCTGCTAAAAATTTTGTTAATTTATTGTTTCTTTTAGTGTTGAATCTTGTCCCTGGCTACCTTACTAGCGTAGATCTAATAAACTTTTGCTTGCACTTTCTATGGCCTTAGTTTCAGGTTGTCTTTGAAGGTCGAAGCTAGAAATTTCTATCACAACCATTGCTTTAATGATGCGTAGAGAAGCTTCATTGCTCCTATTGGGATTATCAATTTACAAAGCTATCGATTCATATCTCATTTGCTTAATGGTAACCGACACATTGCTTGTTGATGATAGGTAGCTAGCTTCTTCTAAATAACCTTACAGTCCTTTTTTTCTTGTGTGATTTGCTCTTGCATAGTCCAAATATTTATTGACCGTTTGTTTGTTTTTATTTGTAGTTCTCAAGATGATGTCACTTTAACTCAAACGGTTCCTCTTGCAACCAAGTATAACATCTTTCTTAGCTTTAGAGGGGAAGACACTCGCGACACCTTTTCAAGTTATCTCTATGAAGCACTTTGCAATGCAAACATTCATACTTTTATGGATCACAAACTCCACAAAGGAGATAATATCTCACCAATTCTTCTCAAAACAATAGAAGAATCAGAGATATCTTTGATCATTTTTTCCAAAGATTATGCTTCTTCCATGTGGTGTATGGATGAGCTCGTTCATATTATGAAATGTAAGGATCAATACGGAAGAACTATCATCCCTATTTTCTACGATGTAGATCCATCCAATGTTCGTAAACAAAATGGGAGTTTTGGAGATGGATTTGCTAAGCTTAAGCAGAGATTTAAGCACGACCAAGAACGAGTGCAAAAGTGGAAAAATGCTTTGAGGCGATCAACAAATCTATCTGGATGGGATTCAAAGAATATCAGGTAGCTTCTACTCATTTTTGACTTCTTGATTTCTTTTTTTTGGGACTATGCATAATCATTTTTTTAATTAATTATGCATAATCATTTTTTTAATTAATATTTGTGTTAGGCCTGAACCCAAACTAATCAAAATGATTGTCAAAGACATTTTGAGCAAATTACATAACAAGTCATCGTTTCATTTGGAAGGATTAGTTGGGATTGATTATCATATTCAAAAAGTTGAAGGGTTACTAAGTGAAGCTTGCATTGTGGGAATATGGGGTATGGGTGGTATAGGCAAGACCACTCTTGCCAAAGTTGTATTTGACAGGTTGACCGCACAATTTGAATCTTTCTACTTTGCTAAAGATGTAAGACAACAAGTAGAAAAGAATAGATTAGAAGAATTACAGGAAAAATGCCTTAAAGAATTATTCAAAGATGAGGATATTAACACTTACAATTTAGGATCCACTTTTGTAAAGGAAAGGCTTCATTGTAAAAAAATTCTTCTGGTGCTTGATGATGTGGACAATGTTATAGCAATTGAAGATTTAATCAAAGTATGTGGTTGGTTTGGGGAACGAAGTAGAATTATTATCACATCAAGAGACGAGCAAGTGCTTAAGAATACTTTTGCATATATGACATATCATGTTCCACGATTGGATCCCCATCAAGCCTTTCATCTCTTTAGTTTAAAAGCTTTTAAGCAAAATGAGCGATCAAAAAGCCATTTGGAGTTATCAAAGTGGGTCGTGGACTATTGTGGAGGAAATCCTTTAGCTCTAATAGTACTGGGTTGCTTTCTTCATGGTAGAGGAGAAGAAGTGTGGAAAAGTGCTATGGAAAAACTAAATCAAACTCTTCACGAGAAAATTTTTGATGTGTTGAAATTGAGTTTTGATGGACTTGATGATGCACAGAAGAATGTATTTCTTGATCTAGCATTTTTCTTAAAAGAACCATGGCAAATTTCTTCGGAAGATTGTAGAAGACACTTATATGGTTCTTCTGCACATATTGACATAAGCGTGCTTAAAGAGAGATCCCTCATTTCAGTGAATGAACATGGTTATATTGAGATGCATGCTCTTTTAATAGAAATGGGGCTTGAAATTTCTAGGCAACAATTAATATCTAACCCTGAAAAACCCATTCGACTATGGAGGCACCAAGATATTTATCATTTATTCAACAATGACAAGGTAAGACTACTTCTGGTCTTTAATATAAAATCTAGTTTATAGTATAATTTGTACTAAAAATTTGGTCTTATATTAATAATCGGAGGTAATTTATTTTTTAGTTTTTATTAAATTCTCTATTCTCTTACTATTTTATTTATTTGTCATGTATTTTCTTGAAAGTTATTTGTTTATTCATTAAAATGTTCGGTAAGTCTCAATATTTGCCTAACTAGACTTTTTAAAAATTCTTTCTCGGACTAAAATTGGTTCCCTTTTTTAGGGTCATTTGATAGCCGACTAAAATTGGTTCTCGACAAAGCCTTTTTGTTAGGTGTGATTTATTAAGCTTCTTCATCTTTGTAATATTCATATCTTCTTAAACTTTGAGATAGATTCTAATATATATTTTAAATATAGAAGATGAATGATCGTCAATAAGTTATAAATTACCCACAAAGGTTTACTTTTTACTAATATTCATTAATAATTCATGTAGTATAAAAGTTATGATCATCAGATTTTACATATAACATATGGCATTTTGATCTTATGGGTAAAAGAATGGTGCGTTTTTGAATATTTTATGATTCTTTTAAGAAAAATAAGTAAATAACGCACAGTTTTCAAAGTATTTTTCTTTGAAAAATCATAAAAAAATTCAAAAATGCGCCATTTTATATACATAAGATATTAAAAAGTCACTCATTTTATGTAGAATCTAATAATCACAAAAAAAAAAAAAAAAAAAAAACCTTTGAGAGATTAGGGCATCACAAGGAGCAATATAGAGAGGCACATTTCAATCCATGGTTGCAAGTATATGTATTGATAGTGTGTCTCCATATTCATGATTTTTGAGAAATTCATAGAGTACCTGGAAAACATGAGTTGTGAGAATTTTTTAACAAAATGCACTATAGTGTTTTAAATTTGGATATCCCCAAATTTAGATATATTTAATTGTTCTGCAATATATTTTTTTTTTTCATTTTTTAGACAATGACAATTGTTTTTCTCTTGATTTGCTATTGCTAGGGGATTGAGGCAATTCGATGTATGTCATTGGATGCAAGCAAGATAAAAAAGACTACATTGAGAGCTAGTGATTTTCGAAAGATGCGTGATTTAATATTCCTTAAGATTTACAAGTCTGATAGGAAGGAGCCTTCAAAATTGAATCTTTGTGAAGATTTGGATTATGTTTCAGAAGAACTGAGGTTTTTTAGTTGGGAAGAATATCCACTATCATATGTGCCATTACAACTTTGTGCAGAGAATCTAATTACACTTGAAATGCCCAATAGTAATATCAAACAATTTTTCGAGGGAAATCAGGTACATATTATTTTTCATATATCATAATACTTAATAGGGTGGTGCTAATTATGATCTCGCATCAAACATGAACCAAATAATTCACAATTTAAATACGTAGTAGTTATACTATTTGTTGGGACTCCAAAGATCATCTTGTAAATGCATCGACTTATTTCCTTTAGAATCTCATAACTTTAATTGGTAGGAGAGAAACTCTTGATTAAATTGTACGCATGTGTATCTATCCGATTTATTAAACATTACTTGTTTTCGGCAGCATTTTCCAAATCTAAAGGAAATTCACTTATGGAATTCAAAACATCTGATAGCACTCCCAGATCTCTCTCATGCCCCTAAGATTGAAATTTTGGATGTTGGTGGTTGTGTGAATTTGGCTCAAATCCATTCTTCAACTGTGCTGGGAAAGATAGCCGAATTTTATATTGACAACAGTGGGCCAGCGCAGATGAACATTGGGGGCAGTGTTGAAGGGACAAGTTCAGGGTTTGTGATTGGGAAAAATTATTTAAATCTTCACAATTCGTCCTTCAATAAAGTGACAACGAAGCTCTTTGTATCTAGCAAGAACATCTTCAGCGTTCGAGTGAAACATGTAGTGATGCCTTTGGCCGAGAAAGCAGAATTAGGAGTGGGGTTACAGAGTTTGGGGTCTTTATTTCCATTTTTGGTGCAAGTTGAATGGTTAGAGAGTCCAGTTGAGTTTGGGGATGATTTCAACCAATATTTTACCTATAACTATTGTGATTATTATTGGGCGACGAAGGTGCGGAATGTAGTAGTAGAGGATGGTAACTTAATGGGTGAAGGTGCTACATTAATGGAAGTTGAAGAAGAAGAGGATGATGATGAGTTAATAATGGATTATTGTTGTAGTAACTTTGATATATTTACAAGAGTTCCAAATAGTGTCACTCGTTGGTCATTATTGAGGGAACTGAGATTAAAAGAGAGTGATATTATTGGTAATGCAGGTAGCACCATTGCTCAAGTCTCAATTCTCAAATCACTTATCGCACTCTCTCATGATGATTATTGCGTAAGGATTAAACCTCGCTTAGATGTAATACTCTCTTTTGACTCCCCAACGTCCGCTTCACGTCGTGATCGTTTCTTCATCTATTATTTAAACATTTTGCATCTTGCTTATGAGGGTGGCACTTTATGGGTTGAGACTGCAGCCACGAGACCATCGCCAAAATTTTGCAATTTCGTTTTCAAGGAAGTCAAGGTTAGAACAGCTTCCGCTCACATTGATTTTATATTGTACTCATCATGAGTTGAGAGTTGTTCGGATTTTATCATATTATTTAAATAATTAGCCTTTACAATTCACGAGGCCTTTTTTTATTTCTTTATAATGTTGGGCCTGGGTTATCACTTTTACGTGACGCACAAATTGTAATTGTTCAATTTTATTTATTTCCTATTTTATGTATATCCCATTTTATGAAAAGGAAAAAGAAAAGGAAAGAAAAGAAAAATTGAGAACCTTAATAAAGGTAATGTGCTGCCATATTTTGAGTAAGGGAAAAAGAGAGTAGCATGGATTTTCATTATTTGCATTATTTAGTCTCTTCTATTGTATATTTTATTTAGGGAAAATGACAATCAGGTCTCAAGGACCATAAAAAATTACAAAAAATTCCCAATAGAAATTTACATGATATTATTTGTATTGAAATAAAATCCAGGTTTTTAAATTTTGTTGTAAATATAGCACTTCCTATAATGAATGACCAGGTTTAAAATTTTGTTGTGACTATAGCACTTCCTGTTGTAAATCTAGCATTTTTCTCGTTGTAAAAATGACCTCTGTACTCTTAGGGACTTAAGTTTGAAACAAAATTCTGGTGTTTAAATTTTGTTATAAATATGTCACTTCCTGTTATAAAAATGGTTTTTTTTTTCCTATTGTGAATGATCAGATTTTTAAATTTTGTTATAAATATAGCACTTTACGTTGTTAATAGAAATAATATCAAAAAAGTCCCTAGAGATTTTTTTGATATGTGAATCTCTATTGAGATTTTTTTATAATTTTTTATAGTCTTTGGGACCTGAATCTGATTGTCATTTTCCCTTTTATTTATATATGTGTGTGTGTTGCTTTGCATGTTTCTTTCTTTGTTTTCTTTTTCTGGCCAACTTTTCTAGGTCCAACTTCCAAGTATTGAAGTAATTATGATATATGAATTAATTATCAGACTATATATATATATATGAATATATTTCCACTTTCTTTGCCAACATTAAATTAAAATATATTTCCAAAACTTTGTTCCCGAACATATATATTAGGGGGATAACACAGTGCTATGAAATTGGCGGTATCATTATATTAAGGCTGCGCTTCACAACCAATTGACTGACATTAAGTTTATCTTGACTTATCATAATCATATCAATTGAGGCACTCGGACTCGTCATTGATATCACCTCCACTTGTCATTGGTAGCACTTTGACTTGTCATTAGTGATAATGTGCTACTAATAACAAGTCAAGATATTTAAAATAGTCTTTTTACAATTTCCATAAATTATCTATAGGTCCCTTGGGACTTCATATCAATGTGATGATTCACCGTGAAAAAATTATTCTGGTGGTTGATGAAGTGGACAATGCTATATCAATTGAAGATTTAATCAAAGCATGTGGTTAGATTGGGGAAGGAAGTAGAATTATTATCATATCAAGAGACATGCAAGTGTTTAAAAATACTTCTGCATCAATAACATATCATGTTCCGCAATTGGATCCCCATCAAGCCTTTCAAAAAGCTATTTGGAGTTATCAAATTGGGTAGTGGACTATTGTGAAGGAAATACATTAGCCCTAACAGTACTAGGTTGCTTTCTTCATGGTAGAGCTAGATAAAGAAGAGTGGGAAAGTGCTATGAAAGAACTAAATCAAACTCTTCATAAGTTCATTTTTAATGTGTTGAAATTGCGTGTTGATGGACTTGATGGCACACAAAAGAATGTATTTCTTGATCTAACATTTTTCTTGAACAAAGCAGGGGGGATTTCTTTGGACGATTGTACAAGACGCTTATTGATTGAATCATATTTTTATATGATTGAATCATATTTTTATATGATTTTTCATAATATAATTGGGATTCTTAATGCATTTTCTGGGACATTATTGCATTATTAAACATTTCTTTGAGTTAGGGACATTTTTATTGAATTAAGTGTAATTAAGGGTAAAATAGTCATAATTTATTAATTATTCATGTAGATGATTTCTTGGATTTTTGATGCTATACTATGCTTAATTTTGCGTTGTATGTGTTTAAAAAGAAAATATGAGATTTTGGAGGGTTAGAATTAATATTTTGAGGACTGGGTAAAAATTACAGAAAAGGTTCCTATAATTTTTGGAAATTACAATCAATGAAGAAAAGGGCCAAATAAAATTACAGAAAATACCCATATTTTTTGAAATTGCATAGCGGCCCTGAAAGTGTTTCATCAATTTACATTTAAGTCCCTCCTCCAGAACCTTTTGAAATTACAGATAGGTCCCTGGTCAAAATAGGTTTTGACCAAGGACCTTCTCCCCCATCGATAAAAGACACCCGAGATATTATGAAGAACAGGCCGTCGAGACTGAAAAAGGGGACCTTTCTCCTTCCTTCCCTTTCTTCGTTCCTCTCGCCGGCGGCATCATCCACCACCAAGTCCGCCGGCAAGCTTCACCGTCACACCCACCTACATCGTGCTCCGTCACCACCACCGTTCTTCCTCCCTTTACTCCACCACTGACCACCATCACCTCCTCCTTATTCCTTTCGACTTGCAGAAGCGCGACGGAAGTGCAGAATCGGACCAGAGCAGATCGCATCGCGCAGAGCTTCTTCACATCACCTCCACCGTCGTTCTTCTGTCTAACCATTGTCGGTCCTCTTTCTCTTTTCCATTGATTCCGTCAATTTCCACTTCCAGATTCAATATGCTCGTGTGGGGTTCTCCAATCTCTATGCGTGGCTGAGGCTTTCAATTCTTGGGGATGGACGGAGTTTTGGAGCTTCAATTAGGAGAGTTTTTAGTTTAATTCATTTTCTCATTTGTGTTTTATGATTTCCTAGTTCTAGAATGTCTAGCTTGAGACTGAGATGCCTTTTGGTTTTCTCCGTGGATTGAACATCTGGAATTGAATCGGATTTTGTGATTTGGTGTTTAGTAATCAATTTTAAAAAGATCCACGTTGGATTATTCCAATTTTAATAGTTGGTTTTAAACAATATCTTAAGAGATAGTGATTCTCTATGTTTGTAGGAGTTACTATTAATTAGGAATATTGGACTCAAGTATTATCTTGAATTTTTTTTTTTAAGACTTGATGAATTTTTTATTCTCATAATCTCTTAATTGAATTATGATAGTTATTGGGGAAAATTAGAATGAAGGACCTAGAGGAAAAAATATTTAATGAGAAGGACCATAAAAATTGTAATTATTTAGAAGGATCAAGTACAAAAATTAAAATACTAACATACCCCTACCAAAATCTTTTGCATTCCCTTCTACATTCTCTCTCATATTCTATTTTTAAAACTAGTACAAAATTCTAAATTTCACTAAATAAAATAAAATCTTTCTCAAATTTTTATTTCTCACAACTTGCATAGATATCTATGAAAAAAAAATTACACACTCTTCAATTTTATCAAAATTATAATTTTTTAACATCAACAAAAATTTTAATAAAAAAATATATAATTTTAATAAAAATAAAGGTCTTTTGTAATTTATTATATATGTTAAACTAAAAAATTTATATGATTTATTTTTCTTTTAGAAGAAATTTATGTTGGCTAAAAATTATTTAATGTTAATAAAATAAAATAAAATATATATTATATCTTGAAAAAATATGAAATGAGTTTAGTTTTTATTTTTATAAAAAGATCTTAATTGATATTAACATTGATACTTGATAATATAAATATGAAAATTTGATGATATATTTATTAATTAAATTTTGTAATACCCGATTTTCAATTTACCGAAAATTCGGTATTTTGGAATATGTTACCATACTAAATTGGCTTTTTTTTTCAATTTACCCCCTTTTAAATAACTATTTAAGCATCTGCCCCTGTTTGGAAACTATTTAAGCATCTACCCCTGTTTAGTCGACTAATACCCCTGTTTAGTCGACTAAAACGCTGGGCCCAATTTTTTGTGAAGATCCCCGAGATTTAGTCGACTAAACCATGTGATTTAGTCGACTAAAACGCGGGGGACATATTTTTTTTTAAAATCCCTGCGATTTAGTCGACTAAATAACATGGTTTAGTCGACTAAATCACGGATTTTTTAAAAAAATTGAGCCCACGCTTTTCAATGGACTAACAACCTCTTCACATTAAATTTGTTGAAAAGAAATTTGTTTTTTAATTATTTTTATTTTAAAGTTTGAATTATTGTTTCCAGTTTTTTAGGAGTTTCAAATAAGTAGCAATTTTGTTAGGATTGTTTTCTACTTTCTTGCTAAAAGTTGTTTCCTACTTTATTGCATGCAGTTGTTTCCTACTTTATTTTCCGTTAGTAGCGGTAGAAGATATAAGAGACGAAAAATAGTGATAAAAATATATGCTAACTTTTTTTTTTTTTTTTCCCGGAGTCATCCGTGCTTGTGTCTGTAGGGAAGTCTCCTTTTTTTTATGTTTATATATATATTTTTTAAATTTTTTTTTGCTGATTTGCGGGATATCAAAGCAATCAACCAAGGGGGAGCTAAAGTAAAGAATCAAATCCCCAAGAAATCAGGAGGCATAAACTGCAAAAAGAAAATGGTGAATATTCAGTAACGCGGCAACGGTTCTAATACATAACAAACATGAGATGAAGCTAGGAACATGAGAGTAGGAAACAACTGCATGCAATAAAGTAGGAAACAACTTTTAGTAAGAAAGTAGGAAATAATCCTAACAAAATTGCTACTTATTTGAAACTCCTAAAAAACTGGAAACAATAATTCAAACTTTAAAATAACAATAATTAAAAAAAAAATTTCTTTTCAACAAATTTAATGTGAAGAGGTTGTTAGTCCATTGAAAACGCGTGGGCTCAATTTTTTTAAAAAATCTCGTGATTTAGTTGACTAAACCATGTTATTTAGTCGACTAAATCGCGGGGATTTTAAAAAAAAATATGTCCCCGCGTTTTAGTCGACTAAATCACATGGTTTAGTCGACTAAATCTCGGGATCTTCACAAAAATTGGGCCCCGCGTTTTAGTAGACTAAATCATAAGTTTTAGTCGACTAAATCTCGGGGATCTTTAAAAAAAATTGGGCCCCGCGTTTTAGTCGACTAAATAGGGGCATTAGTAGACTAAACAAGGGTAGATGCTTAAATGGTTTCCAAACAGGGGCAGATGCTTAAATAGTTATTTAAAAGGGGGTAAATTGAAAAAAAAGCCATACTAAATTGGTTAACATATGTGACTTAGAGTCACATAGAATAATGGCTATTTTAAGATTGAAAGAGCCATGAGAAAACTATAAAAACACTTAGTTGAATTAAGTGTCAATTAGAAAATAATGGGCAAATTAGCTTGCATTAATTAGGATTAATTGCAAAAATCCTCCTAATTAATTAGAGACAAATTAAAGGCATCAAGAGAGGGCTAATTATATTTGAAAATAATTAAGCCAAAGAGAATGAAATAATATTTGTCTAAATAAAGCACAAATGACCATGATTAGCTAACCAACAAATCCTATGTTGACACATGTAATAATGGGACAGTTAAGCTTTTGTTTAGGATTATAATTAGCTTAATACATCTGCCCCAAAAGTCATAAAAACGTGCAGCTAATTGTGAAGGAAGGAAAGAGATGATTTATCATATAATTGTACAAGCTTAGTGTTGAAAAGTCAAACTCTTCAACTAACCAATAAGAAGCCATGAAATAATCAATGTTTTGGCAATTAAAAAGCAACACAAATGGCTAAATGGAGGTGCATGTCGATCAGCCTAATGGGAAGGAAATAAGAATAATAAACTATGTTAAAGTAGAGTTGAAAAGTCCATCTTTCCAACTAACCAATGAAAAATCAAAGAAATAGGCTTAATTCTCATGAAAATAAATCAACCAATTAAAGACTTAAGCTATTGAATTGCATGATAAATGAATTAATCATTTAATCTACCTCAAAGTCAACAAAAGGGGCGCACGTACAAGGCATAAATCAGATGGAGTTTTAATTGAATGAGCAAATGCATTTGGCTATTTTAAAACATATTTAAGTGATTAAAAGGAAAAGGTGATGTTGGCTAGCACATGGGTTGCTTTGGTTTAAATTGAATAAATCAATTAGCTATTTCAAAACACAATAAATGACCATTAGAATGAAGCATGTCGACCAAGCCTTGTGTGGTGGAGATTGAATTTCATAAAGTGGAATTTAATCTCATGGTTGTAAGGAAAGATGAAGTGTTGGATCTCTTGGATGATTACCAATTTAACCTTGGAGTTTTTCCTATAAATAGGAGGCTTCCCCTCCTCATTTCTTCACACCAAAACTCACAAGCACCTCTGATCCTTTGATTAAGAGAGTGAGAGTGAGAGTTTTCTTGAAGATCGGAGAAGGAGTTCAAGATCCAAAGGTAAGTTCCTGAGCTCTAGCTTTTAGTTCTTGAGTTTAAGCTTTTGGTTTTTAGTAAAATAGTAGTTTAATCTAGGAAATTGTTAGAAATATTCCTTTTCATGTTTGGAAGTCTCCATTGATTTTAAAATGAAAAATGGAGTGGAAAACATGTTAGGGAATAATTTTTAGAATCAATAGATCAAGATTGTGAAAATTGTAGAATTTTCGGTAGCTTAAATCCAGTGTAGGCAGTGAAAAAGATGCTATTATTTTATGTAGCAAATGAGGTCATTAAATCATGAAATTTTACATGAATAAATTAGACATGTATGGCTTTCCAAATATATAAAACATGTATCATTTTGAGTTCTGCACAAGGAGTAACATATTTTTAAAGTTAAGCTATTTTTCTGAATGAAAATATGGGCAGCGTTGAGACAACAATAAACTGGGAATGATTCTTGGTGTTCTAGGTTCTTGGAATATTTTTACTTGAAAATAGACATGTCAAGGGTCATGATGAATTTTACGGAACCTCAAAATGATTTTTCTAGAATTAATTATGATTTCTCAAAGTTACCGAAAAATCTGCCCAGAAAATCCAGTATTGCGTTTTTAAATAAATGTAAGGGCAAAGCTGTAAATAACAAATCCACCAAGTGTAGAGAGGTAAGTAGAGGTCGAAATATCTCTTAGGATATTATTCTAAGTGATGTGGTGCTATGTTAGGATATTCGGGAAGTCCAAGGCCAGATTCGAATGGTCGGGCATTTTGCCAATCACACAAATGAAAGGTACGTTCGCGTCTTTATCGTAACACGTAACACTAACTCGATGCTTATTGTATGCTTATATGTGATAGACTATTTCATAGAGTCATGGACAGGACTTTGTCTTGGGTCATGCACCGTGTCTAAGACTCGCCTTAGTTCACCGTTTATACATCCAGCTTTATTTATACGGGTTACAGTCTTGGTAATGCCGTTGAGTTTTCTTAGCGCTGAGGACACGAGGAGCTGTCGTGGCACTGGTTGGTGCAAACATGGTTGACTATGCATGTGTTGTGTGCTATGTACTGTTGTTGTGATTGACATTACATCTGCTGTGTGCTTATGTATTGTTGTAACCTTACATCTGCTGTGTGCTATGTATTGGTTAATGTTGTAATGTTATGAATATCTGTCATACATATTTTTTCACACATAAGCATGAGGTTAACTGTTACCTGAGGTTCAATGGCCATTGAACCTCAGCTCTTAACATAGCGTCGGGTCGGAGGACCGAGAATCGAGGAGAAAGGCAAGCGGCACGCATAGGGACTCACCGAAGACTTTCTTTTGTTATTTACTTTGAAAACACTCGGTATAATGTACCGCTACTGTAATCAGCCAGACTTACGGCATTTTGAATATAAATATCAGTTACTCAATCGCTCCGATGCTCTACTCTGATGGAAAAAAAATATATACTGCTTTTGAAAATGGGATGTTACAAATTATCTATTGATTATATGAATATGGAACTTGTTGAAAATTAAAATTTTTAAAAATATGAGCTTGAACCGTATAGTTAATTAAATAATATATTGCTTTTATATGAGTATAAAACATGATGAAAAAAAAAAAAAAGATATATTATTATGTTGCAAATAAATGATGGGCGGTTTTAGTTTCAATTATAATCATTTTTTAATTATGAATACAAGAGATAATGTATGAGGTTTGACTAGGGACAATTTAGTAGTTTTACATTTATATGATGATGTTTGGTTCTTCCAAGTAATTACAATTTTTATGATCCTTCTCAATAAATATATTTTCCTCCACGTCCTTCATTATAATTTTCCCTAGTTACTACTCCATTTCTAAGAGCATTCATTATATATTTCATACTCCATTACATTTTCTAAAGAAAATACCAAAAACAATCGTTAGCGAGTTGATTAAATTGTATTCCTATTTCAATTTATTAATTTGAAAACAAAAACCAATTTTTCCCTTGTTTTCATTGCATTTTCATGGCATTTAAATTACTTAGGATTTAATAAAAGGCTCCTCAAGAAGAGAGAACGATCTTATGTTTGCCTATACGTAATCCTTAGTTAATTTTTGATTGTGAACCCCAAGACTAACAACAAAAGGCTCTCATCACTTATATGATTTTTCTATACATATTGAGATAAGTGTACTTAAAGAGAGATCCTCCATTTCGTGAAAGAATATGGTGATATTGAGATGCATGTTCTTTTAATGGAAATGAGGCTTCAAATTTCTAGGCAACAAATAATATCTAACCTTAAAAAATACATTCGACTATGGAGGCACCCGGATATTTATCATGTATTACACAATGACAAGGTAATACTACTTCGGTCCCGACCTATTTTATAGTGTAATTTGCATTAAAAACTAGACTTATATTAATAATCGGAGGTAATTTATTTTTTAGTATTTATTAAATTATTTATTCCCTTAATATTTTATTTCATTGTCATGTATTTTCTTGAAAGTTATTTTTTTATTCCTTAAAATGTTTGGTAAGTCTCAATATTTGCCTAATTAGACTTTTAAGGAAAAAAAATCTTTATCGAACTAAAATTGGTTCTCGACAAAGCCTTTTTGTTAGGTGTGATTTATTAATCTTCTTAATCTTTATAATATTCATATCTTCTTAAGCTTTGAGACAGATTCTAAGATATAAGATATATTTTAAATTTTAGAACATGTCAATAAGTTATACACTATCCACAAAGGTTTACTTTTTAGTATTCATTAATAATTCACGTAGTATAAAAGTTATAGTGTGAACTGACACATGCATACCATCACTTATTGATAAAAAATGTTTATACTACAAAATGTATAAATTGTGAAATTTGAATAGAATTTTTTTTATAAATTTAATTTATGCCGCGGGTTTTAAATACTCAATTATAAATGAAATATAAATGAGTGCGGTAAGCAAATTCGTGAGTGTGTATTTACTTTGACAAATTTATTTATGGCTAAAGTATGCATTTGGTCCTTTATGTTTGCCTCTGGTATCATTTTAGTCTCTTAAGTTTGTAAAGTGCACGTTTGGTCTCTTAATGCTAACACCGTTAGTCTGACTTAACGGAAAATACTGACTCAACAATTTTAAGCGATGACTATGCAATTTAATGTTAACTAAGCATACTTATATGTTAGTATTTTAATAAATTAACATTTTAAATCCTATTAGTTGAAAAATATTTAATTTTCTTTGACAAAAAAATATATTTAATCTTCACAAATTGTGAAAAACCGCAAAACAGTCTATAAAGATTAATTTTTTTTTCAATTAATATGATTTAAAATATTAATTTATTAAAATACTAACATATAAACCACTACAAAAAACGTAATGTTTGTCGCGGTGACCTTGTAGCGGTCAAGAAAAAACCGCTACCAAGTAACAAATTAGTAGCGGTTTAAACCCAAACCGCCACAAATTAGCAACGGAAGCATTGCCGCCAAAATGCTTGACCATTTTGCTTCGCTTTTTGTCACGGTTCACAAAACCAAACCGCTACAAATATGGCGCCCAGCCTTGGCGCGTTATGGCGCGAAGTCCATTGCGGTTATTTCGTAGCGGTTATGTCAAAATAATAGCTACCAAATCACGGAACAACACACCTTTGTCATGGTTAGAAGAAAGCGACACGTTAACCGCGTCAAACCTTCAAATTTGGTAGCGGTTCTCGCGATAACCGCTACAACTTTTATTCTATAAATAACCAAATGCATCCGTACAACAATTATAATGTTCAAAAATATTCTAAATCGGCTTTGTCGCCGAAAGAGCATTCTTGGCTTTGTTCTAAAAACGAGAAGACGGGCATATATCTCGCAACACCGATCTCGGGAGATGAGTGTTACAGATATTTGTTTGTCTTCTCATCGTTCAAGCCGAGAAGGTTCCTTCGATGACAATCCGATTCGATATTCTATTGACACGAAGACTTCTACTCCTATAAATATGTCTAACATGCCACTGGAGATTGGATCCATTATAGCCACCTTTGTTTCTGTTAAAATATCTCTGATCAAAATGAGTCAGTGAGTTTTTCTTGGAACATCGGTGGCTATAATGAATCCGAATCTTCAGTAAACTTATTATTCCTAAATTAATTAGGATCGACTCTTTTAGGGAAATTTCAATAAACCTCGTTATTCCCGATTTAAAGAAAACAATTGAGAATGTTTTTTGGAATAAGGAAAAATTCCAATCTAATTAGTTTATCACTAAACTAATTAGTTTGGATTTTTTTTAAAAAATTTATTAAATTAGTAGCGGTTACAAAATCACCGTTACTGATTAATTATTTTGTACTTAGGTTTACCTCAAGAACCGTTACTGGTTGAATGGTTGTTTCATTTTGTAGCGGTTACACATAACCGCGACAAATGTGAAAGAATTGTCACGGTTGGGGTAGCGGTCTTAATTAAACGGCTACAAAATCATTAATTTTGTAACGGTTACTTGGTTTAACTGCTACTAAACGCAGCGGTTTTTATATTCACTTTCGAAATTAACGCGCTCCGTTCACCTTTTCACTTTTCACCCTTGTACTTTTACTTTTCACATCATGGTTTCTCACGACAAGGGAAAAGAGAAAGTAGTTGAACCCCGAAAAGGCCTATCGGGGTAGTAGTAGTAGAGGAGGCCGTAGGAGAGGGCATGGGCCTTTAAATGTCTCCGTTCAGCCCCCTCAGATAAATGTCTCCCTTCAGGCCCCTCAGATAAATATCCCCCTTCAGCCCTCTCAGATAAATGTCCCCCTTCAGCCCCCTTAGATAAATGTCCCCTTCTTTCCCCTCAGATAAATGTCCACCCACGGCCCCCTCAGGTTGGGAATGAGTTTGATGGGCTCTTTGAAAATGAGCCAATCCCAAACCCTGAGACCCTACAAGAGACCGTAGGTGGACAACGAGGCGTAAGTCTGTCACTTGAGGACATCCTCAATGGTGATGATGACGAGATCGAGATTGAGATTCCCATAGCGAGAGGCGGAGCGGTTTCTCGACGAGGACAACGAGCGGGAACAAGGGTACCCGACCGTCGTCTTCTCGTTCCACCGGATTTACGGTGGATATCGAAGGTAAGTATAAGTAGTTTATTGGCAAAAAATAAAATTTAAATTCCTGGCCGTGTGAAAACTTATGTAAGTACAATACAACAATTTTGTTTTACAATTGGGCAGATGAATATGGGAACATCAGTAGCAGGACACTGGATGTCCATACCCTTAGTCGAGAACGACTACGCATGATAGTCCCCGGAACACGGACACGGACCAGCCGATCGACAAAGGATGGTCACCGTTGAACCGATACTCCGTCACAATTTGGCGGGAATTGGGTATGGTTCCCGATCTTTTTCCAGTGGAAAAAGATCCCGAAGGAGACCAAGGACAAGGCGTTTGAGGACGTTGTGTAGGTAAATTGTGGTTAATTTAGTTATCTGTTTCTTAATTAATTATTACTTAATTACTAATTATTTTATGCTATAGAATAAGTTTACATTTCAAGCCAACGCAAAGAGGTATGTAAAGTTGAAAATGGGAGAAGCGTGGAAGAGTCGGAGGGGTCGTCTCTACACCCAGAATGGAGATTCGACTATGCCTCTACAAAGAATCGATGGAGAACGTCCCGCACGGCGTGGACCCAAATCACCGGGTAGCTTTTGTCCAATATAGGAGGAGTGCGCAGGCACAGTACGTTTTTTAATTAATCGTAGTTCCGTTTTTTTTTTTCTATGAGGGTATTGTATAATTACTCATTTATTTTGCAGGCTCTATCCCGAGGAACACCGATCTAGGGCGCTCAAAGGATCAATCACACGGGTGGATCCAAGACGTTTGTGACCTACGGTGAGATGGTATGTTAAAAGTTAAATTAATTTTATGTTTAATTGATTATTGTTTTGTTTTGGAAATAACAAAATTTATACTCTTTTAACTCTTTCAGCAAAGAGAAGGCTCGACAGAGGGTGGTCGAGATGGACTATGGGCGGTTGTGGAAACGCACACATAGACACCGTGATGGGACTCCGATCTCGAGGCGGCGAGAGGAGATAATAGTAAGTTGTAAAAAACTAATTAAATAGTTAATGTTGTATATTAAAATTTAATTAAATTGATTGATTAATGTTTTATGAAATATATGTGGCAGACCCGGATTGAGCAGAGCCAGCAAGAGATACGTCGGGCCGCGAGACCCCAGTCACAGGGTTCCGTTGATCCTACGGCCACATTGAAAGCCGCGTGGGCCCGCCGAGCATCCTCGGCCGTGTTAGGGGCTTTGGGCTAGGCGCCCGCCTAGCATGGTGTACCGCAAGGACTCCTCCTCCCGCTGGGAGCGCCGGCTCGAGTAGACCACCACCAGAGGCGGTTGATGCCATGATTGCCGAGCAGGTTGCCGCGCAGGTTGCCGAGCAGCTTGACGGGAAGGTTGCCGAGCGAGGTTCTTTGCGAGAGGGCCGAGAAATGAGGCTAGGACTAGGCGCATGCGGGGAGGTCTCGCGGTTGGTTCGCTAATCGGAGGACTAGCCGGAAGTCACTTGCCGGGGCCTTGTCGGAGTTGCTGCTACCGAACAGTACGGTTTCCATCTCCCGAGCCTCCCCTTCGTTCATCTTCGAGGATTCCCCCACGCCTCCACCGCCTCCCCCTCCCCGTCCGGATGTTGCTCGTTGATCAAGATGAGGGGGTTGTTACGTCGGGGTCGAGCCCACACCGTCCCCGAGAGAGACCCCACCGAGACGACTCCGATCATCGGCCCCGATAGTTATTAGTTTTTTTTTGTTCAAGAATTCAGTTTGTACTTGTCGGATGTTTGTTGACAATTTTTTTAAATTTAAATATTTGTTATCTTTTTTTTTTTTTAAGTCAAAAGGTTTTTTAAATTTAAATTTTATCAAAGAATAAACGGATTTTATAATTTTTAATAAAAAAGATATGTTAATATTACACCCAAAATAAAAAACAAAAGTTAATAAATTTTGTAGCGGTTAAATCCTAAAACCGCTACAAAATATATTTGTCGTGGTTAATATATTTACCCGCTACAAATTCGAACTTCAAATTAAAAAATAAGCGCCTAAAGTTCCAACGGTCATCATTTTGTAGCGGTTTCTATAGTGGTTTATGAACCGCGACTAATTTATGGCGCGATTTTTCAATTCAAATTTGTAGCGGTTCATTAACCGTGACAAAATTTGAGCTGAAAAATTGTCGCGGTTGATGTCGCGGTTGTTAACCGCTACAAATGTTCCCCCGTTGCATTTAAGATCTCAAGTTATGGGATGAAAGTAATTAAACATTGTCTCTACATTAATATACTTTATTTGCTTTATTTGCTACAGATGGATAAATCATGGATCAAGATGCCACGCAGTTCTCTCGAAGATATTTAGCGGGATTAAATAAGTTCTTAGATTTCGCCTTCTCTCACGCTAGCGTTAATGGCAAGATCGTGTGTCTTTGTTGTAGATGCAAGTTTAAGAAGTGGCAAACACGAGAAGGTGCTATGGAGCATCTTCTTATTAAGCCTTTCCCGAAGCATATACATTCTCAGGGTGTTCATGGTGAGGAACGTGGTATGAGATATAGGGATCATCTTCCTCAAACCTCACAAGTAGGAAATCAACCGCTACCTCAAGATGATCCGGTTAATGATGCCGTTTGCGATGCTTTTGGTGTTCAAGACGACAACTTCACAAAGAGTGCGGGTCCCGAACCGATTTTCTACATGAATGAAGCGGCTCGGGAATTTTTCAGCCTCATGGATGAGAGCGATCATCCTCTCGTATCAAGGTTGTCGAAATACTCAAAATTATCCTTTCGATCAAATTGTACCATATCAAGTGCATGTGTGGGATCACTAATAAGGCGATGTTGATGTTGCTTTGAATTACTACGAGATGCTTTCCCGACGTGGACATTCCCACAACCTTCTACGAGGCCAAGAAGATAATCAACAGATTAGGATTGGACTACGAAAAAATCGATGCCTCGCCCCAACGACTGCATGCTTTATTGGGGGAGGACGCTCGGAGGAGACTTGTAAGAAGTGTCACACTTCGAGGTTCAGGACTGTTCGGAAGGGAAAAAAGTAGAAGAAGAAACCCGCAAAGATTCTTAGGTACTTTCCTTTAAAACCTCGCTTACAAAGATTGTTTCTGTCGTCTAAGACAAATTGAGCATATGAGGTGGCATGAAGCCGACAAGAACGAAGATGGTAAACTCGGACATCCACGAGATGGTGAAGCGTGGAAAGCGTTCGACTCGAATTTCCCGATTTCGCGGCGGACCCTAGAAATGTTCGTCTTGCTTTGGCGACCGATGGTTTCAATCCGTTTGGGAATCTTAGCACAAGTTGTAGTTTATGGCCGCTTGTTTTGATACCTTACAACTTGCCCCTTGGATGTGTATGAAACAAAGCTCCTTCATTATGTCAATGATCATTCTAGGCAAAAAGGCACCAGGAAATGACATCGATGTGTATCTACAACCGCTAATCAATGAGTTGGTGGAGTTGTGGAATGTAGGCGTGGAGACGTATGACGCGCACGAGAAGACACTGTTCAACTTGCGTGCGGCATTGATGTGGACTATCAATGACTTCCCTGGACTGGAAACATTATCCGGGTGGAATGTGCATACCGGCCTTGCGTGTCCGGCTTGCAATTTTGACTCGACTCGGTGCGCCTTCCCCACAAATCGTAAGTGGTGCTTCATGGGTCATCGGAGGTTTCTCGATCTACGCACGGGTTTAGGTTGCAACGCAATCGTTTCAATGGGCAACAGAAAAAGAGGACCTCCTCGCATATTATCCGGTGCGAGAGATCATAGAGCAGATTGTGGATGTTGATTTTGAGTATGGGAAAAAGACGATCCAAAGCAAAGACAGGGACAAAGACGGTCAGGGCTTCTGGTTCCGCGACCCAACAATGGCGGAAGATAAGCGTATTCTTCGCTCTTCCGTATTGGAAAGATAATTTTCTCCGACACAGTCTGGATGTCATGCATATTGAAAAGAATGTGTGCGACAATGTGTTGCACACGATTATGAACGAACCAGGCAAGTCAAAAGATCATCTTCAAGCGAGGAAAGACGGGGAGATGGGGGTTCGTGCAGACGCGTGGCCGGATGAGCATGGCAGATTTCAACCGGCAAAATTCACCCTGACAAAACCGAATAAGGAAATCTTCCTCGCCACTTTGAAGAAAATAAAAGTTCCTGACGGTTATTCAAGCAACATTTCACGATGTGTGGACGTACGGAGCTCGAAAGGTTATTTGGGCTGAAGAGTCATGACTCACATGTGCTTATGCAGCGATTACTTCACTGCCATAAAAAATACACTCGCCTCTCAATGTGTCGATCGTTTTGGTCGAGCTTTGTACTTTCTTTCAGAAGTTGTGTTCCAAGGTGTTGATCGTGGAGGAGCTCGACCAGCTGCAATAGCAAATCATTCTTAAGCTATGCCATTTGGAGATGATCTTTCCTCCTTCATTTTTCACGGTCATGGTTCACCCGACGGTACACCTTGTTCACGACACAAAGCTTTACGCCCAGCTTCACTACCGATGGATGTATCCTATTGAGAGGTACTCTTTTAAAATTAATTACTTCAAAGCATTATATTACTTCCTAGTTGCATGTTTAACCATTGATGTATCGACATCTTTCCTCATTACTTTATAGGTTTCTTGGGAAACTAAAATCTTACATGAGGAATAAGGCGTGGCTTTGAAGGTTCAATAGCGAAGGTTATCTTGGGGATGAGGTCTTGTATTTTTGTTCCGTACTTTGATGACATTGAGACGTCATTCAATCGACCGCCTCGTGTGGACGATTGTCCCGAGCCGAGCCGAGTCATCGGCTTCGAGTTGTTATTCCTCGTATTGGTAAACCAGTTGGCGGATGTGACAACTTCAAACTCACGGCACTTGAGAAGTTTCAAGCACATAGACATGTCTTGATCAATTGTACTAAAGTTGAACCGTACCTTCAGTAAGGATTGCACACAGATATATATATATATGTTATCCCATATGTTTCCTAACATTTTATAGGCACATTTCTTGCTCGTCATCGCATGTTTAATTGCAGGGAATTCAGGAGTCACGTGAAGCGTCGGCCTAAGGATCCGTATACGACATCATCCGAAATTGATAGAAAGGTCCACGAGAGAATTCCAGGGTTGGTTTAGGAGGAGAATAATAAATGACCACAACCCTCACTCACCAAAGATTCGAGCTCTCGCAATCGGCCCGCTTGACCACGCCCAAAGATTTACGGCATACAATGTCAATGGCTTCAAGTTTTGCACGGTTTCACGAGATCAGGGATTGGTGACCCAAAACTCGGGTGTATATGGCACGTTTGGGACGAGGAGTTATGCGAGCAGCAGTGACGGGAACATGCAGTTCGGTGACGTCCCATATTATGGAAAACTAATTGATGTGGTCAGGATAACTTACCAAGGCCTTTTCTCTGTGACGCTGTTCAAGTGTTTATGGGCGAATACGACAACGTCCCGGGGACTCACGACTGACGACTTAGGCATCACATCGGTGAATTTCTCCCGGCCTATTCACACCGGTCGGGCGAAGATGACGAGCCGTATATTCTTGCCTCGAGGGCCCATCGGGTTTATTATGTCGTCGATGAGAGGCACGGGATTGGAATATGGTGGTTCATTTAAAGCCTCGGGACCTTTACGACATGGGCGATGGTGAGAACGTCGCGTACGATGTGAGCCGCTCCGGCCCGCCGGTTTAGAAAACTTTTTCCCAGCACGGCGATGACACTTTACCTATAGTTCGACGTTTTTTTAATATACGCGAGTATGAAATTTAAAAATAGCATTTCACAAAATTTTTATATATGTCTTATTCCATATCCAACTCACACGTAACTTTTTATAAAAACTTTCTTTGTAGGGATGCTGACGAAGATTGAGAAGAAAAATTAATACTACTCTTCATTTTCCTTTTGTTTTTAAAAAAAAACCCCAAAAAAAAAACTTTGTAGCGGTTAATAACCGCCACTAATAACAAAAAAACCGTTGCAAAATGACACCGCTACAAAAAAACAAAAAAAACCGTGACTAAACTAAACCGCTACCAAAAACCGAAACCTTAACCGCTACAAATAGATGCGTTGACATCAAAATAAATACCCCACCAAACCACATTCAATATGCTTCAGCTCTTTTTTCTACACGCGTTTTCTCCCCATTTTCTCTCATATTTTGGCGTTTTCTCAACGAGAGGTGTTTGAATGAGGTAAGTGTCACTCGGCTTGATAAAATCTAGTGATTATTGAAATATTTGTTTTTTGTTCTATCTGGTTGATATTAACTTCTCTTATTTTACGGTGGATTTTGTCGATTTTTAACTTTTTTCCTACTTTCACATACTTATTCTTCGATATGCTTTCCCACTTTTTTTTTTTCTATAATTCGTTTTATATTAATGAACTCATAACTATTTCTTATTATACTCATATATTTTTTTTGTTTTACATATCTTTAGTAATCTTATACAATCGAATATCATATTTTAATACCATTTATTTTTAATAAAAATATAAATGATTAATAAGAATGGTTAAAAATATTTTTTTTTCAATTTCATTCATATAACCGCTACAAAACAACAAAATACCGAGGCTCCGTCCCGTAACATGTTTTCAAACAAATAACGTCAATTGTTGTAGCGGTTTGTTAACCGCTACAAATATAAAAATAAAAATAGCGGCAAAACTTTTTTTAAAAAATATGGCCGGAATTATTTGTATCGGTTTCGACCACTACAAATATTTTGGCGGTAAAATTTTTTGCCGATATTTTGTAATATTTAGTAACGGATAGATAACCGCGACAAAATTTATTCATTTTGTCGCGGTTTTTGTACCGCGACTATTGTGCAAATAAGCTCTCGCTTGGCCTCGATATAGTGGCGGTCGACTAAAACCGCAAAGATTACGTAGCGCTTTATGTTGTTGTAGTAGTGGTTTCGTTAACCGCTACAAATCGGTTTGTTTCGCCGATTTTGTAGCGGTTTTTGTAACCGTGACAAATGTTATTTGTCGTGGCTGAAACCGCTACAAATGCGCGATTTTAACCGCTATTAATGACCCGTTTTTTTTGTAGTGAACATGCTTGTATCGGTTTCTGACCGCTACAAATATTTTGGCGGTAAAATTTTTTGCCAGATATTTTGTAATATTTAGTAACGGATAGATAACCGCGACAAAATTTATTCATTTTGTCGCGGTTTTTGTACCGCGACTATTGTGCAAATAAGCTCTCAGTTTGGCCTGATATAGTGGCGGTCGACTAAAACCGCAACAGTTACAGTAGCGGTTTATGTTGTTGTAGTAGTGGTTTCTGTTAACCGCTACAAATCGGTTTGTTTCGGTCGATTTTGTAGCGGTTTTTGTAACCGTGACAAATGTTATTTGTCGTGGCTGAAACCGCTACAAATGCGCGATTTTAACCGCTATTAATGACCCGTTTTTTTTGTAGTGAACATGCTTGGTCAGTATTTAATTGCACAGTCATCGCTTAAAATTGTTGAGTCAGTATTTTTCGTTAAGTCAAACTAACATTGTTATCATTAAGGGACCAAACGTACACTTTACAAACTTAAGGGACTAAAATGATATTAGAGGCAAACATAAAGGACCAAATGTATACTTTAGCTTTTATTTATTATAAGATAAGATGAATTATTTGAATAAAGTGCACCAAAGTATATTCATTTAGATTTATCTAAAATAAATATATTTAATTGTTCTATTTGTTAATTCATCATTTTTTACATATTAACAATCCCCCCAACCCCCCGCCCCCCCCAAAAAAAAAAGTTTGATCACCAGGGGCCGAGGCTATCTTATACCCAGGGCTCCATAATAGTTTTTTTTTTTTTTTTTTTGAATAATGAAATTATGTGTACAAAGCGTTTTAAATGAGTATTTTCTCTTATAATTATATTAAAGTGTTTTAAATTAGTATTTTCTCTTAAAATTTTGTAACTTTCTAAGTGTTTTGTTCCCGTTTATTAAGATCATTGTATTCTACATACAACTACTGACATTTTAATATCTTTAAAGGTAAATAAATTATGCAGTTTTGAATTTTTTATGATTCTTTAAAGAAATATAACTAAATAACGCATAATTTCAGAGTATTTTTCTTTTAAAAATCATAAAAATTTAAAAAAAATACGACATTTTATACCTCATAAGAGATTAAAATGTCACTTATTTTATGTAGAATATAATAATCACAAGAAAACAAAAAAAACAACTTTTTGGGAGATTGGGACATCACAAGGATCGAGCAATAGAAAGAGGTACATTAGAAGCCCAATCCATGGATGCAGGTATATGTATTGATAGTTTGTCCGCATGTTCATGATTTTAGAGAAATTCATTTCGTACCCAAAAACATGAGTTGTGAGAATTTTTGAACAAAATGCACTATAGCGTTTTTAATTTGGATATCCCTAAAAGCATATATATTTAATTGTTCTGCCTTTTTTTTTTTTTTCATTTTTTAGACCATGACAATTGTTTTTCTCTTGATTTACTATTACTAGGGGATTGAGGTAATTGGATGTATGTCATTGGACGCAAGCAAGATAAAAAAGACTATATTGAAAGCTAGTAATTTTTTAAAGATGTGTGATTTAATATTCCTTAAAGTTTACAAGTCTGACAGGAAAGAGCCTTCAAAATTGAATACTTGTGAAGATTTGGATTATGTTCCAAGAACTAAGGTTTTTTAGTTGGGGAGACTATCCACTATGATATGTGCCATTACACTTTTGTGCAGAGAATCTAGCTATACTTGAAATGCCCAATAGTAATATCCAACAATTTTTCAATGGAAATTAGGTACATCTTAATTTTTTTTTCATATATCATCATATTTTTAGTAGTGTGGTTCTAATTAAGATCACGCATCAAACATTAACCAAATAATTCACAATAAATACAAAAGTAGTCGTTATACTATTTATCGGGAATCCAATGACATCTTGTAAATGCATGAACTTATTTCCTTTAAAATCTCATAACCTTAATTGGTGTGAGTGAAATTCTTGATTAAATTGTACGCATGTGTAGCCATCCGATTTATTAAACATTACTTCTTTTTGTTTCCTGCGCAGCATTTTCTAAATCTAGAGAAAATTGTTTTATCAAATTCAAAATATCTCATAGCACTCCCGAGCTCTCTCATGCCCCCAAGATTGAAATTATGGTTCTTTGTGGTTGTGTGAATTTGGTTCAAATCCATTCTTTAGCCGTGCTAGGAAAGGGAGTCCATTTTTTTATAGAAGACAATGAGCCGGCATCGCAGATGAACATTGGGGGCGTGTTGAAAGGACAAGTTCGGATTAGTGATTGTGTACAATTATTTAAATCTTTACAATTGCTCATTCAATAAAGTGACCACGAAGCTCTTTGTATCTGGCAAGAGCATTTTCAGTGTTCGAGTGAAACGTGGTAATGCCTTTGGCAGAGAAAGCAGAATTGGGAGTGGGGTTAAAGAGTTTGGCGTCTTTACTTCCATTTGTGGTGCACGTTGAATGATCAGAGAGGCCAGTTGAGTTTGGGGATGATTTCAACCAATATTATGCCCATAACTAAGATAATTATTGGGAGACGAAGGTGTGGGATGAAAAAAAGAGAGGATGATGAGTTAATTATGGAATATTGTTATAGTAACAGTGCTACATTAATGGAAGTTGAAGAAGAGGATGATGATGAGTTAATAACGGAATACTGTTGTAGTAACAATAATGCTGATATATTTGCGAGAGTTCCCAATAGTGTCGGTCACTAAAAAAAATCACCTTTTGTAGTGGTTAATATGTAGCGATCAACAATAACCGCTACAACTAGACAGATTTTGTATTAGTTTAGGCATAAACCGCAACAAATTTGTAGCGGCACCAATGGTGTAACACCTCACTGTTCTAAACTCAGAACAGAATGACATCTTCACCTATTATAATTCGGATGTGCTATTTAATAAAAATTCAAACCACTGAGTTAGATTTTGTTCTTGAAAATAAAAGCCCTTTTTATAAAGAGAGTTCAAAATAGTATTAAAGTTCAAATGGGCTTTTCTAATACATTTAAAACATTTGGAACCATTTTGACAAGTGGTTCAATCTTTCATTAAAATTACATCATACTTAAAGTTCAATCAGAGTATTTCCTTATTTCTCCATTTAATCTAGAGCTCTACCAAAACATTCACCATAATTTGGGCTTGTTATATACATGCCCGTCCCTGCAGCAACCGTTAGCAGCATATATATATATATTATCTACTTCTACGTAACATATGTATCTAATTAAAATTATACATCCCAGTAGCCATACGCAGCTATCTCAAAATATCAGCTAAGTCATAAGGATTTATAAATAACTATATACAGACGGTGTATCACAAAAAGATTCTTCTGCACTATCAACACCACCACCGTCTTATGGTCAAGCGATTACTATCCCCTTGCTCCTGGAACCTTGCTTACTAGATTGTCCCTGACCTGGATTATTGGAAGGTTATGAGATTCAAATGAATGAATCCTAGAGTAACAGGTTAATCTCAAATTCTAGCATATGCAATACATGTAAATTCACCAAACAGAGTAGTCCACACAACATATAAAGCATTCAAATTCAAGTTCAAGTTCAAGTTCAAATTCAAACAACAAGTATTACATACCAAATATAATGCAGCTTGTAATACAAGTGTTCATTCGAAGATTTCAAATACCTTGGTGCAAGGAAATTCATTTTGGCAATTCAATACCGATTCAATGAATGCACTAGGCCCTGCCTAGCCACCGGGAAGTTGGCCCCATGGTCGGCCCTTCCGCTCAATCGAGCCACGAGTGGTGCTGGCCTCATATAGGCGGGACATACAATATGGCATACACAAACATATATAGATATGCAAAGAATGTGAGATTATAGTTACTACCTGTTGGTCTTACCGACACTGCACCTTCCACAAGGTTCTTTTTGGTTAGTTTAGCCTTTACGCTTGAGCAAGTATCTTTTCCTATAATTATCATTGATATGGAGAATGGGTCATTAATCACTTTAATCTTAATAACATAGTTTAAATTTAGATCTCTTAGACCCACCCCAAAATACTCATCCTTTCATTTCCTTATGACTATGGGTGTATACTAATTGAGTCTTATTTAATTAGATACTATTCACTGTAGATAATTGTCATCTCAGCCATTTAACCTTTCATTTTAACCAAAGAAACCTTTACTTTAAAGGTTTAACACAATTAACAACTTATGTGACTTTTTTAAGACTTATCAAAAATTCAGGCTTCTTTTATGAGAATCTGGAAAATTCATAACTCAACCAATATTACTCCAAATGGAGTGATTCCAATTTCTACTTAAACCTTGATAAGTCTATTTTTATAAATTAAAGTCACCAAGTTGATTTATGGCTGAGAAAAATTTCCAAAATTCCAAACATAAACAGTGTCCAGAAATTCTTCAGATTTCATGACCAAACTTTGAGAAACCATAACTCCTTCAATACCTATCGGATTTTGACGAATTACCAATAAAATTAAACCTCTATGTGTCTATTATTTAACTGGAAAATTTCAAATTTTAATGATTTTGTTTAGTCTGTACGATGTGCCACGTCACTTTGCTGTTCCTGAAGCATACCAGAAATTTCCAGTTTTTAAGCACAACTTTGAAAAATCATAACTGGAGTTGTAGACCTCCGTTTAAGGTGAACCGAAGCTTATTTTAAACCTTAAGAAGTATAATTTCTCCTGTAAAAATTTCAGATCAAAAATCCACCTGTAAATTTTAAAAATTCCATGCACAATATGCTCTGTTTTTACGTCATGCTGCAGAGTTGAGAAAACAACACATGCAACTTTATTTTCTGACTTATAGCTCTTGAAAACGAGACTCAAGGCACATATATCAGACATGCACAGCCTTTAGGCATGTTTACTGAACCAAAGGAACCAAAAACCAATTTAAAATCGACATGCAAGATTCCCATTATGCTTTATACGGTGACAGCAAATTCCTCTCACTATCTCATGAATTTCAGACCTAAGCAACTCCTATAATACCCAGCAAATGATGGAAACCAAGATGGGAAAATGATTAGGAGACTCACCTTAATTCCAAAACGTTTTTGCACGTGATCTTTGATCTCAGCTTCTTCAGTTCGGATTCTCAGATTTCTTAGTGTTTCCTCGGTTCTCCGTCTCTATCTTGCCCTCTCTCTGAGTTTTCTCTGTTTAGCCGAAATGAAGAAATAAACAAAGGAGGATGAAGGTTGGCTGAACTGATTAAATGGATAAGGAAATATATGGGTTGGGCGTTTGATTTAATTGAAGAAGTAAAGAACTGTGCAGGTACCGTGGTGAGGTGTCGGAAGAAAAATGGAAGAGGGATGAGGTGGCGGAAGATGGAGAAAAGAGGGGAGTGTTAGGTGGCAAGCATTGTAAAAATGAAAGAGGATGTGTGTACGTAATATATGGGTCCGTTGGTGTGTTTATGTATATTGGGTTGATGATAAATGAAAGAGTGTGTATGTTTTTGGGCCCATTTTAAATTAATGGATATAGAAAGTATGTGAGTTTAAACATTTCGGCTGAACAAATCGAGATATGGGCTTGTACATGTACAAGTATATATTTATATGTATATACATACTCAATTCCCACACTTATATACCTTTTCCAATTTTGATTGCAACATTGAATAGTTGATGAAAATTAATCCTTATTTCCATTCAAGGATTTTTCTTTCCAAATGTTTCCTTTAGGCCATAAAATATTATCTCCGAAATATTTAAGTCTAAAAATATTTCCAACTATTTATCCCTAATTTTGCGGGAAAATATGCCTTAATTTCAAATAATTAAATTTAAAATAACTAAGGCCAATTTCCATAATTTATCTCATATCATACTTTTAATTTCCCGATCCAAATTTTGGGATGTTACAATGGTGCCAAAACGCAGCCTTGTTTGCAACGAACTTTATAGCAGTTACTATAAACACAACCACTACAACGTTGGCGCTAGCTTGGTGCATTATGATGCGAACGTTGTGGCGGTTAATTTTGTAAGGGTTAATTGAAAGTAAACGCTACATAATGCGAAGAGACAAGATATTTGTCGTGGTTAGCAAAAAAGAGACGCATAAACTACAACAAATATTCTTTATTATTCACCTTATATATACCCCCAGCCCTCAAATGTTTTTCACAAGATAGTATAGCATGCAATGGAAGATTGAGTTGCAATATAGCTGCCTTTCTTTCATGAAATATCTCTGATCAAAATGAGCCAGTGAGTTTTTCATGGAAGATTGGCATCTATACTGAATCTGATCTTCACATGGCATGCTATACTATCTTTAGTACCTAAAAAAGTTTGTAGCGGTTTCTCCTTGAAACCGCTACAGAAAGAAAAATGTCAGACATTTGTAGCGATTTTGTCTCAAAAACCGCTATAGAATGTCAAAGTTCATCCATTTTGTAGTGGTTATATAACCGTTAGAAAATGTCACGCTAAAAGAGGTAGGGTTTTGCGTTTAATAGTGGTTTATGCAGAGGTTTATATTAAACAGCTACAAAGTGTCAATTTTTGTAGCAGTTTTCTAAGAGAATCGCTAGAAAATGACACCTTTTTAAACAAATATTTCACCCCTCAAATCAAACCACGCGGGGTTTGATATATTGTCTTTTAACATTCATCCTTTTACGTATAGCGGTAAAATTTAGGAGTTATGCTTCTAGGGGAGATGAAGGGAAAGGGAAAGAGGTTGTACGAAGTAGAGCGCCTCTAAGGGGTAGTAATTGTAGAGGGGCCGTACTAGGGGCCGTGGGGGTCGAAATATCCCTTTGCTAGCTCAGGTGGGGGTCGAGATAGATCAGCTCTGCGCCAATGAGCAAATCCCACTACTAGAGACTGTAGGGGAGCACAGGGTGTACATCTATCCGTCAGCGACCTTGATGATGATGAAGATGTTGAGATAGAGATTGACTTTCCCAAGGGAACCCCCGGCCCTAGTCTTCGCATTCCATCGTATTTGAGGTGGATGTCGAAGGTAAACATGATTATTTTTGTGACCAAATTTAAATTTAAATTCCTCACGATTAATTAAATTAAATTTAAATGTAATACAAAAATGTTTTTATAATTGTACAAATCCACAAGGGAACATCGCGGAGGATCTTGGATGTTCTCGGTGTTAATCTATTGCAAGGGCCTCGTGTCGTAGTCGACTGGAATGAGCACACGAACCAGATTGGTAATGGTGGTCACTTGTTCAACCGCCACTTGACGGTTGAGCGAATTGGCGCGGTTCCCCTTCTTCTTCCGAGTTGGAAGCATGTCTTTGAAGGGGAACAAGGACACAACGTTTGAGGAAAATGTGTAGGTAAGTTATGTTGTTTAATTATATTTTACATGTAAATAGTTATAATTTATGGTTTATTTATTAAATAAATAAATAAATAATAATTAAATTATGATACAACATAAGTTTAAAGTCTGAAGCAACACGAAGAGGTACGCACCGCCGAAGATAAGGGACCGCTAGAAGAACCGGAGGGGTTGTCTCTACACCTAGAAGAATGGAGATGGGGCAATTCCTTTGCGGTAGCTAATCGAGACCGTTCCAAACGGCGTCGACCCAAACAAATGGTGCCTTTTGTCTAGGCTAGGAGGAGCCCGGTGGGACAAGTATGTTTTTTTTAATAATTATTGTAATATATTTTTAATGTTGATTGCAATTAAGTATGAAAATACAAGAATGATACAATTTAGTTTAAATATAGTTTAAACCTAAATCATATTGAAATTAAATATATCAAAATTTATAGTTTATCATATTCAACATAAAAGTCTTTATAAAATTTATATATAAAATTATTTAATATATTGAAACAATTATAAATTTAACAAAAATCATAATATGTTTGATTAGCATCCTCTTCAATTTCTTTGTATTTTACCATTTTGCCTCTAATTATTCTATAAAATTTATATATACTTTTTCTTTCATACTTTTTCACAACGCCTACTCTTTTTTTATAATTAAATACTTATAATTTTTTATCATGAAATTAATAATAAACCTAAAATGTTAGTTAGGGAGATGAACGACACTAACCATCATAGAGCGGCTTTAGTCATGAGTGGCTTTAGCTGTATCTAACTAACTAATTAGGCGCTAATTAATTACCCCGCCTTATTATAAGTGGGCATATCCTATTGTATTCCTCAATTTTGTCATGTTAACGAAATTTCAGAGTATTATCCAGAAACATTATCTCTACCTCTTCACTGTTCTTCTCTCTAGCTTGTTCCATTTATACTTCTTCTTTCTAACCCCAATCTCTAAAATCCCTAAATTCATATTACAATCTCCTATGAATTTAACATGTGTATGTTGTATAATCCTCAAAAACTGTATTGAATTACCAAGTACTAATTGTTCCTTCAATTCTGAGTCATTTGTATGTCTGGTCGTCGGATCCTTTTCTGGAAATCTGCTTCCTTGGAAAAGAAAATGGTTTCGTATCCTTTTATGTACTGTTAAGTCCCCCAATAATAGAACTAGCTGTTTCATGAATTTTGTATTTCACTTCACAGTTGAGTTCAGATCATTCGACGTTGGTCTATTGGTTTGGTTTTGTTAACAAAATAGCCCGATTGAAGTGCAGTATGCCAAGGATGTCGGTGAAGCCCAATAGTACTAGCTCCAAGTCTTCATAAGATACGACTCCCTCCATTCTTTTTTATAAGGGTTGTTCGTATGTTTGGAGCGAAAGGGAGGTGGGGAAATTCTTACGTGTTGGATTTAAGAAAAAAGGATTAGTAGGGTTATAAAATGTTAAAATAGAAAAGATATAAGATAAAAGAATTAGAAAAATTAATTAAGCATTTTTAACCATACTTACCCCTTTTTTAAATCCAACTCAATTTTTTTTTCCTTCCCTACCCTCATATCAAATGAGTTCACACGGCAAACGTAAGGGGTCCCGCCAAACTATAAAGAGGTAAATAAAAATCATTCCCACGGAGATTTGTATAACAAATTGGTCAAGTAGGATGTTTAGTGAATTCAATTAAGTTGAGCTAAAACAAAGTTTTGATGTAAAATAAAAATTTTGAAAACTATTTCTAAAACTAGAATAAAACCAAATAGCTCTTTAACTTCAAGGATTAAATAGAGCATATGATTACTTCTCCCATTTGTACTTTATAAAACTTGATTAACTTCCTCTCAAAATAGTATTTTAATGAATATATGTGTTAGTCTAAGATTTAAAAGCACTTGATAAGCTTTCTTAAGTCAAAATTAAGTTTCTCTTTTCATTAAAATGCACAATCTCTTGCTTAATGAAAATTAACTTAAAGCAACAATCTTAATGTGACAATGCAAAGTTAGTAAATATATCTCTATTTTACCAACAAACTATTCATTTATCATGCATACTTTAAGGCAAGCTTGATTTTAACAAGTTCTATAGTATTAGCTCATTTAAGTCAAATCCAAGTGAACAAATCAATCTAAATGGTAGTCAAACACTTAGTAAATATCCTCTCACGCTTTACCCATTAAACCTTTTAAGTTGGGAACCGTTTCCTTGCCTATCCCAAGATCGGTAGGGAGAGCTCTTCCGGATCTGGGACCGTCAAATGGAATTTTTTTACCTGTCATTTTTTAAATGAAAAAATTATTATTTAAAAATATGTTAGTTAAAAAATTATCTTTATTTTAGATTATCTACCTATTAAAATAATTATTTTTAAAAAATAAAAAGTAAAAAAAATTAAATTTGGACCGTCCAAATCCCATCTGGACAGTCCAGATGGGAACAGTTCGCTCTACCCATCCTTAGGATGGGTAAGAAAACTGATTCCTTTTAAGTTGTCATAACAGGGAAAGTCTTCAAAATTTCTTAAAATAATGCAACAAGATCGCCAGGTCTGTGTCCAAAGGGTTTTGTACTGAGTTACAATGGTTGTCCCTCTTACCATATATATGCAATGAAGCTGTACCATAATTTACTGCAAGTTGTGTCTAAGGATATTATTCTACAGGCGATGGATGCAATCAGAAAGCTGTATTCAAGTCTCCCTAAGGATGACATAAAAAGATTGGAGAAAGAAGTAAGTCATAAGCCTATTCCGGGTGAGTGACCAACAAGTTTGCATGGCTTCAATTCTCTGAATTCTGATATGTTTTCCTGCCTACAGTTTGACGAATTGACGAAAAAATTTATCAAAAACGCCGAGAATACATGCAAGGCAAATGAGAAGGAAATTAGTCAGGGTTGAGCTCTACTGGTATTCTAAATTTTTGCAGGGAATTCGGCATTTCTCTTCGCCTCTCATTTGTTAGGGCCTGGGATTTATCTGACCTTATTTAACTGTTACTCGTTTTTCATTAGTAATGAGTCTATTACTCATATTAGTGCATTTGGAGAAAAGTTTTAAGAAAAAAGATGAGCGTAATGACTGATGACTAGAGAGGGAGAGTGAGCAATACATGTAATGACATTATTTTGTGTTCTTCCCTCTCTAAATGCATAGCTGCAGATAACTACAGGGAATTCAAATTTGCTGGTTTTATTGTCAGTGAAGGTAAGAAAAATGCGAGGGTTAGAGTGCTGCATTGTCACTAACAACTTTTGTTGCTGCTAATTTTCATGCATTTTTTGGTATTATGGTAGCTTTTTAGTCGAAACCACAAGATTCTATTTGCTTACTTGATTTTTAGTTTGCAGAGACTTTAGTTCTGTGGCAAATTGACAGATCACAGTCCTGTTGAGCTTACGTAATATATGAAGATAAATTATGCACATTTACCGCTTTTAATATAAATATGAATTTAATCAACTGTAGGACCGCTCTGATATAAGCGGAACCTACAAAACTAAATATTGTTTCGTGTATATTTTTTGTTTGTTCAAAGTTTCGTGTATATTTACTTCCCATGTTTTGAAATAATAGTTAATTCGTGATATTCCTTTTCTCTTCAATTATGACTTTAGTATTTTTTTTTTTAGATAAATTTTGTACGAACCTAGTTTATCATGATATTTGTGATCTAATCAATTAAAATATAGCAGCTCATGAGCTGATTTAGTACCTCCTAAATATTAGCTAGTATATTAATCAAATTAAAAGATTTCATAAGGTGCACTTTTTCATTACTTGTGAAATCTTAATTAAGAGATTCATTTTTTAGAGAAAAATAAAAATATGAAATACATGAGTAGCCAACTAGGATTAATATTAGCTGAGTTGTTATATTTTCACCGGGTCAAACCACAAATGATATGTCAAACAAGGTTCATATAAGAATTTCTCATTTTTTAAATACACCTGACATTAGAATTTTAATACAACGTTTATATATATATATATATATATATATATATATATATATATATATATATATATTTTATCATTTTACACGTTAACATGAAATTAATAATTAATGGAAAGTAGGACTAAAATATTGAAGAATAGTACTACCTTTAGTTCTAATTATAAGACTCGGGTTGACTTTTTTGGAGAGATTAAAAAATCTAAATAAGTTATTTAATCATATCATATGTTGTGTATCCTTAGATTATATATTAGTTTAGTAGTTAAACTAATTAGTTTGGAGAAAAAAATAAAAAATATAAAGTAATTTAATTAGATTATTTAATTTCTAAAAAAAAATCAATTTGGTATTATAATTAGGACGTGAGGGAGTAATAAATAAGACATTTTAGTAAAATACTTTTGTTTTACGTCACTCCCTTTTCTAAACATAATTGAACAAATGCTTCAAAGCAGCGCGGATTCCTCCCTCCTCAAAGAATTCTTGAAGTTGATCCTCTAACTAAATAAGACATTTTAGGAGCGTAAGTGATAGAAAATACAGAAAGACCTCTAGAAAGAGGAATCAACGTTTTTATTTTATTTTGGTTTTGCAAGTAGGAATATTTAATTTTGGAAAGAGTAATTAAGAGCTAGTGAAATTATTTTTTTATTATAAGTACAAATGGATTGCAAATTGTCTATTAACTAGTTGGCAAAAAAGAAAAAAGAAAAAAGAAAAAAAAAACAACAACAAATTCTATTAACTCAAAAGCAAATAGATTGCTACTTGTGATGTCTATTTTTGCAAATGGTTACGTTTTGTAGCGAGTTACAAATTATCTCCTTACTAGATTATCATCTCCCTCACTATCCCCTATTTCAATTTCCCCTTTCCTCGATCATATATGTTATTGTGAGATTGTGTGAGTGAGTTCTAACCTTTACATCAATAAGGATTTAACCTCTTTTTATGTACTCTAACTTTTGTACCTCTTCATTGTACATTTAATTTGTTATCTATGATAAATTGACCATTTTACCCAAAAAAAAAATAAAAAAAAATAATGCTGCTTGAAGTTCAGCCCATGGTAAGTCTAAAAGTAACCACAATTGTTTAAATAGAATTCAATTACTTCCCATTTGGAAACTCAATGTTACCTAGATCTCATGTAAGCATGATTTAATCGTAATATTATAATCTAGATTTTCTTTATTGTGTATTAAATTTTTGTATCGCTATCATTAACTCCACAAAAGAAGCCTGATGCATTAAAATATCGCCAATGAATCAATAGAACTTATTGCATCAAAGAAAGCCAGCACATGACAGTGCGCTTTATGTCTTTGAAGTTTGAATGAAACAACACAATTTCTCTTGATACAAGGATGCTTCATATGATACACATATATTTATACATACATACATATATATATTCCTCAGATATTTGTCTCTGCCCTTTTAGAAACCATCCACTCCAAAAGTTCCATCCCATTTTGGGAGTTTCCTGATTGAAATATCACCATATGCTTCTTCCTGCTTCGCATCCACAAAATCTGTGGTTTTCAAAACCTGCAAAATTGTTATGCAGAAAACAACATTAACATCTTTTCAGGGAGGAAAACTGACAACAAAAAATATCAATGTATATAAAATAAAATTTATATCCGATATGCATTATTTACAAGTTATGAATGACATAATATATTTCTTGAACTCCACACAAGACACAGGTAGCATATTTAGTTTTACTATATAAATATGATAATTCTTTTAACCTAGCAAACTTTTTCTATATTGAAAGCAAATCAAACATTAATACTCTCTTTGGTCCTTCATATAAGAGCCAGTTGACTTTTGTTTGAGAGATTAAAAAAGCTAAATAAATTATATTAAAATATTTATATTTATCATTTTTCTCCAAACTAATTTACGACTTATAAACTGATATAAATGTTAAATGATACACAACCTATACTATGATTGAGTAATTTATTTTGTTTTTTTAATCTCTCATAAAAAAAAAAAAAAAAAAAGCAACTCTCAATTATCAAAAAGAGTAAATTGCTCTTTAGGTCCTGAAAGATGTCAATTTTCTCAATTTGGTCCTCCATTTCTTAGGCATTTCATTATGATCCTGCAATGTGGTGTTCATTACCAATACAATACTCATTAACAAATTGAAACGAGGACTGTGTTAGCTCATGGAGGACTGAATTAAGAAAAATTGATATCTTTCTAAGGATAAAATTATTACTTAGACTAAATAAGCATACCAGTATTTCATAAAATAGCC